>CM035422.1:178497226-178927226 GCA_020310875.1 Ceratopteris richardii | reverse complement strand
CTTCTCAACAATCTGCCAACACTAATAAGGTTTTCTGTTATGGTTGGCACATATAATACCTTACTTAAGAGGTTCATGTCACCATTAGATGCTTTAATATTTCCAATCTTCTTGATAAAGTTCCTAGTGTCATCACGTCTCTCGACTTCATGCTTCCCTTCAGGTTCTTCAAGATTAGATAACAATGCTATATTTCTAGCCACATGATTGGAACAACTAGGATCAATATAGAATAGATGCTCATCATCTTTACCTTGGTTGGATTTCATGTCCATGATCAATAGAGAATCCTCTTGGTCTTTTGTATAGTTTATGTAGTCTCCTCTACATCTCAAGCCTCCTTGATAGTTGTTGTTGTAGCCTTGGTTGTAATTATGATAGTAATTGCTTCCTCCATTATTGAACCTGCCTCTAGATTGTCCATAGCCTCCTTTGTGGAAGCATCTTCCTCTCTGATTCTTTTTGTTCTTGAAGCACTCATATGTGGCATGATTTCTCAAGCCACAGATATTGCAAGGTGAAGAGTTTTATAATCTCCCTTTGCCTTTCTTTCCTCCTTTGCCCCTTCCTCTAGTACCTCTTCCTCTACCTGTGAAGTTCACTTGAGAGGTACTTGCCTCTTCTTCATTCCTTTTACCTTTGCCTTTATCTTTACTCTTATTTCTATTTGTGTAAAGGGCAGAAGATTGACTACCTCTAGAGTTATCTCCATTCTTGTTGAGCTTTTTCTCATTTGTGAAGAGTTGCCCCATTAGTGTGTTGAGGTGAGGTATTTGCATGTCCATATATAGGTCCATTGTTGTGGTGAAGGACTCCCATTTTTCATCAACCTTGATGCCATTTCTGATCTGCCTTACTATATGCTCCTCTTCTATTTCTTCTCCAATGCTCCCAAGCTCGTCAGCTACATCCTTCATCTTGGTCACATAGTTAGCTACACTTTGTGTTGGTTGCTTCTTCAAGCTTATGAGCTCCATCCAAAGCCAGTTCTTTCTAGCCCTTTTATTTGATAAGGAGTATGAAGAAAGTACTTCTGAACTCTCTTGGGAGGTGTTGCAATTCATAATATGAGGTAATAAGGAATCAGATATTGAGTTAATTAAATAAGACTTGGCTAGAGCATCCTTTGCACACCATGCAACTAGTCTTTCTTGCTCTTCTCTTGTAGGTTGATGTTTCCTTCTGAATGTTGGCATTTCTTCATCTCCATAGTTGTATCCATAGAAACGTCTTCCTTCGAGGTATGCTTGCATCGTTAGGGACCATTCTTGATAATTTCCCCTGTCCAATTTTTCAATGAATGATGGAAATCCATCTCCCATTCTGGTTTTATGTTGCTTTGATACCATTGTTAGAGAAGATGATGGATAGATTCGAGAAATGAAGTGGTGCTTTAGACCAGCCAAGAACAAGTTGAGGATGTAAAGTAGATCCCTTGAGATTCCCAGGAAGCACAAATAATCACCTAAGTGCTTTGGAATATGATCCTCTAATTATTGGATGAAAATAGATGAATAGGAGACTCAACTATGAGCTAAGACTTGCTATTTTGGTCTCTACACATACTCAATAAAATGAACAATGTTCTCAACTTGCTAGAAATTGATGAAAATCCTTTTGGGAGGATCTAATTAACTTAGATAGCTACCAATCACAAGTTATTTGACTAAAAATTATCAAGTTTACACTAAGAAGTATGCTTAGCAATTCAAATGACTATCCTAACATTTTTGGGCTTCCAGTATATGTAGACCAGTGAGAAAAGTTTCAAAGATATCTCAAGATTGAGTAAAGAAAAGATATATAAACTTTGTAGGAGCAAAGTAGAGAGTATGATGAGTGTATACCACTTTAAATCACATGCAATGATCAAGGATGCAATGAGAACCAAGTTTGAAAAGCTCACTATTCTCAGATGAACATGACAGAGAAAAGAAGTAGAGATATGATCAATGTATCTGTATTAAGTCACATAGAGTTACAAAGACATTGGAAATGTATAATTGCACAATGTGAGGGTAGTGATGGATCTATAGAATGAGCTCACTAAACATTTAAGATCTCTCTCAAATGATCTCCAAATCAGGCTCACAATCACACAAGATTTTGATCCATATTTATAGCTTAGAATTGGATCCATTATTCAAATTCAAAATCTTACCATAAAGTGAATCCTAAACTTTAGGACTTACTTTCTCATCAACCACCTACCAAATGATTCATGATTTGATTCGTCCTAACTCCACGTGAGAGTGAGTGTTATGCATTTTGACAAGGATAAAAGTAACTGCATTTTACAAGAGAATAGACATATGTGGCTTTAAATGACTATATGAAGTGAATACTAGTTGTCCAGGTATGTAGGCTTGGACTCATGTGCACCAAAATTCGATACAAGATTTCCAAGTGAAACTTTTGCATGAGCTTAGCCCAACGAGCCTCTCCGCGTCAAAGATCTCGTTGACTACAAAATTACTTAAGTGTATGGTGATCTTTGTATACCTTAAAGTCTGCACTATAAAGACATTTTCTCCAAACTTTACGTGCATGCACCAATGCATACAAATGGTATTCTTGTATAGGCGAGTTACACTCTGCACCGGTCAATTTCTTACTTTCAAAAGCTATTGGCGTGCCACGCTCAAAACTACCCCTATGGCTATGCCACTAGCATCTGTCTCTAACTCAAAGGGTTTCTGTGGATCTACCACTTTGCATATAGGAGCCTTTGAAATAGCTTGTTTCAAAGTATGAAAACTATCTGGCTCCTCTTATTTCCATGCAAATGGAACTTTCACTTGAAGTAAGCTCTTCATAGGTGTTTCTATGGACGAATAAGAAGAGATGAATTTTCAATAGAAATTGGAAAGTCCTAGAAATGACCATAACTACCCCTCATCTTGAGGACTAGGCCATGATAATATAAGTTTGACCTACTTGAGATCCATCTGAACCCCATCGAAGGATACCACATGCCCTAGATACTCAGTTCTCGGAAGAAATAACTTAGTCTTCTCTGGATTAACATAGAGCTCACTTTGTTTTAGAACATTTAATACTAATCGGAGATGACTCTCATTCTCTTGCATAGTCCTACTATACACTAATAAATCATGAACAAAATCAACAACACATTTTCCTATGAACGGACACAAAATGTCATTCATTAACATAAAAAATGTAGCTAGTGCATTAATCAAACCAAATGGCATGACCAAATACTCATAATGACCAAAACGGGTCTTGAACGTTGTCTTATGTACATCATGATCTCTTACTCTAAGCATGTTATATCTTCAATCAACTCCCCTTAAATTTATCACTTCGCTTTAGGTTCACTTCCATAGAAGAGCTTGTAACCTTTGAGTTCTCCATTTGGAATTTGGCAAGCACATCCCTGATGTAGTTCCTCGAAGTGAGAAGCATACCTCTTTCTATATCCATTCCAAACCTAGAAATTATTAAGCAAATCAAGATCACTGATCTTGAATTCTTCTTTCATTTGGAGTTTGAATTTTCTAATTCCTTCTACATCATTACTTGTAATGATTATATAATCAACATATACACATAGGTATATGACCTTTGATTGGTTCCTCTTAATTAAGAGGGAAGGATATACCTTGCTCACATTGAATCCTTTATCCTACAAGTAAGTAACAAGCCTATGATTCCAAGCCCTAGGGGCTTGCTTCAATCCATACAAATCTTTCCTCAACCTACATACATGATCAAGAAATATATGATAAGCAAATCCAAGAGGTAGGGCCATGTATATATCCTTTGATATCCATACATTCATAAAAGAATTTGTAATATCCATGTGATAGATTTTATAGTTCTTGGAAGATTCTACACTCATGAGTACTCTAAAAGTAGGCATCTTTGCGATAGGTAAGAATGTTTCTTCAGAAACAATACCTTGTGTTTTTGCATATCCTTTGGCTATTAGCCTTTCTCTATACCTATTTATTGAACCATCAAAATTATTCTTTATCTTATATATGTGCCTTGAACCTATGACTTTCATGGATGAAATCTTCGATACGGAATCCCAAGTTTGATTTTATTGTAAGGCTTATATTTGTTCCTCCATAGCATTCATCCATTTTGGCTTCTTCTTTGATTCTTCATAAGTTGAAGCCTCCTTAGAGTTTGATCCCTGTGCTAGATATATTGAGTGCCTATTGACTAATCAAGTAGCATATCCATACCTTTCTAGTTTCCTTTTTTCTTGTACTTTATCTTTTAATAGTTTGTTGAGATGATTCTGCCATATCGGTGAACTCCTGCACTTTGGATTTACCTTTGGAGTTCCAATAACTGAAATCCCTTCTTGGATTATTTTGTTCATCATCAGAATCACTTGATGCTTCAAATGTATGATCACTCCTTTTTTATAGTGTTGGAAAGTCTTCGTGTAGGTCATAGGGAATTTTGATTTTCCTCCAATCATCTTGAAATTATGACTTGTTTTCATTAATCACAACATCTCTACTTACAATGAAGCCTTTTTTGCTTGGATTGTTTAACCTTTAACCTTCTCCATTAAGTTCATAGCCAATGAAGATGCATTTCTTTGCCTTTGGATCCAATTTACCTCTGATTTGTGAAGGTAGGTGTGCATATGCTATGCACCCAAAAATTATGCAATGATCAAGGCTAGGACTTCTTCCATTCCATGCTTCATATGGTTTCATGCCATCCAAGGCTTTTGATGGAAGTTTATTGTTCATATATGTGGTTGTTGATATTGCCTTTGCCCACAAGTAGTTGGGTAACTTCTTCTCATTGGGAATTGACCTTGTCGCCTCCGCATTTGTTCTATTCCTTCTCTATGCCACTACATTTTGTTGAGGAGGATACGTGGTGGTAATTTATCCTTTGATCCCTCCCTCTTGGGGATAAGAATCAAAATCATGGGAGAAATATTACCCCCCCCCCCCCCCCCCCATTTGAGGTCAGTCCTTTTAGGTTTTAAACTCTTTAGTTCTCCACAAGAGCTTAGTACTTTCTAAAACATGAACACACTTCATCTTTATGCTTCATGAATTATAGTATTGTCCATCTACTACAATCATCAATGAATGATACATAACACCCAGATCTAGAAATTCAAGCTTCCTTGCTAGGTCCCCATACATCCCTATGGACCAACTCCAATAGGTCTCGATGTATGTAGCCTTTCTTGATGAAGGGTTGCTTGTGTGACTTAACAAGTTGACAAGCACTACATTTATAAATCATATATTGTTTTGATATATTTGGTAGTCCAAGTAATTTTGGTGTGGCTTGAGGGATCTTTCACCTATGTGAGCTCACCTCTTGTGCCAATTTGTAACTATGATAGAGTTTGGGTACCATAATTGAACAATGCAATGCTCTTGGTGTTTTGGAGTTCAAAGGTGAACAATATACCTAATTTTCTCCCCTTGCCACCTCCTTGGGAAGTCAAGAATAGCCTGGCTCAAATTCGATAACCTTTTGGGAATGAAATGATGTTCTGTTTTGTTTTGATTCCTTTTTTTTTGTGTGTTTCTGAGGGCTTCCATCGTCAAAAGATCGGATATGCACATGATCCGGTCTTTTCAGCGTCGACAACTTAGTAACACACGTAACGTCCAATACATATGATTTGTAATCAAAGTCTCATCTGAAATTATTTCATTCAATGCAAGAGATAATCCTAACAATGAGGGCGTTCCGAAGTGAAACGAGAGGGAGAGAGAGAGAGAGAGAGAGAGAGAGAGAGAGAGAGAGAGAGAGAGAGAGAGAGAGAGAGAGAGAGAGACCACCGTGTGTTTCTGAGGCAACAGCTACATTTCCAAATCAAAAGAGGAAGAAGAAATAGTAAACAGAGGTCGGGCGTGGCTGATCGGCGATCGCATCATGACACAGACAAACTTTTCTTTATTCCTGTAGATCAGATGCAGGTAGATCTTTTGTAAAATTGGTCTGGTTTTGAAGTAGAGCAATAATGCCTCCTGCTCGTCTTCCAAGTTCCCAAACATTCTGGAGATGGGTTGGTTTGTTAGCAGATGTGACTGGAAAGCTACTTCAGGAAGCTTTCCATTGCACCTTTCAAAAATCTGTATCCAGATTATCAAAATTTCACTCTCTTTCACGTGGGATAGGCATAGGACAGATACTCATTGCGACTGGGAGTGCCGTGAGATCAGGTTTAGTAAAAGCTAATATCTGAACTCGAGCACAAGTCAAGATGCTGTGTGCGTGAGTACGATCATCAGTATGCAAACGTTTTTGGACATTTGGCATCGCAAAAGGGTGACATGACAAGCTCGGCTTTTGTGCCGGATAACGAGTTTCTTTTTAGGGTTTAACATAAAGAAGCTTTTGCTCTTGCTGATAAGACGTATAGAAAGGGAATATTTTTCTTGTTTTGTCAAACAAAGAATTAAATTTAAGTTAAAGAAGGGCTAATACAAGGTATGCCTTAAAACACGAAAATGAAAAGAATCATTATGATTCTTAGGGCAGAGTATAACCTTAGGAGAGACTCTCGCCATTTACAAGATGGGGAACTTCTAATTATGTGATCGTATATCTCCTCTTCAGAGGTAGCAGTATTTATAGCATTCGTAAAATGACTTCCAAGCTTCCTTAATGCATACAGACATTGATACAAGGACTTGTTGCAGCCATTACTACATACATAATGCTTTCTGGTTTTCCTATATACCAGAGAAGCATAGTTTCCAAAGAACAATGTCAACTCTGAAGCATGTTTCAAGCTGAACCTCTTGGTAACCAAGCTTTTGGGTAGACATAAGCTTGCCGCTGTTAGAGATAATCTTCCAGAATATAGATGCAACACTGTACGAGATGAACAAGTGTTGAAGATCTTCTGCTCGACCACATATCTGCATAGCCCCTCTTTGCTTTGCTGCCAGTCCAGAGACCATCCCTTCCTAGGATCTTGCTTGTATAACCCTACATAAAGTCCCATGCTCTTCAAAAAACAGAATTGATTCCTTCTGAATTTTACTACCTTGTAGCAGTGGCTTACGACTATGTCCAACAGAGTGGATGATTGAAGAAAAGGGATAAGGTCAATGGATCTGAAATAACGCAGCATAAAGCTTCTAGTACATTGGCTAGATCAAACAAAAGAGCAGACATATCAATGAAAAGGTCCGACAGCCCACTTTCTCTCTCAACAGAATATTTTAGTATAGCTGAGATATCAATGAAAAGGCCGAACCGTCCTCTTGAGTTGAACTATTATACATAATTTATTCATTTATGGATATTATTCCGCCACTGACTGTGATGCCCATCTTACAACCATCATACACGTTTCAATGTTTAAAAGTATATCTTTTATTTTGTACGTTAACAACCCCCCCCCCCCCCCCCCCCCCCCCCCCCCCTCTCTCTCTCTCTCTCTCCAATGTAAGCCTGCTTTACGGACATTGATAAGACATAATTTTCCTCTTCAGTTGAAGTATTTTAGGTAGCGGATTACTTACCGAAGTGAAAACCTGCAAAACAATGTCTTTCTTTCGAAGCGCAAAACCTGAACTTAGTCCGCATAATAGAATGCGGTGCAAATTTCGCGACCTGAAACGAACCAGTTTTCTTTTTTAATGAATACGTCAATGTGTATTATTTTATCAATGCACTAAATTCACAATTATCGAGAGCAAATATTCCGTACATAGCGCCATTCAAATCTAGACATAAAGAAAGTTTTGCTGTTGCTGATAAGATGTATAGAAAGGGAAGTAGATCTTTGGCAGACACCTATCCGAGAAGCTTTTTCTTGTTTTGTCAAAGAAGGAAATAGATTTCAATTAAAGAAGGGCTAATACAAGGTATGCGTCAAAACATGACAATGAAAGAATCATCATGATTCTTGGGGAAGAGTATAACCTTAGGAGAGACTCTCCATTTACAAGATGGGGAACCTCTAGTAATGTGATGATATATCTCCACCTCAGAGGTGGCAGTTCTTATAAAGTTTGTAAAATGACTTCCAACCTTCCTTAATGCATACATATATTGATACAAGGACTTCTTGCAGCCATTATTAAATAGAGAATGCTTTCTGCTTTTCCTTATATACCAGAGAATCTCTGCCCTCCATAACTCCCAAAGAACAATGTCAACTCTGAAGTATCTTCCAAGCAGAACCTCTTGCTAACCAAGCTTGTGGTTAACCATAAGCTTGCCGCTGTTAAAGATAATCTTCCAGAATTTAGATACAACACTGTACGACATGAACAAGCGTTGAAGATTTTCCGCTCGACCACATATTTGCATAGCTCCTCTTTGCTTTGCTGCCAGTCCAGAGACCATCCCTTCCTAGTATCTTGCTTGTATATCCCTACACAAACAAAGTCCCATGCTATTTAGAAAACAGAATAGCACGGAAGTTTAGATATATCATCGTCGAGAACTTTACCCATCTTCAGAGGGTCTCGACTCCTCTTTCACCGCACAAGCGTGATTGCATGGCAACCATCTCAACGTTTGCTCAACCTAGAATCCCACAGAACATGAATTCTCTGTTGGATGCTAATATTTCCGACAATGAAATTATCGAGGTTATTGATGCTCTTCCTAATGGAAAAAGTCCGGCTCCTAATGGCTTCACCAATGAGTTTTTCAAGTCCTTCAAGCACGTGGTGGCGACCCCGGTGCGCCTGGTGTGGCAAGAGGCTCTCTCCTTCGGTGCCCTCCTTGAATGTCTTAATAATGGTGTCATCAAGTTAATTAAAAAAAGGGGTGATTAGAACAAAAATCAAAACTGGCGGCCGATTACCATGCTCCAAACTGGATACAAGATAATTGCCAAAGTTATCGCCAGTAGAATTTCTTGTCATTTAAAGTCATGGCTTTGTGAGGACCAGAAAGGTTTTATCAAAGGTAGATCTATACTTGAAGGAATTGTCGATATTTGGGAAGGCCCTGCGTTTGCTGAGGAGTCTGAACAAGATCTGGTATTCATTAAGATTGACTTCGACAAAGCTTATGATAGATTGGAATGGGACTTTATTCTTCAATCACTGAAAGAACTTGGATGCAGCCAAAAGTTCACGAAGATGGTTCCCACTCTACTCGAAAACACTTCAACAAGAATAAATATCAACGGTAAGCTATCTGAGCCCATGCGTTTAAAAAGATCTATCAGGAAAGGTTGCCCACTAGCTCCACTACTATTCGCTATCACCTCGGATGGTCTCAGTCCCCTATTAAAGCATCACATGGATGCTAGAAATCTCAAAGGTCTTTCCCTACCTCTTGATCATGGCCAAATGATTGTGAGACTCTTTGTCGATGACATGAATGCCTTTGTACTTAACGAGATGAACATCATTGAGGTGTTTTAGAGTTGCTTCGACACCTTTTGTGTGGTGTCAGGTTCAAAAATCAACCATGCCAAAACTGCTTTCAGAGCAATCCGTGGACCTCCACCCCAATTGTTTTTAGATCAGGGATGTCAAGTTATCCCTAGAGGTCAAGTCTTCCGTCTCTTCGGTATTCGAATGGGCTTCAACACCTCAATGGAGCAATGGTGGAACTGGGTTCTATCCAAACTAAATAGCAAACTAAATTATTACAAAGGTATGCAAGTTAACTTGGCCGGGCACGCAATGGTTGTTAACACATTTATGCTTTCTACGACTATTTACTTTATCTTGTGTTGGAGACCTAAGGAGAAAGAGTTGGTCAAAGTGAAAAGAATCTATAGAAACTTCCTATGGACTAGGGACCCCAATAGGAGGGGGATTCCCAAAATAAAATGGGAAACTTGCATTAGCTTGAAAGACTCGGGAGGCTTCGGGATTCAGGATATCGCTCGATTGGCTCACAAGTTGGCAGCCACGTGGTTTATCAAGGCTTGGAGCAATAGTGATGCCTCTTGGGTTAAATTTATCTTTAGAAACTTGAAAGACCTTACCTTGGTAGGCCACCCTGGTTGGAAGGACATAGGGATCCTCACGCTTTTGTTCTCCCTCCACTTGGTGTCCCCTTAAGGCTCTAGCCTCATGTGTTCCATATGGAAGAGTTGGAACAAGGCCAAACAATTCCTTAGAATCAGTGATGAGTGGAAGTGTGTAGTTGGGATAAAACAAAATGACTCTATCTAGTTCCCAATCATCAGAATGAGGGGGTGGAGTCTTGGAACCTCCAAAATGCTAAGCGACTATGGAACAACGGGTTCAAATAGTGGAAGCAGCTCTCGAAACAAGAGATTGGCCAGTCGACCAGGTTTGAAGTCCTATACCCAAGACATAGAGTTACCATCAAGGAATGGACTCCTCTGCAAGATAGCTATTTAGCATGGGACCACTCAACTACCCCCCTTCTCTGCCGACAGGATCTTCCCTGCCTAGAGGGCCTCAAATGGAGTAATGGTAAGAAACTATCCAGAATCCCCCAACTTCAAATAGAACATAAATGGTCATCACATGCTTAACAAGGTGTGGTGCCTTTTGTGGACCAAACTTCGATGCGAACTAAAGTTCATGTCTATTTGGAACCCCTTAATTGAGATCAAAAAGTCCGTTTTCATGTGGCAAATCTTGCATAAGGGTATCTTGTCCAATGCAAGGGTTAACAAAATTTATGGTGTGCCTCCATGATGCAAGCGTTGCCATCGATGTATCAAAGATTTACCTCACCTTTTCTTTGATTGCCCCAAGTCCCATGTTATCTTGCACCACATGACATAGGTATTGAGACTCACAAACCAAATCAATTGGCAACGGGCGTTGTTGGGTGAGGCGGTTGGCTACTCATCTAGGCTGTGGAATGCAATGAGGGTTGAGACTCTTTGGAAGATTCGGAGGGAGCGATGTGCTTTAGATTTTGCCCAAACCCCAAAGGAATGGTCGATTGAGAAATCCATCTTTCTTCTAGGTAAAAGAATCTCCCGAGATAAGAGATCCCCACTGTTTAGACATCACTGTATTTATCTCCACGAAGATAACAAGCTGAAACCCAAATGGGTCCAGCATGAGGGAGCTGATAGATTTGTGCGCCTCATTTATAATGCCCTTTAGCTTGCCGAACTTGTCCCCTGCATTGTGAGATTTGGGGGGTCCCATGGGCACTAGTTCCACTCAGGCGTAACTTTTCTTCTTTATTTTAATTAAAGTTCGGGAGAATAAGCCAAGGCCGAACTTCCTTATTTAAAGAAAAGGGAGAGCGTCAATGCATATGAAACAACACTGCATAAAGTTTCTCGTACATTGGCCAGATCAAACAAAAGAGCTGACATATCAATGAAAAGGCCGATTGCCCACTTTCACTCTCAACAGAATATTTTAGTATACCTGACATATCAATGAAAAGGCCCAACCGTCCTTTTGAGTTGAACTATTGTACATGACTTATTCATTTATGGATATTATTCCGCTACTGAATGTGAAAGCCCATCTTACAACCATCATATACGTTTCAATGTTCAAAAGCATATATTTTATTTTGTACGTTAACAACCTCTCTCTCTCTCCCTCTCATATATATATATATATATATATATATATATATATATATATATATATATATATATATATATATATATATATATATATATATATAATCAATGTAAGCCTGCTTCACAGACATTGATAACACATAAGTTTCATGTTCAGTTGAACTATTTTAGGCACTGGATTACTTACCGAGGTGAAAACCTGCAAAACAATGTTTTTCTTTCGGAGCGCAAAACCTGAACTTAGTTCCCATAATAGAACGCGGTGCAAATTTCGTGAGCTGAAGCTAACCAATTTTTTTTTTTATGAATACCTTAATATGTATAATCTTATCAATGCACTAAGTTGATAGTTATCGGGAATTACGACGCACATCTAGAGCAATTATTCTGTACATAGCGCTATTCAAATGTACACATTGTGTTTCTGACTTTTGAATGATCATTATACATGGCACGAAATTACAATTACGACTAATTTTGCAACAGTTCGATTAAAATCACGTATAATCTACATATGATTTGGACTGCGACAATAGGGTTAATTTGGAAGACCATGAAGAGCACGGAGGACCAAAAAATGCGAGATCATATGTAATATGGTAAGGGGAAGATCGTTTGCTAAGACACTCAACCATTTCGGTGTCACGAAAATAAGCACTTTAACTTGGCTTTGAAGTGTAAAGTCAGAACAATTTCCTGTCCGTTTCCAACAAGACAACGCTAAAGGAGGAGCCATATGCTTGAAATCATCTTCAAAGGGACAATTCTTGGGAAATCTATTATCTTCACTCTAATCTCGTCCGTTTTTTGAGTGTTTCTTTCTCGTATTTGTACCTTCCTGCGTCTTGTGATGCATTTTTTTAAAATTAAAATCTTTAATAATTAATGTACTTCCTTTCAAGAAGGTGAAGAACAAAAAAATGTAAAATTACTAAGTATTTCTATGATATGAAGTGAGTTTTAATGGCACATTATCAAAGAGACTTTGTAAAGGAGGGTTGAAAGCTTCAAGCTGAATCAACATGGCAGAGTGTAGATAGATGCGAAGAAGTAGAAAGAAAGAAAGAACTTGTATTATTAACATCAAAACAATCTTCCAATACCACATTTCCCAGCATGCCGATCTCTCTGAAATCTTTGCCCTAGTGTCTTTAAAGTGCTATTTATGCATGAAATGAAAGCCCATTTACGACGGTTAGACTGGGTTTCCTTGGCTTGTGCGGTTATTGTGCTAACTTGTTTTTGAGAGTTATCCAGGGCTAATCACAGATTATAACACTCACGAAGTACAAATGTTTTAAAGTGTGCTGCTGAATTATAACTGAGAGCAACATACATGGGTTATCGATGATGATAAAAATTGTTATATTGGCGCATATAATACTTTAATCAACAATGTCAAGTTGATCCACTTACAATCACAAATTCATTGAATGAGGGGAACAAGGTAATGATGAAGGATAGCGACCATCACTTCGCGAGCAGCACGTCACTAATTACCAGACACAAAAACTAGTTATCCTTTAAAAAAATAATTACTTCAATGTATAAGTGAACGAGACTTCCGAAAATAACCAATTGCATCCAACATCCAAGAACACACACATACACACACACACACGCATATATATATATATATATATATATATATATATATATATATATATATATATATATATATATATATATATATATATATATATATATATATATATATATATATATATATATATATGTGTGTGTGTGTGTGTGTGTGTGTGTTTATGTGTGTATTATTATGCATATTAATACATTCCTTTTTTATTCTAACCTTTGCATTTATTTCTGAATTATCCCTTTTTATTCCCTTGAAGTTATGACGATTCTTTTAATTGATGGGCAAACAATAGCGAAAGGAAAATGGACCCTCTCGATGATCTCAAATGTGGCTACTATAGTGATCCAAAAGATCAATTTCACTCAACTCACTCAAAATTTCTTTCTATAGAGTTTGCACATTTAAGTACAATATAAGAGCTATCAAGCATGCCTTCAATCACATCAATTGATTTCTAGAAGGTCTACCTATCCATCTTTCCAATATAGAAAACACATCGATTATAAAGGTATATGTGTACATTTATGAACAAGTTACACATAGAGTTTCACCACAAGGAATATTTGCACATAGCGATGGTTGATGCAACAAACTTTCATCCCTATATGATTGCCCATTGCATCACACACAACATCAATTGTGCACCATCATTTAAAGAACACTAAAATTGACCCTATTTTCATATATGACGTTAAAAGTGATGATTTGCAAAATCGCATTAAAGATGTTTGTACGTTGCTTATGGGACAATTGCTTTTGGCCAAAAAAATATGTTGGATCACTCTTCGATCATCATTTTGCATGCATCTAATCGAAGAGGGATCCAAGGTCCATAGTTGTGCTATGCATAGGAGCTTGGGCTCTTTCTTTCTCAATCTCTCTCTTTTCTACTCTCTCTCTCTCTCACTATCTTTCTCTCCCTCTCTCTCTCTCTCTTTATTGAAGGTTATTCGAGAAGCTCAATGAGCATAATATATGGATACTTATTATAAGTACAATCTTCATTGTTTTTATATCATTGGGATTGTTTTGTTTTCATAATTAACGTACTCAAACTTACACATTGACATGCACACATACACATATACATGCACATGCATGCTCGTGCGCACATACACACACATACAGATACTTATACACATGCACATACACACATACACATACCTAGACCTTTTCTCTCGTCTGCCTCCATTTTTTATTGCATACCTCTCTCTCTCTCTCTCCCTCTCTCTCTCCCTCTCTCTCTCCCTCCTTCTCTCGCTCTCTCACCATCATTTTTCTCTAAGCATACCAGCAGTGAATTTACTACTCTTTTTGCACGTTCATGTTTACTCACTGGTTTTTGTACAGGTTGTCACCTTTGCATAGATTTATCTCTGATCTTCTATGCAACAATCCTACCACAACATCCATTCATCTTAATTCTTTCTATGGCCATTAATCTCTCTCTCTCTCTCTCCTTTTTTCTAGAGATTTCTTTCTTTCCCTATTCTAATTGTTTAATCGTGAGTGATAAAAGCTATTATCTTGTCACTCCATTATTCCATGGAGGATCATCCAAGTCAATATCTGATTTTAGATGGGAGAAATTGGCTTTTGATAGTACCTCAGCTCAAGAGGCACAAAACTTGTGGATCAAGTGTACATCATCCTATCTGCCCATAATGTGAATGGAAGAAATCTAGGCCATTGCTTGATATCACCACTATAGGTCTTAGAGATCGCCTTCTTGATATAAGTGTGACCCCTCTCAATCTGTACATTTGTCTCTAGGTTTTAGGTAGTAGTGAGAGACAAATGAATTCCGTGATGATGAAAGAACTCTTTTGCCTCTCTCACATCTAGCTCTCCCTATCCACAACCACTTTCTCAACAAATCCAAATCTTGAGATCAATTATTCTAAAAGGAATCCACATATATTATAAGTTGTCTTTGTGGAAAGAGCTTGACCCAAAATCAATCAAGGCCAAAGCTAAACATGAATCTCCATCATCTTGCCCAAACGTTTCTAGTATGGCCACTCTCAAATATTCTGATTTCATCATCGAGTATAATTGATTCTAAAGAATTCCTATTAACTTGACATCTAGCAATCTCATTAGCTTCATCATAAGATGAATCACTCAAGTCTACAACTTCATTCATCACTTGAGCGTCTTTAAATGCCTCTCCCATTTCCACCTCCTTAAGTAATGGGAATCTCTTTCTCTTTATTACTTTACTGAAACTTTCCTTGAACTGAGGCCTCACAATGGAGAAGACCTATTCCAAGGACATGGTCACTTG
This sequence comes from Ceratopteris richardii, assembly GCA_020310875.1. Taxonomy (NCBI): domain Eukaryota; kingdom Viridiplantae; phylum Streptophyta; class Polypodiopsida; order Polypodiales; family Pteridaceae; genus Ceratopteris; species Ceratopteris richardii. Next base: position 178,911,875 of record CM035422.1, on the reverse strand, counting down.
TCTCTTCAACAAAATATCATTTAATATTTCCTTGCGTCATTCTTCTTCTCAAGCTTAGAAATTAATACAGCCTTTGGTGTTTTCTTCTTCTTCTTCTATTCCTCTTTTCTTGAACATTTTCTTGAGTATCTTCAGTCTTTTGAGTAGGTTCTTGGTCCTTTTCCTTTTATTTTTTTAGTTCTTTAATTTTGACTGGCTCGGCTGGCCTCTTTCCCTCTCTTATTTCTTTCCTTTTTGCCTCTTCATGAAAAGCAATAGCCTCCTTAAATTAAACTTTCTTTTCAGGTTCCTTAACTTTTTCCTCAACTTCTTTACTTTTTTTTCTCGTCACTCTTCTCTCTAGTTCCATCTCATTTTGTTTTTCATGTCTTTTCCCCTACATTGGCCATGTGTGAGTAGATAGGGAACTGATCTACATGAGACTTCTAGGTAGCCTATTCCATGATCACATCCTTGGCTCTCACTAACGCTTCTATAGAGTAATTTGTTTGAGGTTGTGGTCTACTTTTCTCTTCATCTCCTTCTTCTAATGGATCTAGTTGTGCTACCGATGTGTTGTCATTAGTACTAGATAAGTTCTCATATAACATCTTCATTCCTCCCTTCCCCCCAATTCACAAGTAGAGGAAGCTGATTTCTAAATTCACAAAGTTTTTTATCTATATCAATCACGTATTGGTGTTCTTTGGCTTATTTCAGCTCTTCACATGCATAGGAAAAATGTTCATGCACATCACATCAAACACATCTCTTTGCCCCTCCAAACCCGCATGTTCCCCAGCTATAAAATGGCCTAGTATTCCTCTAGAATATGGGCTGAACTGGTGGTATAGGGGTCTACTAAGCAATGGGCTACGTCGGAGGTGTAACCTGATGCATCACATATCCCTCAATATTTGGTATTGGAATAGCATTTCTCTATATTAAATCTTCATAGCTAGTGCTAATGTGAGGAGGAGTGGGGTCTTGATAACCCATAGAATAGACCTTGTTATGTATACTAACCATCTCTTTGGACATTGATGCCTGCATCTTCATAATATTCTCAATATGCTTGCTAAGAATTTCAAGCTGCAACTCCACTGATGTGCGAGATGTGGATGTTATCAGGAGATCATGATGCAATCACATTGTGGACCACTGGAATAGGTGTATTCCTAGGCTATAATGGAGTTGTCTGCACATATGTATCATACAATACAGCCTATCATTGCCTCATGTGTGCAACTGCTTCTACTTCTTTCCTAACCATAGCCCAATCTTTAGTCAATCCAATCTTTTCCGAGGCTTCTCAATCATTCTCTCGACTTTAGTCCTATCTTGAGGACTTAAATTCTTGAGAAAGTAAATTACCAAATTGGACTTTACAGAGTCCAGTCCATCTTGAGGAAGTTGAGCAAGAACTCATTCAAAAGGTTACCCTCTTTTTTGTGCTGACTAAAATCTTCTAAATGAATAATTTATGTAGTTTTTTGCTAAGTTCAGACCATGTCTTTCCTATGTGAATTCTTTTGATGCTCGGATCAACCCTGATACTACTCGAGTGAAGAAATGATTCAGCATCTCTTTGGATAGTCCATGAATCTGAGCTAGGTCTTTAATTATATCTAAATACTCAGTCACATTTAACCCTTTGAACTTCACTTTATCTCTTAACATTGCTTGAACCACTTGAGACCTTGTTTTGCTCTCATCAAATCCTTAAATACCCCTTCCATCTCTCTTCTCTTGCTTTTCCTAGTGTGTAGAAGGCTATCTAGAGTAAGTGGCTCGACTATTTCTCTTAACTCACAGCAGATCTCAAAGAAAAGACTTGATAGTTGAGGCAAGAGGTGAAAGCTAGTCTAAAGATTTCTCTCTTTAATCAATTCCCTAGGCCAAAATTTGTTGAAGGATTCAAGTACTTTATGTGATGACTTAGGCTTGATTCTCTTGATTTTTCTCTTATCTTCACTTGACTTTCTCTCTTCTTTTGACCTTGATTTTCTCTCTTAACTTGATTTTCTAAAGTTCTAGGTTTTGTTTTTTTTTAATTCAACAATTTAATGTGTTCTTAAGTTTTTTTATTTTTCTTTTACGATATTTTTAATGTTTTTCTTCTTCAAACTTTCTAAAACTTTAATGAAATTTGAAGCATCTAAAATCTTATCTCTCACTCTTTCGTCACATCCTTTTATCAGAATATCATGGAGAAAAGGCATAGTCACTAAAGGTATGAAGTCTCCTAGGTCCAGATTCATGGCATTCATCATGTGAGCTAAAAAATTTGATGCTCCTTGCGGAAAAGTACACATGTATACAAGGCCTAGTGGATCTTCATCGTCATGATATCTCTTCTCTCAATGGGCAACTAGAACTACTCATACTCTAAATACAAATCACCCATGGAGTAGATGCTATGTCCAATAAATGCTTCTGCAAACTCATCTACTATAGGTCTTAGCCCTACTTTTCTGGCGGTGACTTTATGTATAGGCTTGAGATCTTGAATGAAATGAATTTTCCCATTCTTCTTTTGACACTGTGAACCACCTATTCAAATATGGAGCCAAAGATGGTTCCAATTTTCACATGTATATCTTTTCCTTTAACAACCTTATCAACTTATGTAAGTCAGCCTTTGGGACTAGTACAGGTCAAATATTCCATGGTATATGTGGCAGTGTAAAGATAATCATGGGTGGGACTTGTTTTAACACAACCTATCTCATGTGGAAAAATTTCAAATGCTTTCTCGTGTCTCTTGATTACTTCTATGAACTTTTCTTTCGCTTTTTCTCTACGGAATGATCTTTCTCCAAACTTTATCTCTTTAATGGTCTCCTCAGTAAAATCATACCTGATACGATCTCTTCTTCTCACCATAGGGTCATTAGCCACTCTCACATACTTTTCATGACTATCATCTGACAGTGGTTGGGTTATGGGTTTCACCTTCTTCTCAACAGTCTTATACTTTGTATTAACATTCACTTCATGTTCTCTAAAAAAAATCAATGATCATTTCATATTCTTGGATAGAACTAAGCATGATGATGTTGGATTTCTAATTTCTTAAGAGTGCCTGCTCAAGTTCTTCAAGAATAGTCAAACTACTTTCCAACTGGATTACATTTTGAATCTTCTCATCACACAACATGATTCCTACATTTTTGTAGTGTTTTTCATAAATTTTTCTAAATTTATTTGAAAAAAAATTCTTTTGTAAACAAAGCAACTTGAAAGTAGTAGAATATATAGAAAAACTTTGAAATCCATTCACAAAATTATGGAGACATCAAACCAACTCCCACCATTGTCTTGCTCAAGAGTGGATCCTAGCAAACAATTTTGTTAAAATAAGCCCTATACTCTTGTACGGATGTACAATCATCATACTCATGAGACTTAATGGGAAATTTTCTCATATTCTTTTTGCTCCTTGAATGATTTGGGCATACAATCATTACTTGTAAGGAATGAAGACGAGATCTTGATCAGATTCTTGCATAGGTAGATCCATCATCATTGTTTCCATTCCTACTTTGACTATGAAAGGCTACCCAAGAATATGCTCATAGAAATAGTGATCCAGGACAAAGAAGCTCCAACCAAAGCTCCAGAGCCATTATCGATAGTGCTCATCCTCCAGCCATGCTCCTTATCTATAGGCCATCTAAATTGGTCGTATAACTTCTTAGATATCACATTTTTCTCTAACCCTGGATCAATCAACACCAAAGCTCAACACGAATCTCCATCATTTCCTAATTATACTTTCATTTTTTGTATCCCTCTTGTTAAACATTCCCATATCTTCTCATTCATCATCTATTATACGTGGTCCTAAAGAATCCCTATTGGCTTGACATCTTGCAATCTCATCAGCTTCATCATCAGATGAGTCACTCAAGGGTACAACTTCATGCCTAACCTGAGTGTCTTCTGATGTGTCTCCCATTTCCATGTCCTCAGGTAATGGGAATCTCTTTCTATTTATTAGCTTAATGAAACTATCGTTGAACTTAGGCTTCGCAATTGAGAAGACTTGTTCCAAGGACATGGTCACTTGGCTCTTCAAAAAAATATCATTTAATATTTCCTTGACATCATTCCTCTTCTCAACCATGGAAATTAATATAGCCTTTGATGCTTTCTTCTTCTTCTTCTTCTTCTTTTTCTATTTTCTTGAATATTTTCTTGAGTAACTTCATTCTTCTAAGTAGGTTCTTGGTCCTTTTCCTTTTATTTATTTGGTTCTTGAATTTTGATTGGCTCGACTGGCCTCTTTCCCTCTCTTAATTCTTTCATTTTTTCCATATAGTAAGAAGCAACAGCCTCCTTAAAGTGAACTTTCTTTTCAGGTTCCTTAGCTTTTTCCTTTACTTCATTACTTTGTTTTCTTATCGTTCTTCTCTATGGTTCAGTCTCCTCTTCCTTTTAACCTCTTTTTCTCGTTTTCTCTACATTCTCTATGTGTGAGTAGATAGAGAACCGACCTAGAGAGGATATCTAGACACTCTTTTGCATGATCGCATCCCTAGCTCTCACTAAAGCTTCTATTGGGTAATTTCTTTGCTGTTGTGGGCTATTTTCCTCTCCATCTCCTTCTTCCAATGGCTCTAGTTGTAATGTGATGGAATTAGTGGTAATTATGCTCTTCTATAACTTCTTGTTTCTCCCTTCCTCCAGTTAACAAGCAAAGGAAGCTAAGTTCTGAATTCACAAAGTTTTTTATCTATATCAATCATGAATTGATGTTCTTTGGCTTTTTTCAGGTCTTCACATGCCTAGGAAAAATGTTCCTACACATCATACCAAACACATCTCCTTTCCCCTCCAAACCCCCTAGTTCCCCCTTTCTCAAATGGACCAATATTCCTCTAATATACGGGTTGAACTGGTGGTGCAGGGGTTTGCGGAGCAACGGGCTGCAGTGGAGGTGCAACCTAAGCCAATGCATATACTTGCATGTTTGGTATTGGCATAACATTTCTCTATATTAGATTTACATAGCTAGTGCTACCCTGAGGTGGTGGGGTCTTGATGAACCATAGAATAGACCTTGTTATGTATATTAGCCATTTCTTTGGACATTGATGCCTACATCGTAATGATGTTTTCTATCTACTTGCTAAGGATTCCAAGCTATAACTCCACTAATGTGTGAGATGCGGAAGCAACATTAGCTAGAGGTGATGTTAGAGAGACATTCGAGATCACTAGAACAGGTGTATCCTAAGACAAAGTTGGAGAAAGCCTTAGAAATTTCATTTGTGAGGTGGTCAGGGGTCAAGATTTTCCCATTGCGATTTTCTCCGAAATGGGTGTGTGGAGGAGAGAATTGATGTTTTGCAGTATTCTTGAGAGAGAAACTTTGGAGATGGTCGCCTTCTACGGGGAAAAAGAGGTGTCGAGACCCCGAGGAGCTGAGTAAAATATGCGACAATCATCTTATTGTTTTCTTATTATGTTTTTCATTCCATCCCATTGCAATCATTCACGAAAGGAATAGAGTCTCTATTTTGCTGCCTCTTGAGGATGCCACACATCTCTTTAGTTGGTTGGCTAGCCTTACCCATCCACTTTTATTGTTTGAGGCCAGAAACTCTTACATCCTTAAATGTGAGATTGATGTTGTTGAACAATTGTCAAACAAGAGGTTCTCCAGACTCACACAATGCCATCAACAAGAAAATCGACTTTAGTTTATCACCAAAGCTATTAGACCGGAACCTTGGAGTTGAAAGAGTGTGCCATTGAACAATGAAATGTTTTAAGGTATATTTTAGACGCATCAAGCTACATATTGATTTACTTTCTTATTAGGCGAACATGGTTTACAAAATTAATGTTGTTATACATATCTTTCCACTTTTCTTACGTCGTACGTAGTGCCAAGTTCTAAGAAAGAAATTATGCGAGAAAATGTGCGAGGAATCATAGAGAAGCTAAAAAAATATAGTATAATTTCAAAACACTAATTAATAATAGAAAGTAAAGATGACAAAATTCCTCTAATGTGCTCTCAAAGAAGAGCTTAAATGGTGATCTAGACAACTCTAGATAATGGATTACAAGGTAGAGGTATGCTTGCTCACGTTGATGCATGGTCTAGTGCAAAAATCATTCATATATATATATATATATATATATATATATATATATATATATATATATATATATATATATATATATATATATATATATATATATATATATATATATATATATATATATATATATATATATATATATATATCTGTGTGTGTGTGTGTGTGCATGTGTGTGTGTGTGTGTCAATGGGAAGTTTTGCCCTTCAATGAATGGCTGGATTGGACAGTAGAATGTGTGTAGCTATTGCCCATATTATGTAGTTGAATTATTAATTGATTTTATGTTAGATTTGAAATTTCTCAAGAAATATTCATATTATCCTTGGATTCCACTAAGCCAAACACCACAAGCTGAGAAATCGTAGTCACTCAGACATGTTTGTTTTAAAAATTAGCTCATTTTCTAAGGGGCACTCTTTAACTATGTGCCTTGAATGTTGTAGTGATAGTAGTGATTAGGGAAATTTTTGTAAATATTTTCTTGCTCCAAACGTGTTGTGTACCTAATGTCTATGATGATGAAAGTAGGGAGATATCAATCCAGATTGGACTCAATGAAAACTTTGGGATGCCACCATGCATTAAATGCGTAAAAGGCTACATTGTAAATGGTTCCACTAATTACGAATTTCCCCCCCATTAGGCTACCAAGGGAACTGACAATCTCTTTGACAAATGGACACATTAAACTAGTAGGTCGAGTACCTCAATACAAGAGGAAGTTTGTAAGGCTTGGTGTTTAGGAGGAAATTCAAGAACTAGTTGAAGAGGTCAATTCTAGTTCACTATCATTACCAAGCGTTAGTATTGAGTGCTTTAAACACCATTTATTCACTTTGGAACACCATCACGATATAGTCTATTAGAAGAACTAGTTGAACACAATTAAACCTTAATGGAACCATTCTCCTCAAAGCCAACTCTTGAAGCTTTTGATTGGGGCCTCATGAGCCCAAACAATTGATCAATTAAAATCACAGAAATCAAGACTGTGAGCCACATATGACACATATGCCACATTGCCAATGAGAATCAAGGCCATGGGGGCTCGCATGGAAAAGAATGAGGAGGGAGAGAGAGAGAGAGGGAAGGAGAGAGAGAAAGGGAGAGACAGAGAGAGAGAGATCATAAGAGCACTATAAAGAAAAAGAAAGGGAGGCACTACAACATATGAGAGGCATACCGACGCTGCATATACTGACGGTCACACTCGGCGTCGGTATGGGCATTGGAAAATGTCATTTAGAGATACCGACGGTCAAGTGACCATCGCTATGACTTTTTTAAATGGATCGTTGGTGTTTCCCCCCACCGTCGGTATATGCGTAGGTATATGCGTCAGTATATCCGTCGGTATAAGCGTCCGTATAAGCGTCGGTAATTAACTGGAAGTTACCAACGTACATACTGACGTATATACCGACGGATATACCAAGGGCGAGTTTTAAACATACCGCGAACCCGAGAGCAAAACTTCACATTTTTGTGCGTGTTTGAGTACTGTTGGTCTTCTGTCAAACTTGCATGCGCGAACCGAATTGCGACTTGCATTGTATTGTGCACACACACACACACAGATCTCTCTCTCTATACACACACACACGCACTCTCGGCTTAGATTTCACATCTTGGTAAATGTGCAGCACGTACTGTTAGCATTTGTGTTTCTCTATGCTTTAGGTTTTATAATTTCTCTTTTCTTTGATTTTGTAGAAGTTCTTTGGTGTCGATTGTTTGGAATTGGACAATAGGCCACATACATTACGCTTTGACGACAACGATCGAAAAGAGGGACATACTTGTAAGTGATTGTTTTATTATCTATTGATAGAGAGAGAAGTATAGAGAGAAAGAGAGAGAGAGAGAGATGAGAGAGAGAGGGAAGAGAGAGAGAGAGGGAAGAGAGAGAGAGAGAGAGAGAGAGAGAGAGTGAGAGATAAAGAATAATGAAAGAAAGGAAGATAGAGATAGGAAAATAGAGCATACATACACACACACACACACATTTACACATTTACACATGCGTACATACACACATACATGTACACACATGCATGCTTACATACACACACCTATACACACATGCATGCTTACATACACACACATATACACACATGCATGCATACACATACATACAAATTTACACACATGCATACATACACACACATGCATACACACATACATACACACATATATAAACATATGCATACATACACATACACACACATATACACACATACATACACACACACACATATACACACATGCATGCATACATACACACACATATACACACATGCATGCATACACACATATACACATATACACACATGCATACATACATACACACATGCATACACACATACATACACACAAACACATGCATACACACATACATACACACATACATACACACATACATACACACAAATGCATGCATACATACACACACATACACACACATACACATACACACATGTACACACATGCATACATACACACACATATATACACACACATGCATACACACATACATACACACAAAGGCATGCATACATACACACACATACACATACACACACATGCATACATACACACACATATATACACACATGCATACATACACACATATACACACATGCATGTATACATACACACACACATGTACACACATGCATACATACACACACACATGTACACATGCATACATACACACACATATATACACACATGCATACATACACACATATACACACACATATACACACATGCTAGTGTTTTAATAAAATATATATAACTAGATATATAAATTTTTTATTTTGAAGTTTTTTTTACATCAAATATATAAAAATAGGATTAGGGTTTTTAGGCTATTTACACATACATACACATACATATATAATACATATAGACATGTAGATACACATGCATACAAAAATATACATATTTTAGGTCTAGATATTTAAGATTAGGGTTTTAGGGTTTAGGCATACATATAACTCAATTATATTTATATTAAGAAAAAATATAGAGAAAAATAAGAAAAAAAATCTGAATATATAAATAAATAAATATATATATAATATGATTAGGGTTTTAGGATTACGGGTTTAGATTTTTATAGGTGTTCAAGTATTTAGGTTTTAGTATTTCAGATTTAAGTCTAAATCTTTCTGATTAGGGTTTTAGGGTTTTAATACCTACATAACATATATACACAAACACACATATACATATAATACATACATACATCTAGATACACATGCATACAAAAATACACATTTTTTAGGTCTAAATCTTTAAGATTAAGGTTTTCGCGTTTTAACACCTACATAACATATATACATATACACATACACATATAATACATATATACATGTAGATACACATGCATACAAAAATATACATATTTTAGGTCTAGATATTAAGATTAGGGTTTTAATTAAATATATATAATTAAATATTTAAAATTAAATATATAAAAATAGGATTACGTAAGGAAAAAATTTGAATATCAAAATAAATATATATATAAAATAAGATAATTATATACATAAATAAATATAAAAAGAACTAGTGTTTTAAATAATTTAATTAAATATATATATAAGAAAATATATAAAAATAGGATTAATTAAAAAACTCTGAATATATAAATAAATATATATATAAAATAGGATAATTATATAGATAAATAAATATAAAAAGAACTAGTGTTTTAAATAATTTAATTAAATATATATATAAGAAAATATATAAAAATAGGATTAATTAAGAAAAAATTTGAATATATAAATAAATATATAAAATAGGATAATTATATAGATAAATAAATATAAAAAGAATGAGTGTTTTAAATAATTTAATTAAATATGTATAAAAAAATATATAAAAATAGGATTAATTAAGAAAAAATCTGAATATATATATGTATATATATATATATATATATATATATATATATATATATATATATATATATATATATATATATATATATATATATATATATATATATATATATATATATATATATATATATATATATATATATATATATATATATATATATATATATATAAAGTCGGATAATTATATAGATAATAAAATATGTTCAAATATAGATATACATATACACATATATATACACATGCCTTCATATATATACATGTTTTAGGTCTAGGTCATTTTGATTAGGGTTTTAGGGTTTTAACACCTACATAACATATATACACACATACACATACACATATAATACATATATACATGTATATACACATGTGCATAGGAATATACATAATTTAGGTCTAGATCTTTAAAATTAGGGTTTTAGGGTTTAGGCCTACATATAACTCAATTAAGAGGAAAAAAAATCTGAATAAATAAATAAATATATATAAAATAAGATCAATTAAGAAAAAATCTGAATATATAGATAAAATAGGATAGTTATATAGATTAGGGTTTTAAAATTAGGGTTTTGAGTTTTTTTAGGTATTTAAGTATTTGGGTTTAGTATTTCAAGTCTAAGTCTTTAAGAGTATGATGTTTAGGTTTAATAAAAAAACCAAATGTTCTAAAATGTCCATATTGTAGCAGATGGCTTCTTTGGATCCTGAAGAAAGAATGGCATGTCCTTGCACATAGTGCAAGTATCAAATTTATCAGAAACGATGGATTTGTACTGCACATGTTAGAGAGTATGGATCCTTTGATAGGAGTCGACTGGAAAACCTACGCTATCATTCGCATGCTCCCCCAGGTGAGCAGATGGACCTAGACGACATTGCACCAATAACCTCTCGTGGACAAAAGAGAGCAAAAAGAGACTTAGACGTACAAGCAAGTACTAATAATATTACACAAAATGAACATATGGAAGAGATGCCTGAAGCATTTTTTGACATGGACGAAGATCATGATGGTGGAGAAGGTTTCGAGAGTTTCATGGACACAATAGAAATTCCACAATCAGATGTCGATGAAGAATATGAAAACATGCGAAGACTAGCTTGTTTACCACTTTACAATGCAACAAAGATATTTGTACTATGTGCGTCACTCGCGATGCTCAATGTGCAATCCATTTATGGATGGTTAGATACTAGTGTCACTGAATTGTTCAGGTAAGTGGAGAACAAATTGGATTTCATTGTTGTATCACAATAACTTTATTTACTTATATCGTTTTAATTGCTTATTGTAGGCTTCTTAAAGATCAATTTTTTCCATAGGGCAATGACATGCATCCAACATGGGGAGATGCAAAAAAGCTTTTACAGTTCATTGGAATGGATTATACTAAAATTAATGCTTGTCCGAATGATTGCATTCTCTTTTGGAATGAGTATGAGCATCTCCACGTATGTCCAAAGTGTGGAGCAAATAGATTTGGAGAAGACGTTGTAGGCGAAGCAATCCCCGCAAAGGTTCTTCGCCACTTTCCTATCATTCCATGAATTAAGAACATGTTTAGATGCAAATCTATAGCTAAGTTAATGTCATGGCATACAAAGAGCATGTCTACAGATAATGTAATGCGAATGCCTGCTGACTCTGATGCTTGGAAGCACATAGATAGTAAGTGGTCAGAGTTTGCTAGTGAGCCTCGATCCATACGTCTAGGCCTAGCTATGGATGGAGTGAATCCATTTGGATTATGTAGTTCTTCATGGAGCACATGGCCTGTATGCTTGGTCAATTATAATATCCCACCATGGTTGGCCACAAGGAAAGGTCATTTATTATTAGCTCTTATTGTACTAGGTAAGTATAAGGTAAAAAACATGGATGTATATCTTGCACCACTTGTGGAAGAACTACACATTTTATTGGATGGGATTACTATGTGTGACATGTCTCAACCTATAAGAAGACGAGACGTGCAAGTGCAAGGCAAACTTATGTGGACAATGCATGATTGGCCTGGTTATGGTGAATGTTCAGGTTTATCGATTTCGGGTTACCATGCTTGTCCTTTATGCGGATCACAACTCAAAGCATGCTATTCCAAAGCACTACGTAAAACTTTCTATGAAGGACATCATAGATATTTGTCTGATGGATATGTTTTACGTGAAGGACAAATTGGTCGACAAGCACAACTTCAAATGAAAGCTAGCGATTGGAAACAATTGTGGGATTCAAAAAATCCACTTGCTGGCATGAAACGGTTGTCCATTTTTCATGAAGTCCCTTATTGGAGTGAATTGTTGATCAGTCATTTGGTGGCCCCGATGCATATTTTTAAGAATGTGGGAGAGATTCTTTTGAAAACTTTGATCGGAAAGAAAGAAAGCAAAGCACAAAGGGAGGACTTAGAAGAGCGAGGTTGTATGCGAGAGTTGTGGGCAATTACTCAACCCAATGGAACAGTATCGTTACCAAGAGCTCCTTGGGTGCTTCGCAGGATGGAAGAGCAACAAGTGAAGAAAACAATTTCAGAGTTTTGAACACCTATTGGATGCATGAGGTGTCTAAAGACTGCTTCCACACAACATGATGATCTTGCAAGACTCAAGTCTCATGATTGGCAGAAGTAGGCCTAAAAGATTGTCTTTCAGAGGATGTACGAAGAACCATTTATAAAATTAGTTCTTTAGTACGGTGGATATCTTCTAAAGAGATAAATAGAGATAGCATAGAGAGTGCAAAACTCAATGCTATCGAGGTTGTTTGTATGGTAGAGAAATACTTTCCCACAAGTATTCTCACTATTCAACTTCATTTACTGGTTCATGTGGTAGATGAAGTTGCAATAGCAGGAACTGTCCATAGTTGATGGATGTTCTTCTTAGAGCACTTTATGAAAACATTAAAAGGGTTTGTTTGACAAAGAGCACGTCTAGAGAGTAGCATGGCAGAGGGATGGCTTGTACAAGAATCTCTTGTATTCATAACTCATTACTTTTATTAGTTTTATTCTCTATATTACTTTTATTATCGCATGCTAATTATTTGAGTTTCTTTATTACAGAGCACGATGGGAGACAGTCCTCCAGTCACTCCACATTCCATGTCAGAGGAACAGTTTTTGGAGTTCATCTCTCAGGTTCCTCCCGCGTATATGGCCGCTGCATCACAATGTTGGATCACTCATGGTAGCACTCCTCCCAGCCTCACTCCTCGTGGCCTTACTCCTGTTGGCCTCACTCCCGTTGGCCTCACTTCCGCTGGTGTCACTCCCATTGGTGTCACTCCTGCAGGTGTCACTCCTGCGGGTGGTGCTACTCCCGTAGGAGGTATGTCTCCTAGCTTTGTGACTCCACCACGACCATCTTTTTAGCCATCTCCTACTGGGTCTACTAGTAGAAATGTGCGTTCGACACCTCAGTGGGAAACAAGTTCTGGCCCGTCTCGTAGATTGAGGACACACTCTGGAGCAGGAGGTTCTAGGAGTGGATCTACAGGTAGGTCTGAAGATGGAGGAGGCGGTTGTTGTGGAGGCAGTGCGACGGACGTTGTGTTGCCCGCTTCTACTCCTAGGACGAGTACCTCAGATGTAGGTTCACCACGTAGTACACCATGTGGAACACCACGTATACCTTGGGGTGCTCATGACCATGATGACTCCAAGGTGTATAGTATCCAAGATGGAGCTCCGATGATGGATGCGGCTGGCAAAGCAATGCGTGCACACATAGGACAGCTTTGCTCCATCTACTTTGAACACTCTATCATGCTGAAATGGAGTGAGCAGGATAAAGATCAAAAGAATTATATCACACAGACGATTTATCAGGAGTTCTAATCAGCCGATATACAGTCTCTTGTCAGTTCAAAGTGGATTCTGCACACTGCACGTGAGGTTATGTCCCATCGACGATCCGAGGCTCATGATGCTTTCAAAGCAAGCTTACCAAAGCCTGTATGGTTAGATGTTGAGGAGTGGGACGTGATTGGTGACGAGTAGCAGCAGACTCCTCACCGATATCCTCGACAGCGAGATGCCACAGCAACACATTTAGATACGGTTGGACCGTCACATTTGGGTAGCGGCGGATATCACACGATGCATCATGAGTTTGTAAGTACCATCTCACTTATTGAATTTATTCGTGTTAAATTTCTCATGTATGTTCCTCTAATCTTTTATATATTTGTTTCAGGAGCTGGCAATGGGTCGTCCTCCAACAGGAATAGAGGAGTCTTATAGATATCGTCATGGGTTGATTGCAGTATTGGAGGACTTGGAGGGACGCGGTGCGGTTGTTTCATGGGAGCATTTGCGATGAAGTAATTAATTTATAAACTTGGTTTTTACTTGTTTGTAATTTTCATGTGAATTTATCTCATTCCATAAATGTTGTTTGTTGTAGGACTATTGATATGGAACGTTTTTTGCATGTGTATGGCAGTGGAACACCAAAATTTTATATTTGATTTTTATATGGCAATGCATTGCTTTGCCACATTTTGTAAAAGTGTCATATATGATAGTGGTTTGCCACACTCTTGTACATGCTTCATTATTGAAATATATAACTTCTTTTGTGCATGGTTCATGGTTCATTCTGATTATCTCTTTTGTGTCCAATAATACTCTGTTTCATGAAATCATATTTCGATCGACATTAGAGTACACATCACATGTACTTGGTTTTTTTTGGGCAGGGTGTATTGTCTTTTGTTAAGCAACATCATGGTAATGTTGCTGTAACAAAAGACAACACACTCTGCCCAAAAAAACTTTTGCAAGTATGGTCGTCGGTATACGCGACGGTACTCCTAGTAATGTCATCGGAAGAAGCCTCGGTACACCCAGAAGCCGACGGTATACGCGATGGTACGTCCAGCAGAAGCCTCGGTATGGACGTCGATATGGGCGTTGGTTTTACCGACGCATATACCGATGCTTATACCGACGCTTATACCGACGCTTATACCGGCATTTTGGTACCAACGCGCATACTGACCTTTACACCGGCATCGCGGAAAATAAAGCTGCGTTCATTTCCCTCGGTAAAAACCTTAGTATACCATTGATCTGTTGTAGTGAGGTATGGCAAGAGTGTTGCAAGAGAATGAAGATTACAACCACCACATCCTAGAGATATGAATCTCGTCCCAACCTTATGCTTGTATATATAGGTAATCAAATCAAGGAGGACCATAAATGTAGCTAGGGTCCACAAGTGCATGTGGAATCTCCTCCACTCCTTTAATACCTTCCACTAGAGTCTACTAGTGGTGGGAGTGGTCTCAACCACTATTTTAGTACCTACTATTTGAGTGTACTAGTGATTGGTGTACTCACCACTCTAGTTAACTCTTAGTGGACTCAAGTTATTCACATTAATTTGCGTTAGAAGGCTCTAGAGCTCCTTTGGCAAAACTCTCTCCTCATGCTTCCCATGGCAGTTGAGCCCAAGACCTCCCACTTCCCAACCTTGAGACTTAACCACTCGGCTAAGTGGATTACTTCTTTAAGAAGCACATGAACTTATGCTTAAGTCTAGCCTCAAGATCTTTGGCCGTACACACGAGTGACCAAATAATGTCTTATTTAAGCTCTATCTAAACCAATCGGAACCTTAGATCATAGAATTACTTTATTACACTTGTATTGTACCAAGGATGTGTTCTTATTGTCATTTCTCTCTTTCTTTCTTTATAAAGTTTACTTTCATCTTATGTGAACAATCTAGTTACATACTCGAGGGAAGTTAAACATGGAAATTCAGGGTAAAAAACCATTAGAACACACCTCCCCACCTAAGTAACAAAATAGAGATGAATTAGATCGTAGGATGGAAGAGGTTGAGCAAGAGGAGAATTATTTCTTATGGAGCTTGATGAGGAGTTTGTAAACTCAAAAACATTTTAATGAGCTCAAAGACCAAACCCGTAGGATAGAGACAGTCATTGGTAGCATGAACTTTGTTATAGAGAAACTTAAGACTCACATGGTCTCTTTAGAAACTGAGGTTACCTCTTTGCTAGCTAGGAAGGAAAGAGAGATTCCTATGCTCCATCAGATTTCGATTAAGGATAATATCTAGCTTGTCAAATACAAAAGAGAGAGGTCTAGTGAGACTCCACTCCTAAAAGACCTCAAACCACCAACATTTATGGGGGATGATGTGAGAGAAATAAGGATGTGATCTACACTTTCTTTTTTCAAAAGCGGAATCATTGGCATCAACTCAAGGGTACCGCACCTAAGTATCATGTGCTAGAAGCCAATCTCTTGCTTAGCCCACATCCTTATAAGTCATGGATGAGTCTCAAGTAGGTAAACTCTATCCCTATTGATTGGACTCACTTTGAAAATCTTTTGTTGAAAGAGTTTCTTCTCGAGAATAAGAAAGACAAGAATTTGGATGAGTGGGATTGGATTACACAAAGAGCTAGGCCATTTTCTATCTAACTATCTAACTACTGAGAGATCATTTCGAAGATTAAGGGACTAGATGAGTTCCAGAAGACATGGGGGTTTGTAAGAGGTTTCTATGAGGCCATAGAGAGAGAAGTAAGGAAAAACACACCAAAGTTTATAGTTTCTTTCATTCTAAGCATGGAGGGGAGATCTTTTTATTGTATAGTCATGATCTTCAGCATGGTATAGGCACCACATTTTATGTATTTTATTTTCATGCCAATAATGTAAATAAGGTCAACAATTTCTGTTATTCATTTTTTCAAGAGTGTGTAGTTAAAATTTTTTGACGATCTTTTTGAGTTTCGATATGTTTATCTGGCGGACTTACCTAGAGGGCTACCACCTTAGAGAGGGACATTCACCATGCCATTGAGGTACTTAATAACACTAACCCTATTTGTAAGCTATCTTTGAGGCTTAGTGTATCCCAGCATGAGGAGGTAGAGAAGCAACTTAAGCACTATTTAGGAAAGGGATTGATTAGACCTAGTAAGTCTCCTTGAGCATTTCCAATGCTCCTAGTTAAAAAGAAAGTTGGCTTTATGAGACTTTGCATATATTATAGGGAATTAAATAAGGTAACAATCAAAAATAGGTTTCCAATGCCTAGGCTGGAAGACCTATTTGATCAGTTGCATCAAGCTAGGTACTTTAAAGAGCTTGATCTTACATCAACTTATCATCATATTAGAATTTTGGTAGAGAATGTCTGTAAGACTCATTTTAGGACTAGATATGGGTGTTATGAGTTCTCGGTAATGCCTTTTGGTCTCACTAACACTCCCACCACTTTCATGAATCTTATGAATAGTTTGTTACAACCATATCTAGGGAAGATTCTAGTAGATGTTTTAGAAGATATTATGATCCATAGTAGACCAGAATAGGAAGAATTAGAAAACTTGAGGAATCTATTCCAAGTCTTGATGGAAAATTCTATCTTTTCCAAGGAATCAAAGTGTGAATTTTTCAAAACAGAGGTTGGATACCTTGTGCATGTAGTCTCCCAAAATGGAATCCACATGGATCTTTATAAAGTACAAGTTTTTATGAAATGTCCACAAGCCATGAACGTAGAAGAGCTATGGACCTTCCTAGGTTTATTAAGATTAAAAGATTCATTAGAAACTATGCCAAAATTATAATCTCAATTATCCAACAACTTAAAGGGAAAGATAAAGCCTTTCATTATGGAGATGAATAACACCAAAGTATGGAAACTTTGAAGGTAGAAATTGTTGTAAATCCATATTTACATATAGCATCCCATTAAACACTTTGTGGTTGAGATCGACATGAGTGGTTCTACTAGAGGAGCAATTTTAGTTTATTGTGTTCATCTAGCATTTTTTGAGATCCAAAAACTATAAGCTGCTCCAAAGAATTTCTCCCTCTATGAGAAAGAGTTGTATGAAACTATCCATGATTTAAAGAAGTGGTTTCATTGTTTATATGGGGCAAAAGTTACGATAATTTTTCATCAAGAGAGCATTAGGTGGTTCTCTAATCAAACAAACCTTAAAGGTCAAAAGTCCCACTTGATCCTTCATGGGTTTGTTTATGAGCTACTTGAGCCCATTAGGGAAATATAAGCTTGATCCTATATATTCGAAGATTTGGGAAGCCAGAAAGAAATGGGTTCTTGATACATGGGTTTCCAATGATGATGGAGTATCGAGGGGTATTCAAGAAGGATTCGAGTAGAACAGTTACAATATCCAAGATGAATAGTTGTTATATAAAGGTTATAAGATGTGTGTCCTTAGATATTTTGAGATGAGATGTCATAGTTTGTATGAGTGTCATGATACAGCTAGTGCTAGACACCCACGAGTTAACAAGACTTTTGATCTTGTTAAGAGGTAGTTTTTTTGGCTTGCTTAAATGTACTAAATTTGATGTTAATAAGGCTGAGAGGTTGAGGATTGGAGGACTACTCCACCATTGGATATTCCCAATGGGAAGTGGGAGAGTATCTCCATGGATTTTATATGGCTACCTAAGAAATGCACAGGGCATGACTAAGTCTCGATAACCGTGGATAAGTTAAAAAATGGCTAGATCTATTTAGACAGACTCTATAGTGAAGACACCTGAGTTGGCTAGATTATTTTTAAGAACCTATATCGATTATATGGTCTTCCTTAAGACATTTTTTCTGAGTGGGATAGGAATCTTATTTGCCACTTTTAGAGAGAAGTCTTCTAGAGGTTGGATACTCAACTTAACATGACTGTTGTTGAGCATGCACAGACAAACGGGCAAACAGAGAGCATGCACAGACAAATGGGCAAACAAATAATCATCTATCATGGAATACTATTACAAGATAGTTATATCTAATAGGTATGTAAAAAGTTTCATATATCAATTCAATAGTATCATTATATTTATATTCCATGCTTGTCATTCATATAAGATGTTTTCATGTCATAGAGTTATGATATTATCCGGGCTGTGTACTAAGATATCTCTATCATGTGTAAAGGAATTATTAAGAATTTTTATACTTAACCACTTTGCATAGACAATCGTGTACAAAGATTTTAAAGCATAGATGCATCATAAATCGGCAAATGTTTGTTTTAGGTGGCTTTCTATCCCAACACTATTGGGTTCCCAAGTAAAGAAAATATTACTATCCAATCTACAAACATGATTCAAAGATGAGAAAAAAACAAGAATAGGGTAAATATAAAAATTAGTTCACTACAAGGCTATGAAAACATCTAGACAGGCTTTCTAAGACTTTGTTTGTCAAAAGAAAAAAGACCTGTATAGGTAACGTATAACAGTCTTTAATTTCTTAATAATCCATAGAAGTAGACACACATCAAACGTTGAAGACCTAACAATAGCAACACAATCTAAGACACACCAACAATGTGGTCGATTGAGAAATCACTATTCCTCTTTGGCAAAAAGATCGCTAATTGTAAGAAATCCCCCCCTCCCCCTTGTTTAGGCATCATCAAGTGCTCCCTACAACAAGCTTAAACCCATGTGGGCCCCACATGAGGGTGGTGAGACGTGACTAACCTTCTTTGTAATGCCATCTAAACTCTGTAAAAGCCATCCTCGCTCTGTGGGATTTGGGGGATCCCATGGGCACTTATCCCCTTCTCTTGTACTTTTCTTTTCTTTTAATTAATTCAAGTCTGAGAGAGTAGGCTAAGGCCGAACTCTCTTTATTAAAAAAAAACACAATCGAATCAATAGGCTGTATATTATCAACACTATTCTAAGTCTTTCATTGTTTAGGATGGTTTCCCATAACATTCGGCTTTTCTGGGACAGTAAGCATATGTAGCCGTCAGGATAGTTCTTGGTTGGAATCCTTGGCCAGAATTATATTTTTTAGTTTTTTGTTTTTTTTTATAGAACCGTATCAAAAGCATAAATCTCGGTTACTTTTACATTTATTAGTTTCTGTTTTTTGTTTTTTTGCTATAGAACTGTACCAAAAGCATAAATCTCGGTTATTTGTACATTACATAGCGTAAATGTTAGCCAAGTGGTCCTACGATGTTCATGTATCAAAGACACTCCTTAGAATAGGATCCTTTTGGCTATCTTAACAACTAAAAACAATAGCGTGAGCATCTAGAACTTGTATTCCTTGCAGATAAACCATTCATTTTTCCCTTTAAGAGGAAGTTTGACTAAGGACTAGTTTTCGTGCTCGACTTAATAAAAGAAAAATTTTACAATGAAGGGGCATAGCGTGCTTCAAATACGCTGCATCCCATAGAGAAAAGGTAGAGAA
The DNA here is from genome assembly GCA_020310875.1 of Ceratopteris richardii. NCBI lineage: Eukaryota > Viridiplantae > Streptophyta > Polypodiopsida > Polypodiales > Pteridaceae > Ceratopteris > Ceratopteris richardii. Next base: position 178,891,633 of record CM035422.1, on the reverse strand, counting down.
TAATCCGAAGGTGCAACAATCGTGATGGTCCAAATATGGTAGGAAACCTATATTTTAGAGAAAGCTACAGAGAATGTTATTGAAATTATCATATGTCTCATGGATAGCCCACTTACTTTTGATCCTGTTATTTTCAACCATGAAATTCCAAGGGTATCTTAAGGGAGGGGACTTCTTGCAATAACATATTTTTCCACTTAACTTGCAAAGGGATTTTTAAATCGACCATTGTTTTGGATGATCATTGAAGTTGGATGCACATCTTTCTATCCACATCTTTCAAAGTTCTTCCACTTTCATAGCATTGCATAAGGAAGAAGGGAAACCTATCACTTCTTCAAATAATGCTTGTTTACAATTGATTTGACTCTATAAACTCAAAATCATTGCAAGAGCGTGCCTGACAGGATGACTCCTAGGGCACAAAACAAAGAGGTGACCAAGGTCTTCTCTATTATAGAGGAAACACTTACACCACTGAGCTTGCCTGAATGGCTTAAAAAGAAATTATAACAACACAAAAGAAGACTTGTGAATGCTTTTATTGAACAACATAAGTAAATGAAACTACATGTCTTTAGATGTACTATTAATCTTTTTTTAACTCCCAAGTGATAATAATGTGATTTAGAAGTGCTAAACATAATAACTCATCACAAACGTCATTCCTAAAGAACCCCTCATTAGTCAACAATAAAATAAGAACTTGTGAAGAGATAGATTGCAGCGGCTAAAATATGGCATGTAATGACTCAAACAATATCTCTTGAAGTTTGGAGTCTAATTCATGTTAAGTTTCTCATTTTGGATGTCGTATGAAAATATTACGACCAAAGTAGTGAACCAAGGTACATGGAAAACATATCTCTTTGAGAATCAAAACAACAAACCAAATGGTCTCCATTATTTGCTTGTGCTAATCTCATGTGATCTTGCATTTATATCATTAGAAAGCCGTTTAAGCAAAGAACCGTGTAGATGCATAATTGAATGCATATGTGCATTCATTATTACATTAATGTATGTGTGTCATTATTTGTGAAAACATGAGGTTTTGTGTGTGTGTGTGTGTGTGTATAGACATGCATCTCTCAGAGAGGGTTACAAGATGTCAAAAGCTCTCGATGGATCCTCCAACAAAATGCTCTAATATGAGATATGAGAAGTGGAGAATGTCATACCTGGGAATCATCTTCATGCCTATTTATAGCACTCTCCTAGTCACCAACTAGACTTCTCTCTAAGACTCCTCTGCCAAAATGCACTCTTGGCCATCACAAGTAGGTGCTCCATCTGAAATCTATAGGTTTTGTCCTTGGCTATCCCCAAATCAAGGAACTTCTCATTCCATTAGATATGCACATCTCTAGAATACAACAAATTTGGCACCATTGCATGGAAGCAATAGGTCTCTTCAATTTAGGGTTACAAACATATAGAAAGGCATGCTTGAGATGTTCATTATTAAAGAAACATTATTCCCAAGGAAACATAATCACTAAGCATAATGAGAAGCAACACTACATACATATGAAAATCCAAATAAAAATATAGGAAATAGACCAAATCCAACCACACTAGAAGGTGAAATCAACAAAAACTGACCTTCATTCCAAGAGACATTACATTATAATAGAGGACATGTGCCCTATGAAAAGGGATCCCGAAGTGGAGAGACTCCCACCTTTTACGGATGAGAGAAGGGGATCATAAAGGAGAGCATCCAACCCCAACCACCTTGCATGGAAGCAAGAGGTCTCTCAAACTTACGCTTGCTCATGTATAGCAAGGCACATCACACACTCTCATTGTTAACAAATGCTTTCAATGCACACATAATCATGTAGAATAATGAGAGAGAAGCATATTAGTATTAATAATGAGAGATACTAATGCACATAATCATTATCATATGTGGGCACATATGCCAACTAATCTCTCTAGGAGAGAACATGTCCATGGCATAATAATAGTGCACTTCAATGTGCTTTGTACGAGCATGGAACACAAGGTTCCTTGCAACTTCCAATGTGCTTACAATGTTAGTGAAGATGGTAGTGGCAGAAGAATGACCAATACAACTAGACTATAATTACGACCACCACGTGCTAGAGAGATGACTCTCCCCCCATCCAAATGCCTCTATATATAGCTCTCCCCAAGGGACCGCCTTCTTGGGCAGGTGGATACTAGCCAACCATGTGTCGGCCATGTAACTGCATGTGCGCCTTGTCCCTGTTAACTCGAGTTAACTCAAGTGGATGCTTCTAGAAGGCTCTAGATCTCTTTGGGCAAAATACTCTACTCATGTCCCCCATGGGAATTCAACCCAAGGCCTCCTCCTTGACATCCTTGAGACTTAACCATTAAGCTAAGTGGATCACTTGTTCACAAGAGGACAACACCTCCTAGTAAGTCTAAACTCTAGATCTTTGGTCATACTCACGGATGACCAAATGGTGTCCGATTTCAGATCTCTCTGAAATGGCAAGATCTTTATTACATTCTTCCCCCCTTGGAAAATACTCTACCTTCTTGGGTAGGTGGTTACTAGCAAGCCATGTGTCGGCCATGTAACTGCATGTGCACCAAGTATCCCAATTAACTCGAGTTAACTCAAGTGGATGCTTCTAGAAGGCTCTAGATCTCTTTGGGCAAAATACTCTCCTCATGTCCCCCATGGGAATTGAACCCAAGACCTCCTCCTTCACATCCTTGAGACTTAATCACTAAGCTAAGTGGATCACTTGTTCACAAGAGCACAAGACCTCCTAGTAAGTCTAAGCTAGAGATCTTTGGTCATACTCACGGATGACCAAACGGTGTCGGATTTCAGATCTGTCTGAACCGGCCAGACCCTTGGATCATAGGTTTACTTTATTACATTCTTCCCCCCTTGGAATATATTTTTATCCTTGAAAATAGAGCTATATACATACTGTAGGCAACCCCCGAGCCTCATGGTCTAAAACTAGAAGAACATGATCATGTTCTAAAACTGGAAGAACATGTCTCATCTCTATGGTGGTATCCCTGCGCAAATGATTCAAAACACTATCTCATTTTGCACTTTGATGAAGTGGAAAAAGTACAAACTAGTGAAAGAATAATAAGGATTGATCTAAATACATCCCTAGCGAATTCACAGTTTCTGGATGTGCGATCTAGGCACAAACATGTGAACTAGGTGGATTCAAATAACTAATCCATTTCTAGGCATAACTGATGCATGGACTTAGTAATGAAGACGGTATTCTTATCCATTATAAGACTTTGAAAACTCTTGATTCACTTGAATTTGTTTTGGAGAACTTGTAGTTTGTTTGTCTCAAACATCTAACTTAGATGTTTGTACAATGGTTTACTTTGATCCAACATTTACTTGATTTTTTTACCCGATTAGAGGACTACTTTGTCCTAATGAGTTTAAAAATTTTATGTAAATTGTAGGAGAAAGTTTACCATTTTCTTTGATTCAACCATACTATAACTTGACCAATTCAAATTAAAAATGAAAATTTTTTTCAGCTTAGGACACTTTTATCAAAGACTTGTGCTAAAAATTCTTCGGAATTGTCAATCTGTTGAGCAACTCCTAACTTCTCTTATTCTAGAGTATACTGGACTCTAGGAAATCATTTATGCTATAACTTGAAACAAACTCAAATAAATAAGTCCACTTAGACTTATTATCTTTTCAAGATTGAAAAGGTTCTTGTACATAACATCTATCTAGGATGTTCAATTTGGTTATCTAATTCTAACTCGCTAGCCCTGGTCTTTTGCAAAAGGAATGAGATACGATGTCTAAGCCAATTCCAAAAGTTTTGGAAAGCAGAAAGAAATAACTAAAACTCTGTACAACCAATTCAAACTTCGAAGATACGTAAGTTCATTATGAGTGGAAGTCTAGATGACTCAAGACTTCACCTTCTCCAAGATCTGTTTCATCAGGGTATTGAAGCATTTTCTCTATTTTTAAGAGCAATGAACTCAATTCTCAAAAGAGATTCAAAGCAAATTCAAAAACATCATCCAACCACAAGATACTAGTGTGATAACCAACATCAGTGTGTCGACCCATTGAAATTCTGTTGATGAGTTTCATATTCAAATAATGCTTCACTTGAGACTAAGTTCAGGTCATATTCTGTCTTTCTGACTCCTTACTGGGAATGCAATTCTTGTCCATTTCTTTGAGTCAAAAGAGTGAATTTACCAAGTTACACTAGGAACTTGGTGTTTTGACTTAGTCAATCAAATCCTTGGTTGAAAAGATCAACTCAAGTCAAAGTCCAAGTCTTTCAAAAATTGATCAAATATTTTTGATCGACAACACTAAAGCTTGAAGTGTTCTAAGAAGATCTTAGAAGCTACTTACTTCATATTTTCAATTTCCTTGATCTTGAAGTGATACTACTTTCATCCTTCTTGAATTAAACTCCTTCTTAGAAGTTTTAATTTCCTTGAAGATCAAACCTAACTTCAAGATCTAATCTAGGACTAAAAGGTAATCATCATCTCACGGTCTGATATCCCATACCATCTTTCCTACATCAATCTGAGTATAAAATCTGGTGTCCCATACGACCCTATTTTATACCTACATTGACGAGTGAGTGAATTTTATCCTAAAGTCTAAACATCTCTTTGCTTCAATTCTTTACAAAAATTTTGAAGTTTTAGGCATTACCTCTAACTACATTTTCTAGGTTTTTGATCCCTTCACATGATCGTGTCACAATCTTGTGCTTTCCTTGAGGAACTTAAAAAACCTTTTGTTGGAGCATCCACTCTTCTTTGCTAGGGTTTTCAAATGAAAACTATTGAGAATTCCAAGTACTTGATTTTTCACAAATTCAAGTTCTATTGGTTTATCCTTGACCAATTTGTAGTGACAAGAGTTGTTAACTTCTTGTATTTAGATTCCTTTCTAACGAATGCTTTAGGTACCTATCCTAGCCGTGACTTTAAAGGAACCTCTCTACTGCATAAGTCTAAGCATCTGCTCATGCTCTTTGGATTTGTACCAAAATCCCTTTACGGATAGGAAAACTCTTATGTTTTACCTTCCACCGACTTAAGTATCGTCTTCACAGTTGCAGACTACATTCTTAGAATTGCTTCACTCTGTTCGGACTTGGAACAACTTACTCTTTTCACAATTTTCCATTGGATAAAATGGAGCTTGAGTGAATAATTCCCAAAAGGAATTTCATTGCCAATACTTGGGCAATCTACAAAGTAGTTCCAATCCCAAGTTCTTGGACAATCTTGATCAAGTTGGGTTGACCTTGCAACTAGAATAAAGAATTATTCTTTAATTTTAAGATCTTTTAAACTAACAAAAGCATCTTCGCTTACCCATGGGCTTTTAGAGATCTTTTCGCGTCTCAACTCCATGCAAACACTGATGCCCCTCAGATTCCAAAGCTAAGAATCTTTGATACACCTTTTAGGTTATATTTACATGTGGACTTAAGTAACCATACAAATGGATTGGGAACTACTTACTAACTAAAGAATTTAAAGAATTTCCTTCTCACTACTTGGGAGAACATTATTCTTCAAAGCCTTAAGATTCCTTCTAGGGAATCAAATAATTTGAGCAAATGATTCATCATGGAATCTTTTGCAATGCTGGATTCTTTCAAACAATATCCAAAAACTTTACTGATCCAATTGTATTCTTTTCCTAAGTATCAAATTGGAGACCAAATATCACCTTTCGGATATGGTTTCCCATGCTACTATGAAAGTCCAAGCATCTATTGATGATTGATCCTATAGCTTTAAACTTTATAGCTTGTTTAGGAAAAGTTCATGGATTGGAGATCCATTTCTTGGAACTTTCTATTTCTAAGTGAAAAAGTTCACACTAGCTTCAAGTCCTTAGGAACCTATCTTATTTCCTAACGATTGCTTACTTTTCATTGACATCAAAGATCAATCGATATAAAGGTTCAACCTTTGATGTCCATCACTCCTAGGGATGAAATCAAATGAAAACTTATAAAAACTTCATATTTTTTATTGGCACCTTGCATTCGTACCTGGGATACTACTTACGGAATAGAACAACTATCTTGTGAACTTTAAAAGTTCATATAGTGTAAGTTCCATTTATCTTTATTTGATTTTTTATCACGTCTTGGGATAAAAAATCAAATAAAGACTTTCATTAAGAAGTGCTCAAGTAACTAAGAAAACTCTTATCATTCATCATGGAAACTTTCATGCAGCTCTATTTTCTTTATTGTCTTATCTTTAGGAAGTAGCTTAATTCCTAAAGATTACTTTAATATATCTTTTAGGAAAATATCTTGACTCCTAAAGATTATATAAGTCTCTTTTTTAAGCTCTAATTAGCTTTAAAATTTTCTACATTGTTGTTGAGGCACTAATGCATATTCTAGACGAGCAAAGACATGTAGATGCGGAAAAAATAGGTTGTGACCATGCCAATGTGAGGAGATGGTTTGATATGTTCCAGAGATGAGTTGGTGTTGCACAGAACCTACTTTACACTTGCCAATCTAACTCTAGGGATGCTTAGTAGACTCCTTTGGCTTCAGAATAATGCATTTACAACCACTATGTACTTTCCAACATCATCCCAAAATTTTGCACCAAAATAAATAACTTGCATATGTAAGGAATGAGAGAAAACTTTTTATTTTGGGAGTGGAGGTGATTAGTATCTTTCTCAAAAATCATAACTTGGTATGAATTGACTAGAGAGCTTTTGCACACATCTAATTAAAGTGTGTGGATAATTAAACTAACTTATTTCATGAATTTAGAGGCACTATACACTGAGAAATGAGTTTAGCAACTCAAGGGGATCATTCCGACATTTTAGGAGCAAGATGATGTGCAAGCATAGTCAACTTCATTGCTTAATAGCTCAAAATTGGATGAAGCAAAAATAGCGAATCTTGATATGTAGCTAATAGACACATAAATCTAACTATAAAAAGTTAAAAAGATTCAAATGGTTGTGTACACAGAGAGAAATCACTTCTGCAAAATCACTGAAATGATGAAGATGCAATAGAGAGCAGTAGATAGAAATGAACTTGAAGAAATGTATCAAATTATGTATGCTTATGAACATATGATACAAGGAAAGTGTAGTGGACTTCTCATACGTATGTTAGGTCCAAGTAGGCTGAATATTGTAGCTCAATTACTCTCTTCATGACTCTCTCTAACCTCCAACTAAAAGCTTCTTTTTTTTATGCTCAACTAGTGAGGTTGAATTTTGAATTTCCCTTACCTAAAAGTGTTCCTAAACTTTATGGGGTGACTTGAATTGATTCCTTCTACCACCTTAGTCATGGGTTCAGCTCCCTATCTTCACAAGATTCCATATTCTCCAGCTTTTACATTTATCCAAAGGTTAATACACCTATATTGACAAGAAGGTGTTCATATGTGGTCATTCATGTGAGGTACATGGATTGATAAGTAATCTTGAATATTTAGCCAAGCATTTGGGCTTGCTAAATGTACCAACAGCTCCCCCTCAAGCCTAAAATTCTTAATTCTTTAGTCCATGATTTCTTGCAAACCAATCATTTATTTGAACCTCTTCAATTTGCTTCCATCCAATGCTTTTGTCATCATATCTACACATTGTTGATGTGTGGATACATATGAGAGTTGTATCTCCATACTCATGATCTTTTCTCTAAAATAATGGTAGTGAAATTCAATGTGTTTGGTCATGGCATGATAGGTAGGATTAGCAGCAAGATGCAATGAGCTATTTTTGTCTCCAAATATGTGTGGAGTAGAAGTATTCAACCCTAAATCTGAATATAGGGTTTCTATCCACATAGGATTTTGAGTAGCATTTGCTAGTCCTCTGTATTCAGCTTCAATTGATGAGAGCTTAACTGTAGGTTGCTTCTTTGAAGACCATGTGATCAATTTTGTACCTCCAAATTTGAGATAGCCTGATGTGCTTCTCCTATCATCTTTGGAACCCTCCCAATCTGCAATAGAAAACAATTTGACATCTATATTATATGTATGAGGGTAAAATAGCCCTTCATTAACTATGCCCTTCAAATACTTTAAAATCCTTTAAGCTACTTCCATGTGAAGCTTCCTTGGAGTCTCCATTAACTAACTCATTAGGGCGAAAAACGGCCCAAAAAGGGCCGTGTAAGGATTTCAATTAGTTGTGCTTAATCGGGATTAAAGTTGTCAAATCCTTTAAGAAATTCCGTGTAAGTTCATTTAAAACGTATCTTATGCAAATTTTGAAGAGAGAGAAACTCGTATCATATAATCATGAAAAGTTTGTGTGATATCTTACGCCTCGAAGTTTGTGTGATATCTTACGTCTCAAAAGTTGAATTTTCCTCTTGTTCACGGACCTATATAATGTGTGTTGATGATGTTTTGCGCTTTTTTTCTCTACTTTTCATAGCAAGCCTGTTTCTCCCTTTCACGTCATTTTAGACACTTGCTGGTCATTTTTCATAGCAGACCATGGAGAACGTTAACCCAAATACTCTCCCTGAGCTTTCAAACAATCGAAATCATTGTAAAAAGTTCCATATCAACATTGCAGTTAGTTAGGAGTATGCGACGACAAGAAACGTATTTCGAAGGGCTCTTCATCCTCTTGAAGTGGATGGATTGCGAAAGGAAGGCAAGAAACATATCGACATATGGACAGATGGATTTGTTTATCCAATTGATCCACAAACTGGAAGGTACCCCCCTTTTCATAATCTTCATGATCTGATTAGATTTGTGGGAGATGGTGAGGATGGTTTACGAGGCTATTATTCAAGGCTCTGGGATATTTCAAGGAATTATGTACAATACATAAACTATTTACAAAACACACTACACCAGAAGAATTTACATATGAGAGAGCTAGAAAACAAATTATCCACTTTATCTTCTCAGTTAGAGTCTTTTAAAAAAATGAAAGAAACTCCTATAGGTTTGAGAATGCGGTCAAAACGAGTAAAACCTTTTTTAGATTTGACTGAAAAATCTGGCCAGAAAAAGAAAAGAATGAAAATTGTTAGAGACCATGTGACAAATGTGCTAGATTTCAATATGTCGAGCAGTTTTGAGCGCATACATTTCTGTAATGAAATTTTGAGTCAAAATGATGTTTTAAGACTATTGAAACTAAATGAAAATACATGCTTGAAACGCTTTGTTTTTCAAAAACTCATGACAGAAATGAATCTTTTACTAGAACCATCTCAAATTCAAAATATTTGTGATAGTGTCGGAGTGAGTAGGAAAGGTTATAGAGCAATTTCAAAAGTTTGGTGTGAATTTTTACAATTTAACAAAGTTAGAAGTTTTGGATTGCCTAGACCCCATCATGTAGGAAAGTTTCGGCTCTGCTTGAATAAGAAGATCACATCAGTATTTGGTGAATATAAACATATTCACGGTAACATGCCTTACGAAGTAGGAAAACAAAAGTTACATTTCACTTACAATGCATTTAACAACATATGGATAGATGTTATAAAACTTCAAACATACATGGTTCATTTCTATAATATAAAAGAGCATGAATGTTTTGGTCTATTGAAATTTTTAATCAAACTTGATGAAGCTGAGCTTAAAAAACATCAAAAGATGGAGGGAATAAGCATTGCACTGATGAACAAAGCTTTGGACTATAGCCTTGGGAAATTGGATACTCCATCTCTCAAAGTACAATCAGAAATGGAGTTATGGTGGGTTGGCTGTGCTCAAGTTCCATCTGAGAGCCATAAAACACTTAAATGGTTATTCTCACAGACAAACATTCCAAATGTTATCCAAGGGCATCATGCAGGAGAATTGTTGAATGTCAAAGACTACGGAAACTTTCAAGTTGAGTGGCATTTGAGTGGAGACCTAAAGACACTGAAATGCATGTTTGGTATAAGTGGGGGAGCAAATTCTAAATACCCTTGCTTGTACTGCATGCAAAGTCTAGGCACAAATGGATGGATTACTAGAGCTGAGGGTGAAGAGGCTCCTTCTAGACAAAATGTTATTCTTCGTAACTACTCATCTTCTTCAATGATTTGGGATCCCATACTTCCAATAGCATTGACAAATGTACACATATGTACACTACATGCAGAGTTAAGAATCATTGACAAGTTGGTCGGTCTTCACTTGGATTATGCATATTCTATCAAGCCTACAACTCTTGCAGATGAATGCATAAAAAAATGTGAATGTCTTCTTTCAGAAATGGGGTTTCATGGTGGTGATGTTCATCTAAGAAAAGATCCAAAGCTTTCACAAAATACAGGAGATGTTTTACAGGATGTCTCAATGGGAGGTGCAAAAGCAAGGAGATTCTTCAGCAACCATGATGGCAAACAACTTAATGCCATGTGGAATTCATGGAAAACATTTTGTGAGGTCACGACTAATGCAAAAAGCAAACCAGAAATAGCAAAAAAGAGAATGGAGGTGTGGGTCAAACTAGATAATCTTTTAAAGATCATGAGGCAGCAGGTAACATCAAAAAGTTATGTGACAGATTTCAGAAAGGCGACCATAGAGCTTATAGAAACCATCATAGAGGCATGGGGTGCCAAAGACATAACATACTACTTGGTGAGCTCCAAAGATATTTTATTCCATTTATTTATTTTTAATTGAAATAAAGATCTAATGAAATTCTTCTGCTTTCCAGCATATTCTTCTTGTGCATGGTGCATTCTTTGCAGAAAAAGAACCACTTGCCATGTGGAACACCCAAGGCATGGAAAAATCTCATTATCAAGCAAGGACAAGCTTCTTTAGGTGTACAAGGAAAGGAGGAGGAGTAACAAAGAGCAATGCCTTCAGAGAGCTTTTTGATTGGTTTTTTAGAAGACAATTACAAAGGACCTCATGCCAAATATAATCAGAAGGATATGGCTATCTCCAGACAAATCATGTATCAATATCACAAACTGAAAAAGACCACATTTCAAACAGAGCTTTAATATTTGCAATGTCTTTTATTTCTTTGAGAAATAAAAGATGTCATGTATGTACAGTTCATGATGTATTATGCTTTGAAAAGAAATATGTCTACTACCATCAGATGACTTTGACCAGAGAATCAATAACAATTACACCAAAAAAATTTGCAATGTCTTATATCACATTGGGCAATTTCTATATATGTACATTTGTTGAGATAGAATTTGAAAAAATCAAGTCATTCCTTGAGCCTTTTGAAAGAGCTTGGCTCTGGCAAATCACCTCTATATCTCAGGAACTCTTTTCTCCTGTATCCAGCAATGCTTTTTTAAATCTGACACCCCTGCAGCCATTGCATAGCTTGAATAACAAAGAAAGTACCCTGCCCTTGAAGCATTGAGTCCAGGGGCATATCCAAAAATTCTGAATGCAGTTGCTCTTTCAAGCAGTAAAACTCTGAAAGCATTAAAGGGTATTGGAGTAAAACCCATGTATTTTGATAGAGTCCTCAAGCAGAACAATGCAAAGTCTGGCTCCTCACTATAGTGCTTGTGAATAACACAAAAAGTTTCTGGGTTCAACTTTGGAAGATAGTGGATAATAGAATGAATATCCACCTTTGCTTTTCCTTTCTCTTCTAAGGCTTTTCTTGTTCCCTTGCCCCTGCCAAGGTAATTGTCTTCATCCAATAAAGTTAACTGTGATAAAAATGAAAAACATGGTTACATGAAGTGCAAGCACACTTAAGGAAACATGTGAAGTAACTTGAAACTATTAGAAAGAAAAGCAAGAGACACGACTGATGCAAGCGATAAGGGTCTTCAGAGAAATTCAGATTGTCGTTATCGCTTGCATCAGTCGTCATCAATATCTATTTGCAAACTGCCTAGAAACATCTAATGTTTGATAAATGAGGGGAATTCCCACAAGCAAGACATGTATTATCATTGCTGCATGCAACTCCTAGACACGACCGATACAAGCGATAAGGCCCAGCGGAAAATATCCGATGGGCCTAATCGCTTGCATCGGTCGTGATCCATTTCTGACACTTCGAATGGAGAACTTGGACAAATCTAATACAAGAAAGAGATTTTGCATTGGTCCCATCTCATATCCTTAACCTAAAGATCTTGAGAACATAGTTAACTGTATACCTTGACGTCATCTTCCTCAAGTCCAAACACGACCGATGCAAGCGATGAGGCCCAGCGGAAAATATCCGATGGGCCTAATCGCTTGCATCGGTCGTGATCCATTTCTGACACTTCGAATGGAGAACTTGGACAAATCTGATACAAGAAAGAGATTTTGCATTGGTCCCATCTCATATCCTTAACCTAAAGTTCTTGAGAACATAGTTAACTGTATACCTTGATGTCATCTTCCTCAAGTCCAAACACGACCGATGCAAGCGATGAGGCCCAGCGGAAAATATCCGATGGGCCTAATCGCTTGCATCGGTCGTGATCCATTTCTGACACTTCGAATGGAGAACTTGGACAAATCTGATACAAGAAAGAGATTTTGCATTGGTCCCATCTCATATCCTTAACCTAAAGTTCTTGAGAATATAGTTAACTGCATACCTTGACGTCATCTTCCTAAAGTCCAAACACGACCGACGCAAGCGATGAGGCCCGACGGAAAATATCTGATGGGCCTTGTTGCTTGCATCGGTCGTGATCGACTTCTGACACTTCTAATGGAGAACTTGGACAAACTGACACAAGATAGAGATTTTGCATCAAGCCCATCTCATCTCCTTTGCCTTTAAATCATGAGAATATATTTTACTACATACTTGACCTCATCTTCCTCTTCAAGTCCGAACACGACCGATGCAAGCGATAAGGCCCAACGGAGATTATCCATTAGGTTGTATCGCTTGCATCGGTCGTGGTCATTTTCTCACTTAAAAATAGAGATCTCGGACAAAAACTTTAATTGATAGAATATATCAAACAACATACCTTGACAAGACAGTAGTCCTCCCTTAGATTGAAAAGTTCCTGAATGTAAAATAGAGGTATGAACTCTTTCCCAGAGATAAAGTAAAAAGGTAGATCTATTTAAGGAATGCTTCACTGATAGTTGATATTTAACATGTGATTTATTGCTTTAGTTGTATAATTCATTGATATTATATGTATGTTTGTCTATATATATATATATATATGTGTGTGTGTTTGTGTATTTGTCTGTGAATATGTATGTATGCACATGTTTATATCTATATTTATGTAAGTGTGTGTATATGCATGTATGTGTGTATTTGTGTGCGTATGTGTATGTGTATATGTAGGTGTATGTGAATGTGTGTATATGTGTATATGTGTGTATGTGTATGTGTATATATGCATGTGTATGTGTATGTGTTTATATGCATGTGTACATGTATGACCATGCATGTGCATGTGCATGTGGATGAATGTGCATGTGCATGTGCATGTGGATGAATGTGCATGTCCATGTACATGTCGATGCATGTGCATGCATGCGCATGTGGATGAATGTGCATGCATGTGTATGTGGATGTATGTGCATGTGCATATGCATGTGTTTAAGTATGTATGTATGTGTATGTATTTGTGAATGCATTCATGTGGATGCATGTGCATGTAGATATATTAGAAAGAGTGAGAATTGTACTTACAATAACAAGCCATCAATAAAGAGATTTAGAGAGGGAGAGAGAGCGAGAGAAAGATAATGCGAGAGAGAGTAGAAAAGAGAGAGATTGAGAAAGAAAGAGCTCGAGCTCCTATGCATAGCAGAACTATGGACCTTGGATTCCTCTTCGATCGAATGCATAGAAAATGATGATCGAAGAGCGATTTAAAATTTTTTTGTGGTCAAAATCAATTGTCCCATAAGCGATGTACAAACTTCCTAAATGCAATTTTCCAAATCATCACTTTCAATGTCGACTATGAAAATAGGGTCAACTTTAGTGTCCTTTAAACGATGGTGCACAATTGATATTGTGTGTGATGAAATGGGCAATCACATAGGGATGAAAGTGTGTTGTTTCAACCATTCTTTGGTTCACTTTGTTTGGTGCTACTAATGAAGTCCCTGCTATACTTAATTAAATACCTCAATACATAACAAGTTTAACACAATGAAACTTATACAAAGCAACATAGCAAATTTAGTCATTATCTTAATAAAAATTACGCCCGCCATGTTTTCCTATTGACTCCGCCCTGTTTATTATCTACCCAAACTCATTTCATGCAACATTGTTCATAATCAGGATGTTAAGGCTTGAAATCACTTTCTCTACAAATTAAAAAAAAAACTAAAAATTCTCCTAGATTTACCACAGTGTTATCAATAGCTCTTTGCATTCTTTGACTTGCAGTAGCTACTTTTGTTGCGGACCCTTTATCAAACTCTGTGGCGGCCAAAATTCAGAATCTTTCAGCAAAATCTTCAAGTTCCCACAAAGCACAAGGCCTAAAGTCCTCTAAGTCTTCACCAGTCGCTTATCAAAGACGTCTACTAACTTTAGACATCAAGTGATCTAGACCTGAATTGCATGTATTTCATTATCCACCTCACAAGCTATGCAGACTGCTGGTGATACAAGAGTTCCCCATGAGCTGTTGTAATTCTTCAGCAATAGCATTGTTGCATCCTCTTCCCTCTTTCTTCCCCTTTAGAGCTCATCTCTGCCAGCATCCTTCCTCCCTCATCCGAGAGTAACCAAGACCTAGAAAAACCTGAGGCCCTCCCCTCTATCACGCGCGACTATATCCTCCTTCTAAAAATGGGATCCATGATGATGTTTTATCCAATGATGATGTTTGTTGCTTCTAGCTTGGATCAGTGAGTGGCTTTGAATCTCGATGAGATCCACCCCCTAGATCTCTCTAGTAGACCTTTAAGATTGTATTTCATGCTTGATTATCAAGCCTGTCTTCGAATCATGACCACATCCACCACCTCTGAACGTGTGCATCCTCCGGATGTGCCAACTTGCATACATATCAATAAACACAAACAAGCATCAAGTAGTCATAGCAGATAAACACAACTTAAAGAAATTTTAATTACGCGCATAAAATTTGAAACTGTAGTAAACTTAGCATAAATTAAGAGAAGAAGGTAGACTCAAGCATCACATACAACATATCAAGATTCACTAATGCATTCAGACTCGCAATCACATGACAGAGTTGGAAACTTCTTAGCTCTTTCATTAACTTGACGTGATGAGATCTAGTAGCCCACCCTAAGCATATGCATATACCAGCCCTTACTAACTAGATTTATGAAACTCCCATCTGGCTTCGCTATTGATCTCCCATCATCTAGATCCTCGCCAAACTTTTTTTTATTTTTCTTTTACTTTTTTTTCTTCACTTTATTTCTTCATTCCAGCTTAGCCTTCATATTTTTATTTTTAACTTTATTCATTTATTCTTTATTTACACATGTTAGCCTATGCCGAAATTGTATGTGACTCGCAGACCTCACCAATCGGCCAGGCTTAAACCACCTATCTAGCGACCCGACATAGCGCATGACACACAATGTCAACCTCATATGAAATCAACATCAGTTCATGGCTCTAACGACCTGGTTAGAGTGACTCCAACCACCTATTGACCTCTATGAGCAGATGACAACATGTAGGTCAAGCCATAAAACATGACTTGCGTGAGCTTGTGGCCCTCATCACCCGACCAGGGTAGTGCCATCCGCCTACTAGCTCATCGAAGCGACCAATCAACACATACACATGCACATAGATAGCTGGTTGGTTGTCCGAAGGTCGGATCCAATGAGAGATCAAAAGCAGAAGTCCAAGCGTCTCACTCACCAAGTGTTCATGAACACTAGTATATACAGGTACTTAGTTTAGGGTTTCCCTTCACCTTCCTAGGTCTTGTTCCCAAACGTTCTAGTCCACTTTCTAATCCTACTCGCATAATCCTAGTCCTCATACATCACATGTAATCTCAATAGTTGTACGAGGTCTTTCGTCTACTTAATTTTCTTATTTATGCATTTCTTTATGTGTCATATGCCCAAATCATGTAGTCTTTTTATATGGACATATATACATATATACAAATATATAAAAGAGAAAAAAAACTGAAGCAATAACACTCACGAGTATGAAGTCAGAAGCTGCTTGAACTTGTCGCCTCCAATCATCCCTTCTTTCTTCATCCCGAGTCCCTATCTTTGATTTATTGATTCGATTTCTGTTTCTCCTTTAAAAAAAAGCTCAATGAAAACCACAACATACTTTATTCCATTATGTACAACTTACTTTCTTTATTCATTTCTCTTATAAACCTATTCTTCGAAGCTGAATGCTGAAACAAAACATGATCATCAAACACACATATATACATATCTTAGATCACAAGTTTAGAAGACATTATTCACCTTTATTTATGTACGGTAGCAAATACTGACTCCCAACTCATCGTCCTTTCGTCTTATTCAATTGAACTCTTATGGACTCTTATATACCAAAACTCTTGTTTGGTCCACCGATTTCTGAAAGTAAGTAAGCACGAATATATCCGTCAATCTCTTCTTCACTTAACATATCATCTTCAGATTGTTCTCAAACCATTTCATGACATATTCTTACCAAAACTCTTTCTTCTTCTTCTTGAATATCAGTAGGCATAGGGAACAAATAGGTGGACAAGAAAACATAGTATCTAGATGGATCTAAAGGCACATTCCTAGCTCGAACCAGTTCCCTATTTGTGGCCTAATCTAAAGGTCTAGCCCTAGGCCGCATTGATTGTGTATCCCTAATTTGATTTGAGGCTACTGTAGTTGATGGTCCTTCCTCAATCTTTGTTCTTTGTGCTAATGGATTTACAAGCACGGGGAGTAAGTACTCAAAAATTAAAGCACCATCCGAAGAGTGTACTAAAGATGTATTTCTTATTCGAGTCAAGGCTCTATTTCTAGTTGAATTTTAAATTTGCATTCCTACCTCGAACTAAACTCCTCTGTGATGATGTCTCCACCTCGTTAGAAACGTTCCTTTCCATGGTGGAATTATAATTCTTTATTTGTAACTACAGCTGCACCTGCAAGGAAAGATACATTAGAAATGGTCGTGCATGTAATCTTTATTTAAGTACACCAACATGCATTCATGTTTACAATTTTTAATTATTCAATATACAATCATACCTTTGGAGAGACATTATTTCATATTCAGTTATTCTTCTTATTTATTTACACTCAATGGACATTCACCGTTTGCTCTCTCTTATCCATTTAAGCTTGGTCATAGCACATTCTATAAGATTTCTGGACATATGGGTATTTCGTTAAACTAAAATCGATGTTGTTAATCATACGAAGCGTAACAGGTTTGTCTATCGGAAATGGAATGAGTAAAGGGGCGAGGTCTTTTTTCATTTAAGTATTATAACTTTTCAAACCCGTATGTGAATAGCTTCTCATAAGTTCTGATGTACCCAAAGAAACGAAAGCTCATGGATTGTTGCACTTTTCATCATACTGAAACGATTTCAAACATTAGCAATTCTCTAATTACTAATGGAAGCCCAGGTGTAGGGCACAATAGAGAACACGTACTCATTTCATGTGCAAGTAAGATTTATACTCTACATTTGATAAGTCAATACTGCAAATGTTCAAAAAAGTCAAGGCCTGAAGAAATGCACGTAAACTTTTGTTCCGTAGAGCAAGCATTTCGAGTTTAATTCCATTAGAAGATTTGTAACCGTGCAGTATAAATGGCTAACAGCTAGGTCATCATTAAATACCTTAGAAAGCATTAACATTAACATTATGCAATGTGAAGAGAAATTTTTTAAAACACATTGTCATCAATTCCCCCGTCGCTCCATTCGACACATACTATTATGCACACGCAAAAGACAAACGTTTTCAGAAACCCAAACTAATAAGTTTAGCCATTGAATATGAGATTTAATTGCATGTACAGATTCATGAGAAAACACGAATACCAGATTGCAAAGATCGAACACTCCACGAGTCTTCGAGGAAGGATTTGCAACCACAAAGGTTCCAGTACTTGAAATAGCCTCCTCTAGATAACAAAGAGCTTTATGAGAAACAGATTATTATGACGATGGCATGATCTCTGGTTCACTTTGTTCAGTGTTGTTAATGAAGTCCCTACTATACTCAATTAAATACCACAATACATAACATGTTTAACTCAATGAAACTTATACGAAGCAACATATCAAATTCACTCTCATTATCTCAATAGAAATTATGCCAGCCATGTTTTCCTATTGACTCTGCCATGGTTATTATCTACCCAAACTCATTTCATGCAACATTGTTCATAATCACGACGTTAAGGCTTAAAATCGCTTTCTCTACATCACGAAGTTTGGTCCAGGCAAGGCACCATCTCTTGTCAAGAAGTAGGGAAGAAAAAAGAAGACCACAAGAAGAAAAAAGATCGGGTCCCTCCCCTCAAAGAGGGCAACCATCATTAATGAAATTCACATCTCTAAACGTTAGGGGTCTGTCTGACCCGTCAAGAGCTTCGATTCTTGGCCAGTGGTTCAAGGACATGTGCTTCGCCCCTGACTTTATTTGCTTACAAGAGGTTAAAATCGACGGTGAGGATCTACAAAAACGACTTAAATGCATTTCTCCGAACCACCTTTGGTTCTCCACTTCTCACCCTAGAGGGACAGGGGGTGCTTCTATCGGTATTAGTCACGCCTTGTCTAACAATGTGACCTCGACTTTTGAAGGTCGGAATCATCGTTGGATTGCTGCCTCTTTCGGGTCTCCTTTCCAGTTCACTGTAGTCTCAATTTATGCCCCTAATGGGGAAACAGATAGAATGGATACTTGGGCTTCCCTTGACTCCCTTTCACACAATGTTCTGATTTGTGGGGACTTCAACATGGTTGAATCTCCTGAGGACCGATGGAATAACAAAGGAAAAATTATTGACGGTCAGGAGAAAGAGGTTTGGGATAAAATCAAGCTCCATCTCGACCTGGTCGAAGTGAAAGACAACCAGGGTTTCTCCTGGTCTAATCTCCAGTCGGGGGACTCTTTGAGGAAAGCAAGGCTTGATAGATGCTACATCGACCAGAACACCATCCTTCAGTGGGGTATTCCTTCGATTTCTCAACACATGGACCTCACAATCTCAGACCACTATCCGATTACTATGTCCTTCAAACCAATTCCCATGCTCCAGAAAGCTCCTTGGTTTCAGGCTTGTCAGACATCATTTTCCCTCCCCTCTGTCCACCAGGAAATTTCTGAGGTGAGGACGGAAGCCTTTGCTTACTGTAATGAACCGGCTAAGTGTTGGAGAAACGCGGTAGAAAGGACTCGTAAAATTCTAATCAGGACTCAAAAGGCTATAAGAGGAATTCGGAAAAAAAGAAGAGAAACGGTGTACCGGAGGCTCTCACGGCTTGAAGAAGAGGTGAACAAAGGTAAGCTACATTGCCAACAGGGTCTGTTGAAAATCAGGGGTAGACTAAGATTAGAGGAGGAGGTCCAAAGGAAAAATCTCCAAATTTTCTTCAAAGATTGGTGGGCAGGGAAGGCGGATAAACCAACGAAAGAGATGTGTAACATCCTCAAAAGGAAACAAGCTAGGGAATCCATCCCCCTAATGGTCGATAACAATGGAACTGAATGTTGCACGGAAATGGAGAATAGAACTTTCATCGTCGAACATTTTACCAACCTTCTCGGGGTCTCGACTCCTCTTTCCCCCCATAGGCGCGACTCCATGGCAACCATCTCAAGGGTTGCTCAAACCAGAATCCCACAGAACTTGATTGCTCTTCTGGATGCTAACATCTCCGAGAATGAAATTATCGAGGTTATTGATGCCCTTCCCAATGGGAAAAGTCCGGGTCCAGATGGCCTTACCAATGAGTTCTTTAAGTCCTTCAAACTTCAGATGGCCACCCCTCTGCGCCTCGTGTGGCAAGAGGCTCTCTCCTTCGGTGCCCTCCCTGAGTGCCTGAATAATGGCGTCATAAAGTTAATCCACAAACGGGGAGATAAGAACAAAATTGAAAATTGGCGTCCGATTACCATGCTCCAAACTGGATACAAGATAATTGCAAAAGTTATCGCCAACACAATCTCCTGTCATTTAAAGTCATGGCTGTGCGAGGACCAGAAAGGTTTTATCAAAGGTAGATCTATACTTGAAGCAATTATTGATATTTGGGAACGCCTTGCTTTTGCTGAGGAGTCTGCTCAAGATCTAGTTTTCATTAAGATCGACTTCGACAAAGCGTATGACAGATTGGAATGGGACTTTATTCTTCAATCATTGAAAGACCTTGGATGCAGCCAGAAGTTCACGAAGATGGTTTCCACGCTTCTTGGAAATGCTTCAACTAGAATAAACATCAACGGTAAGCTCTCTGAGCCCATTCGTTTAAAAAGATCAATTAGGCAAGGCTGCCCTCTGGCTCCTTTACTATTCGCTATCGCCTCAAATGGACTCAGCTGCCTATTAAAGCATCACATGGACGCCGGCAATCTCAAGGGTCTCTCCTTACCTCTAAATCACGGCCAAATGGTTGTGAGACTTTTTGCTGATGACATGAATGCCTTTGTGCATAACGATATAAATAGCATTGAGGTGTTTTGGTGGTGCCTCCACACCTTTTGTATGGCATCAGGCTCAAAAATCAACCATGCTAAAACTGCTTTTAGAGCGATCAGCGGGCCTACTCCCCAATTGTTGGTCGATCGGGGGTGTCAAGTTATCCCTAGCGGTCAAGTCTTCCGTCTCCTCGGCATTCCGATGGGTTTCGATATCTCAATGGACCAACGATGGAACTGGGTGCTATCCAAGTTGGATAGCAAGCTGAATCAATGGAAAGGTATGCAAGTCAACCTGGCAGGACGTGCTATGGTTATCAACACCTTTATGTTGTCTACAATTATTTACTTTATCTCGTGTTGGAGTCCTCAGGAGAAAGACTTGGCCAAAGTAGAAAGAATCTGCAGAAACTTCCTTTGGACTGGGGACCCCAACAGAAGGGGGGTTCCCAAAATCAAATGGGAAACTTGCATTAGCCCTAAAGACTCAGGGGGCTTGGGTATTTTGGATATTGCTGGATTAGCTGACAAGCTGGCGGCTAAATGGCTTATCAAGGCCTGGAGCAATAGGGAGTCCTCTTGGGCTAAATTGATCTTCAGAAACACGGAAGACTTTTCCTTTGTCGGCCTCCCTGGTTGGAAGGACATAGGGATTCTCACGCTTTTGTTCTCCCCCCACCCAGTCTGCCCTAAAGGCTCTAACCTCGTGTGTTCCTTATGGAAGAATTGGAACAAGGCCAAACAGTTCATCAGAATCAGCGATGATTGGAAGTGGGCAGCTGGCATAAGACAAAATGACTCTATTTGGTTCCCGATCAGTGGCATTCGGGGAGTGGAATCTTTGAACCTCCAAACTGCAAGGCGGTTATGGAACAAGGGGTTCAAACAGTGGAAACAGCTCTGGAAACAAGAGACCTGCCAGTGGATTAGGTTCGAAGATTTGGATCCGAGACTTAGCATTACCTTTGAGGAATGGACTCTTCTTCAAAGCAGGTGTTTAGCCTGGGACCGCTCAACTACCCGCCTTCTCTGCGGTCAGGATCTTCCTTGCTCGGAGGGCCTCAAATGGAGCAATGGTAAGAAGCTTTCCAGAATCCCGAACTTCAAAGGGGATTTGGATGTTCACCACACCCTTAACAAGAGATGGTGCCTTGCCTGGACCAAACTTCGGTGGGAGCTAAAATTCATGTCTCTTTGGCACCCCCTAATTGAGGTCAAAAAGTCCGTTCTCATGTGGCAGGTCTTGCATAAGGGAATCTGGACCAATGCAAGGGCTAGCAAAATATGTGGTGTGCCGCCATGGTGCAAGCGGTGTCATCGGTGCATCGAAGATTTAGCCCACCTGTTCTTTGACTGCCCCAAGTCCCGTGTTGTCTGGCATCACGTGTCCCGGGTTTTGAGACTAATGAGTCAAATTAACTGGCAACAAGTGATGTTGGGTGAGGCGATCGGATGCTCATCGAGGCTATGGAATGCCATCAGAGGTGAGGCTCTCTGGAAGATTTGGAGAGAGCGCTGTGCCGTCAATTTCGGCCAAACTCCTAAGGAATGGTCGATCGAGAAATCCTTGTTTCTCCTTGGTAAAAGAATCTCCCGAGTCAAGAGATCACCACCGTTTAGACATCACTGTATTTATCTCCTGGAAAACAACAAGTTGAAACCCAAATGGGCCCCACATGAGGGTGATGGTAATGTTATCCGCCTCATTTGTAATGCCTTGTAGCTTGCCATACTCCTCCCCTGCGTTGTGGGATTCGGGGGGTCCCATGGGCACTAGTCCCATTCACTTGTAACTTTTTCTCTTTAATATAATTAAAGTCCGGGAGATTAGGCTAAGGCCGAACTTCCTTTATATAAAAAAAACAGCGTGCCTCGCTTGTCTTTCTGCCCTTTCAGCCCCGTGACTTGCCCGATAGAGCGAACCTTGGCCTCTCTCTCTCTCTCTCTGAGGCTCTGCCCCTCTCTGATGATGGCCCTCGATCACCGTGCCTCTTCCGTTTCTCTCTGTGATTCTCTTCCTCTGCGCAGTTCCTCTTCGATTTTGTTTCTTGTAAAAGATCGCCGAATAAGATGAATGAAGTTGGCCCGTTTTCTTCTGTAGCAACGCCTCCTTTATTTGTGCCTTTGCGGACGGCTGCACATACCTTCACTTTCCTTTTCCATTGCATGCACTTCTGCCTATTACCATGCAGAACTCATTCTTTGCCTTGCCACCTCTGCATGCGCAACTCCACATCGTTGTATGATTGTGAAAGATAAAGAAAAATGTTTACATACTAATAAACGTTACATGGATTACACATAGCATTGTCCATGAATACTAGAAACTTGATCACTATCATCAATTATGCTTTTCCATTTCTACAAGGGAAGATCTTTATTCTTAGCACTTTGTCCATAATCTCTTAAGAGGATATTGCAATAAATTCTAGATGCAAAAGGTGTTTTTCCCTTTTTCTTCTCAACCAAGTACTACTTGGAATGATAGAAACATCATAAGGGTATTTTCATAATCTTATACAATAATCGTGAAGAAAAAATCTTCACGGTAGCGCGTGCCACAAAGCGGAGAGAATGAGAAAGATAAAGAAGGGTTTTGACTCCGCGGCATTTTCTGGCAACACAACACAATATGCTAGAGAGAGAGAGAGAGAGAAAGAAAAGAGGCTCGCTGGCGGTAGTGCACGGTAGAAGAGAAAGAGAGAGACACTTACTGTGTCAATAAATAAGCATGCCTAGAATTTGTTTCTGGAGGGTAGATGCAATGAGATAATTCAGTCCTAACTTTAGAGGATGGCACATTATAGCTACTTGATACATAACTATAGAGTATGGAGTAGTATAGTTGATTGATCTAGGCGATTAGGGAGGATGCAAAACAGAGATTATTGGAAGGCATTGATGCGCAAGGCATGAGGAGGACATTTAGAGAGATTTTTCTTGCTATGTGCTGCTACCTTCTCATCTGCCATGCATGCTTCTGACGTGAGTCCTTATTTTCCATATTTCCATTATGTGTTGTTATACTAGCAATCCCGGAAGGATTGATACATCAATTATGAGGTTCACTTATCTTTTGATGTTGAGGCGATGACATGGTTTTTGCTAATCAACCAAAAACTTCTAGAACACTCACGAAAAGAGAGAGAGAACCTTTCTGCATCACGTCTTTCCCCCTCCTCCAGCAGCGGTGGCACAGCAACCTAGCGGCCGAAAGAGAGAGAGAGAGAGAGAGAGAGAGAGAGAGAGAGAGAGAGAGAGAGAGAGAGAGAGAGAGAGAGAGAGAGAGAGAGAGAGAGAGAGAGAGAGAGAGAGAGAGGAAGAGAGAGAGAGAGAGAGAGAGAGAGGAGGGGAGAGAGAGAGAGAGAGGGAGAGAGAGAAAGAGAGAGAAAGAATGAGAGAGAGAGAGGGGAGAGAGAGAGAGAGAGAGAGAGAGAGAGAGAGAAAAGACGAATAGGCATAGGTTTTTATGTGCATGTAATGTGTGCATGTGCATATAGTGTAAGTGCATGTATGCATGAGTGTATTCATGTTAATATGAGGATGCATGTTAGCATGATTGTATGCATGTCTATGAGTATGCATGTATGCATGAGTGTATGCATGTTAGCATGTGTGCATGTGCATGTATGATAGAATGCATATGTATGCATGTGCATGTTAAGAATAGTGAGTGATGAATGTGCATGTATGCATATGAAGTAAGAAGTTAAGATCTGTGATGCATGTATGCAAGCTCATGTATGCATGTATGTGTGCATGTGTATGCATGTGAATATGAATGTATGAATGTATGCATGTATATGTGTATGCATGTGATGCACAAATGCATATGCATGTAAGTTAGGATGTGATGTGAAGCATGCATGTATGTGTAGTATGCATATGTATGCATGAATTTATGTATGTGAAATATAAGTGTATATATATATATATATATATATATATATATATATATATATATATATATATATATATATATATATATATATATATATATATATATATATATATATATATATATATATATATATATATATATTAGAATATGAAGCATGTGTGCATGTATATATGTAGTATAGATTAGTGCATGTGCATATGATAGGTGCATGTGTGCATGAGTTAGTTGTATATGTATGCTTGAGTAATTAGTATTCATGTATGCATATAAGTTAGCATATGTAGTATGTATCTATGCATGTGAAGTGATGCATGGATGCACTTTAAGTGATGTATGTATGCATAAATGCATAAGCATAGGTGTATAATATTAATAAGCATGTATGTGCATGTAAGTGAATCGTGTTTACATATGCATATATGTTAGGAGTATATGCATGTATGACTGATAAAGCATAAGTTGTATGTGAGTACATGTGCTTAATAGAAATAATGCATATGCATATGAATGTGAGTAGAAGTATATGTGTGCATGAGTTAAATAGACATGTTGACTTGTACATTAAAACATATTTAGGTTAACAAATGAGTGTTTTATGTTTATTAAAAGCATACTTATGTTTTTTTCTAGTGTTATTCTCTACAGATCATTGTGAGGAGATCTTGACGAGTATTGAAGAAGATTGGATGAGATGACGAGATTGAAGCAGCTTATGATATTTAGAAATATAAATTTGTATAGGAATATTCTCTGGGAATTGTATTAGAACTTATTATAAGAATTTGTATAGGCTTAGAATTGATCCTAAAGTTTTTCATGCTTTCACTTTACAATCTAATTAAGATCTATATATTCTGTTTTCATATGTCTAAGAATTTAGCGTCAACAAGCAGATCTGTTATAGAAAATAAAGATTTAGATAACTCTTTTGTTTTAAGAACGCTTCTACCATCACCTATTGAAAATACGATTAGTAATGAAAGTGAAGAAATAGAAATAATTAAAGACCAAATAGTTTATGAGACTTTACATACGATAGAACACGATCATTACGTATCTAGGGTTTTGCCTTTTGCTTTCTAAAGTTTTAACGGAACCTAAGAATAAAGAGGACTCGTTTCCACCCAACTTAAAAAGAAATACTAATTCAAAACAAAAAAAAAATGTAGTAGTTGATATAGTTAAAGATAAAATAACTAGTGAGGAATTAATTTTTCCTTCTTATTTAGATGCTTTAGCAAGATATAGGAACGTACTTCCTTACGGCCCATAGTGTTCTACTTTTCATGAATTCAAATTTTGCTTCCGCTAGTAAAAGTCCAATTAAAAAGAAAATAGATAACTCTTTCATTTTAAATACACTTTTACCTACACCATTAGAAAATAATACTGTTCAAATTAATGAAAACAAGGATAAAATAGAAGAAGTAGAAAAAGTGAAAGATCTTACTGTAACAAAAACTTTATATACTTCACCTGACGATTATAGAGTGTCTAGATTTAAAAATTTTTGTTCTATCACTTTTCCTGAATGTGACGAAAAAGAAATATTATTTCCACCTATCCCTAATAGGAAAAATCGTTATGAAAACAACGAAGTAGCTACTATTAAAAATTGTATTGTTGAAGAGAAGCCTAATAAAATTACTGAAGAGGAATTGATTTTGGCAGCATATCAAAATGCTAGAAATATACTTTCATAAGCATCTTAGTTCTTAAATTAAACTTAAATAAATTAAAAACCTCTCGCTTTTTTCACCAAATAACTGAGAACTCAATCCTAAACCCAAAACATACTTACAAGCACCCTACGCGTAGTCACATGGTTAGGTTAGTGTGAATCTATTGGATAAGCGTCTGCCTCCCTTCACACCCCTCTACGACAACATTGGTGAACCCGACATGAATCGTGATGATAGTGTGCTTAGGATTTTTATTGTATTTTTTAGTTTTATTTTAAAAAATTAACTTTATCTTCTTCTTATATGCAGGAAAGTGAAGAAAGAAGCTACAACGAAACGTGAAGATTTTGTTACTTACTTTTTCCTTGGGTGTTGGGGGCTCGTCTTATGACCCGAGCGCCTCCACGGGAAGAAGGATATCTAACCGGAGGAGCTTCGTCACTTCACTTCCACCCATCAACATACAAGAAGATCAAGACTTCTTCACGTTCATTTTTAGTTCTGTATTTAGGATTTACTAAAAAAGTCTGTAAAAACATATCACGTGCACTTTAGAACCTCTACATCAAGCAAACTTCAAGTAAGGTGCTTTTCAAGTTCCTTTATTTTTAGTTCATTCTCATCACTGAAAAAGAAGGTTGTTTTCATTTGCATTAGGAATTAGGCACTTTCATACTTGCATTGAAAGAGCATTGAAACATTTCTTTTCATTTAGGAAAGATAGTTTTGTTTAAAGCACTTAAATATCTTCATATTGATCTTAGGAAAGTTTTCTAGAAAGATTTTTTTTCAACACCCAAAAGAAAGATCTGATTTTGAAACAGAAAGATTGTTTGTTTATTTCATTGCACAAAAAAGAATTTTATAGCATAAAAAAAATTTAGATTTAAACTAAAAGATCTAAATCAAGGAAAAAAACTTTTAAAAATTTATCTACTTTATTAGAGAAACCTTTAGTATTACGAAGGTTTAAAAAAATCAAGTTCTAAAATGTTCTAAAAAATTAAAAACTTATAAAGTAAAAGAGAGATCTACTTATAAATTCAAAAGATCAAGTTAAAGAGATAAGTATAAATTTAGGTTTAAGAAAATAAAAATATTTAAAAAAAGAAGTTAGTAATAGTAAAGCCTAGGATTAGGTAAAGTCAACGTCCCTTGCTTTATCAACTAGTGATAGCTTTAGGCAGTTTAGAGAACAATTAGAACCTGCAATTAGGGATCTTCTACTCCATTCAAAGCGTTATTAGGAACGCAAAATGGAGGAAATGTTCAAAAATATGATGATTGAGAAGCAATGAACATGCACAGTCCAAGCCATTCTAAGAGAAAAAGGCAAATTCACTAGCTTAAATATTACTGAGTACCTGGATGCATTTGAGGAGCAAGTGCAAATCCAAGGTTTACTTGATGATGTTTTAGTCAAATATTTTGGCCGAGTTGTTTCTAATTCAATCCTAGAAAGTATACAAGAGCACGCCAATAAACTTTGGGAAGAACTTAGAAAAGATTACATAAGATGTTCTATCTTGAGGACTTTATCCAGCATAATCGGGAAGGATTTTTGCGTTGGATAAATTGTGTAAAGAGCAATGAGTCCTTAACTCATCTTCACGGTGAGTTTATGTGATGAATAGCTCAACTCCCCGAAGAGGATAGAAACGCACTAAATCGAGATAAAATTATATATTTGCTCAAGATACTATGTCTTGAGGATAGGGTTGAAGTTGAGAGACGTATAGAGGAGCCAGAGAAAAGATATGGACTGACTGACGACTACAAAAAAGTAAGAAGAGAAATAGAGGCTGTTGCTCAAATGAAGCAAAGGCAAACAAATCTCTATGCTAGACCTAATGCTTCTCAGCCTAGGGAGATTCGTGCTGCAAGGCAAGCCGACATGCCAATGCCTACGGCTATGGCTAACAATTCACTTGCCACTAAAGCTGTGATAGAATTTCAACAGATATTCTATGTAAGCAGATGGAGAATGTCATGAACATGCAGGCATCTCTTTCAAAAGAGGTTGCCCAATTGAATAACAAGGTATACTCCATGAGCTCTAATGATCTAGGGGCCAGCAGTAGTGGTGTAGGGCAAGCACCACCCATACAACCCATTATGCCTCAATACTTTCCTCCTCAACCAGTTTTCCAGCCAGCTCCACAGTTTGCTGCTCAGCCACCCTTTCAAAGAAATAATGAAAAGAGGGACTTGCCGAAAGCGATGTGTATGGTGTGATAGTCAATAGCATACAACTTTTGCATGTGATGAATTAAAAAGTGCAAAGGAAAATCAATTAGTTGTAGAAATTGATAGAAGGTTGTGTGACTTTAGGTCATGTCTTCCTTTATCTATCAATTGGGAAAAATGAGGAATGAAAACGTTATATGAAAACTTAACAGTCTCTAATGCAAATGCCTGTACTTTGGCTGCTAGACTAGAGCCAACCGATGATAGGCCTCTTCCTACGCCTAGCCAAAATCCTTATTCGATAGAGGCACTGGTACGAGCTAGAGATGAGATAATGTATAAAACTGCATGGAGATCTCCTGTAGATCAAGTGTCTGTTTATTCTCACATTGCTAATATTGAGGAAAAATGGAGACGTGATGATATGCAGGATGATGTAGAGGAAGGAGATAGGAGGGTGACTAGCAGACAGACTAGAGAGGACGAGAAGAAAAATGATAAAAAAAGTACAATTTGAGGATACAAATTTATCTCAAGAAGAGAAAAGAAACATGATTAAGGAAGGGAAAAAGCCAACAGATGATCATATTCAATCACAAGAGGAACAAAAGAAATCTGAAAAACAAAATTCTAAAACTAAAACTAAAGATGACCAAAAACAAAATTAAGAGAAAGGGAAAAAGAAAGGTAGAAGAGCTCCATGTGCTATAATGATTTCAGCGTTCGAGAAGAAAAATGATGCTAGGGAAATTTTAAATGATATTCTTCTAAAAAGTCAAGTAACAATGTCTCTTGAACAGGTGTTTTCAATTGCAAAACCTGAGTTCAAGGACATTTTTATTCAATAGATTAGAAGGAGACGTTTTCCATTGCCACAAGACGAAGATATGCAAGATGTGGCAGAAGAAACTCTAGCTATGAATGATGCAGTCACATTAAGTGAGAGTGATTATGAAGACAATGAAGAATTTACAACTGGTAGCATAAATAGAAATTTTTTAGGACCCATACAACCTGATGAAGAGATGTTAAAAAGTGAAAGTAAATTCATCTCTACCTTCTGGGCACGAGGCACACTAGAATTGAAAATAAGAATTGGAGATGAGAAGGATTCTTGTTTAGCTCTCGCTCTCATTAACTCAGGGTCAGAGATAAACGTTATTTCAAAGAAATTTTTTGACAAATTTAGATGGCCAATCGACAAAGAGCACAGCTGGAGGATGAGAACAGTTAACAATGGCTCTGGCATTTTATTAGGTGCATGTGCGAATGTGCCTATAATGATAGGTGGTGTTCGAGAAGAGTTTCACTTCTTCATTCAAGATAATTGTTCGTATGAAGTAATTCTCATATCACGGATGGATTCTTTGCAAGTTATGACAATCTTTCCAAATCACACTAGAAATAGAAAGAACTTAAGAAGAAATCCAATTGACTTGATCAGTCATGTATGTGATGATCCACTAATTGTAAGAGAATATGGGCATATTATGATCAAAAATTCTACTACACTCCACTATTGAGTGGGACAATTAGGGACATTGTTTTGATGTCTCGCCTATTGATGTTCATAATTTCAAAGATTCCTTAGTTTGTACTCCTACGACTAGCTTACATTATATTACTAAAGAAAACCTTTTAAAAATATTTAGAAAACAAAAAGAAACATATTTTAGAAAATCAAGATTAATTTCAAGTGATGAGAAAATTGAGTGTATAATTGAACTCTCAAAAAGTTCTACTTTATTAGAAGAGCTAGAAAGTGTTTCTCAAGAAAATTTAGAATCAAATCTGATTATTCTTAACTCTATTCAAGAATATGAGATTATTAATGAATTCATCATAGAACATGAAGTTAACATAGAAACTAAATACAAAACACTAGAAAAGAAAATAAAGCTTGTAGCTCAACCCTAATCCAAGGATAGTCATGACATATTTCGGCGAGTATCAGATGACCCTATACTTAGAGATTGATCTAAGATAGGTGATATGTTTATAGAGGAGAGTAAGAAATATATTAAATTTCATGATGAATTTCTTTCTCAAATTGAAAAAGAGCAGTTTACCAAGATGATTGTTCGTCATGGTAAAGCGTTTTCTTCATTCCCACACAAGATGGGATGTGCAAACCCAAAGTTAGTAGCTTCGATGATTATTTTCACTATACCACACATTCCTTGGAGTCATCGTTCGATTCTAGTCCCAAAGTCTCATTTACCTGAGCTAATGAGACTGTTAAAGGAGAAGATTTCCATGAGAATGTTGGAACCATCCTCAGCACCATACTCCAATAGATGGTTCACGGTATCGAAAAAGAGCGGGAAGCTATGCTTTATTCAGGCTTTGCAGCTAGTAAATAAAGTCACTATTAGGAATGTAGGAACACGTCCCATTTGCTGAGGCATTTGCCGGTCATTCCATCTATTCAATGGGAGACCTATATTCAGGGTATGATCAGTTTCAATTAGGGCTTGAGAGTCGAGATGTGACCACGATGAAAACTCCTTTGGGTTTAGTACGCATGTGTACTTTACCACAAGGAGCAACGAATTTTGTAGCGCACATGATGAATGCTATGAATCTCATCTTACATGACTTTATACCAAAAGTGACGATGCCTTTTATTGATGAAATTCCAATAAAAGGGTGTGTGGAGAAAGAAAAAGATGAAAGTTTAGATTCATTTGGTTGTAGAAATTTTGTTTCCAGCCATATTTCTGATTGTGAAAAGATATTTGAAAGATTTGAAGAGGTTGGACTAACTTTCTCCCTAGAAAAATGTACTTTTGGTGTTGATGAAGTGCTAATAGTTGGACATTTATGTGGCCATTATGGTTGTAGGTCTTATCCAACAAAAATTGATGCCATTAGTAGGATCTTTGAGCGATGTCACAATGCTATGTCATCTGGATT
The DNA here is from genome assembly GCA_020310875.1 of Ceratopteris richardii. Classification (NCBI taxonomy): domain Eukaryota; kingdom Viridiplantae; phylum Streptophyta; class Polypodiopsida; order Polypodiales; family Pteridaceae; genus Ceratopteris; species Ceratopteris richardii. The sequence goes on along the minus strand of CM035422.1, from coordinate 178,860,400 downwards.
CCTCACTTTGCTCATGTAGCGAACCCACTTTATGATTTATTAAGAAAAAGAAAGAAATTCTTTTGGACGGATGAGCATTCTAGAATGATGAGACATCTAAAGCAATTGCTTATCAATGCTCCAGTTACATTCCTCTATCAAGCATAGAGACCCCCTTCACTCGACTTATCAACCTTGTATTCATTACAAGTGGGTATTGACCTTGTGACCATGCCTAAAAGCAATAGTGCTATGAGATACATCATTCTTGCACGAGAACATTTGACAAACCACGTCGAGGGTAGAGCGCTTTATTCTAGCAACTTTTCATAGATTTGTTCATTATATCTTGTAATGCATTTTGGCTTAACTAATGCTCTAGCTACTCTTATGATGTTCGTGAATGATACTTCTTGTCCTTTTGTTGGTCAATTGCTAGTTTCTTTTGTGGATGAGCTGTTGGTTTATACTATGAGTTTTGAAAGAACATGAATGTCACTTATGTAGAAATTTTCAAATGTTAGATGAGAATACTTTCTACACCAATGCACCGAAGTCAGAATTATGTTTATATGAGGTTGATTACTTAGGACATATAATTTCCACATATGGAATTAGAATGGATCCATGGAAAGTTTCTGTGATGCTTTGTTGGCAAATTCCTCAAAATGAGTACCAATTGTGATCATTCTTAGTATGATTGGACTTTTATAGGAAATTCATTGCTAGCTACTCACACGTATTTGCACCCTTGATGGATTTCTTGTAGAATAATCAAAAGCTCATGTGGGCTAGTGCACATCAAAAAGCTTTTGATGCATTGAAACAAGTAGTTTCAATTGCACTAGTTCTATTAGTGGAAGATCCACAAAAACCTTTAAAATTAGAAACCCATGCTAGGTGCATCACAATTGGTGGTTTTCTAATTCAGGATGGCAAACCAGTTGCTTTTGAATGTAAGAAACATTTTTCCACTTAGAGAAAGTAGGCTATCCAAGAACATGAACTATATGCAATATTTCATGCTTTGAAAATAAAAAATCACTATTTATATGGGACAAGATTTTAAATTGTACATAGATCAATCACACATTGAAGTATTTCTACTTCGATCGTGATCTTTGGGGGATATAGGCTAGATGGGATTAGTTGATGGGAGAATTTCAAATGGAAATTTTATAAAGAAAAGGAAAAACTAATACAATTGCAGATGCATTATCCCATACTCTACATGAGATAAGCTTTATAGTTCTAGATAGCGATTTAATCCAAGAAATCCAAGCTTCACAAATTGATGATGATTACTATCAGTCTATAAATAACAAGTTATCAAACAAATATTAAGGATAAGACATACTCTGATCTTCAAGTTGAGCAAGGTTTGCTCAAAAGAAAATCAAAGATTTGTGTGCCTACTTCCCAAGAAGGGAATTTTAAAAAAGAAGAACTTTTTCAAGAATCACTATGTACCTTGTGCAGGACATCGAGGTATCGAGAAAACTGGTTAGATTCACTTTTTTGTGGCCAAAGATGGTCAGAGATGTAAATAAATCTGTAAGTCATTGGTTTAAATTTCAAGTGAATAAAGTAGAGAAGATGAGTCCTCCATGTCTACTACAAGCATTGGAAATACCATAGCACTGTTGAGACATTATTTTCATGGACTCCATAATGGTTTTACCTAGGACACCATGAGAAGAGAGTGTTAGATTTATTTAGACCTCCATGGTATACCATTGTTCCATCTCCATTTGTTCGAGGAACCTAGGCAAGTGAAGGTCATTGCATCCCCTCGAAGCAGCCATGTGAGCGGTGTTTGGACTAAGAGAACTTCGAGAAGCTTGTCGGAGGTAGAAAAGTGAGTTCCTAAGTGATGAAGTTAGGTCTAGAAAACCAGCACATGAACATCCGCTAAGATTTTGGTGAGTCAAATGGATCTTATAGGCATGTGATTTGTGTGATAAAATCCACTATATTTTGGAGCATCAAGGGGAAAGAGTTGATACAATGCAGATACGTTTGCACAATGACTATCTAAAACTTCTTGTTATCTTTGGATGAAACAATCAACTTCGATTGCCCATAGCAGCCATCATGAGTACAATTGGAAATAGTTATTTTGCACGAATATTATAAATAAGGTTGAGTGTCTAAAATGCCCAAAATTTTAAGTAATATGCAAGATATGCATCTGGAAATTAACTTAACAATTAACGGAGGTACCTCGATTTTCCATACCTACATAGAGATAGACTACAAGAAGTAAAATTGAGATTTCTCAAACTCTACTAAAAGAAATTTTGTGAAAACTTGTGTACATAAACTATACACTAATAAATTTCAATAAACTCTCATTCATCCAATTTTGAGCTCTTTAGTCAGAGTTGTAACCTCCTCGAGTTCATTGTTGTTGAAGAAGTTGGTGTAGACAAATGAAGGAGCAACACAATGATGACCCAAAGTGTATATGATGCACAAGTGATTTGAATTCTTTATATAGACTCGTGAAGTGTTTCACAACTTCAACAAGTGGATTTTGAATTCAAATCAAGGCGGGATAGTTTGTTACAGAGAAATTCACTTTCCTACAATTTAGGAAAAGTGAAGATCTAATCTGATTTTTGGTGATTGATTGATTGAATGTCAAGCTCAACCACCTCAAGTTCATGGAAGTTGATCTCTTCTTTTCTCCTTTAACAAGTATAAAGCACTAGGATTTCATATTGATAAATGATCCATAAAAAATCCTTGTGGAGAAATACAATAAATGAGTATAAATAAAAGAAACTCTTCAATGGATATTTTTTACATAATCCAAATGATAGGTTTCTGATGTAGATCAAATCCACCTCAAGAATAATTTGAGCTTGATGTTGTAATTGCTCCCCCTCAAGCTAAGGTATTCTTACCACTTCAATCTTTGATAGAGGGAATACCTACCATTGATTTGAACCTATGAAGCTTTATTCACTACAACATATGACAGGCATACTAATGTTGTCCATACCGATGGTCACCTCTTGCCATCAGTATGATCGTTTAAAATATCTCTAAAAATCTCATTAAGCATACTGACGGTGACTTGACCATCGGTAAGAGCATTTAAAACAGATCATCGGTATCCGTTGTCACCAGTATGGGTGCTGGCATATGTGCCGATATATGCATCAATATGCGCATCAGTATAAGCATCGGTAAATTACTAGAAATTATTGGAGCTTATACTGATGCTCATACCAACGCTTATACGGATGCATATAGTGGTGCCATGTTTTAAACATACAACAACCGGAGTGAAAAAGTTCAACATTTTGTGTGCCGTTTGAACTGAGTATTGATTTTGTCAAACGTGCACACGCAAAAAGAATTGTGATTTGCATTGTCTTGTGCAAACACACACACACACACATAGATCTCTCTCTCTACACACACACTCCCTCTCTAGATCTCACATCTTGATAAGTGGTGCATGTACTCTTACCCTTTCTCTCTCTCTATGATTTTTTTTTTATAATTTCTTTTCTCTTTGGTTTCCCACGAGTTTTTTGGCATTGATTCTTTGGAATAAGACGAGAAATGATATTGTTCATTAGGCTTTGACAACAACAATCAAAAGAGGGACATACCTGTAAGTGATTGTTTTATTCTCTATTAATAGAGAGCGAAAGAGAGAGATATGAAAGAGAGAGAGAGAGAGAAAGAGAAAGAGAGATCTAGAGAGAGATAAAGAGAAAGAGATAAGAAAAATAGAGAGAAAGAGAGAGAGAGATTAAAGAGAGAGACAAGGAGAGAGAGAGAGAGATGAACAAGCGAGATAAAGAGAGAGATAAAGAGAGACAACAAGAGAGAGAGAGATACACTACAACATATCGAGGGAATACCGATGGTCAGTATACCAATGGTCAGCTATCGACGTCGGTATGACCCTCGGACAATTTGGGAAAGCTGCTTTGCCTCAGAAAACTTGCATCAGTATATGCGTCGGTATAAGCATCGGTATAAGCATCGGTAATTTACTGGAATTACCGACGCTTATACCGACACCCTCTTTTTAACCGGGCACGAAACCAAAATTTGTCATTCTGAGCGTTTTGAATCTAGATCTTCTCCTGTCGGGTCAGTGTGTGCGCCAACAGCAGATCTCTGTTTGTCACCCTCTCTCTCTCTCCCTCCCTCTCTCTCCCTCTCTCTCTCTCTCTCCCTTCCTCTCTCTCACTCTCTCTCCCTCTCTCTCCCTGCCTCTCTCTCTCTCTAAACAGACCTCTATCTTTATAGATCTGAAGTTTTGGTAAGTAGATTGCACATATTTTAGCACTCTTTTTTCTTTCTTTATGTTTTTACTTTACTAATATATTCTTTGTTTGGTTTTGCAACAGATTTTGGAATCCAATATTTGGAAATTCGACAAAGGAGAACTTCAAGTGGATTTTGACGACCTTGATTCAAATAATTCTCTCTCTCTCTCTCCCTCTCCTTCCCTCTCTCTCTCTCTAAGCACACCTCTATTTTTATAGATATGATGCTTTGGTAAGTAGATCGCACATATTGTAGCACTCTTTTTTCTTTCTTTGTGTTTTTTCTTTTCTAATATCTTCTCTCTTTAGATTTGCAAGAGATTTTTGGGATCAAATCTTTGGAAATTCGACGAAGGAGAACTTCAAGTGGATATTCACAACCTTGATTCAAAAAATTATATCGATGTAAGTGAGAGATATATCACTCTTTTTTCTTTCTTTATGTTTTCGCTTTTCTAATATCGTCTCTCTTTAGTTTTGTTTTCGATTGAGAGAGAGAGGGAGATATATATACCTATACATACACACATACACAATGAGTATGAATACACACAATGCATATGCATACACACATGCATATGCATACACACATACATAATAGATATGCATACACATACATGCATATGCATACAAGCATGTAGATGCATACATGCATGCATATGCATACATGAATGCATATGCATACAAGCATGCATATGCATACATGCATGCATATGCATACATGCATGCATATGCATACAAGCATGCATATGCATACATGCAGGCATATGCATACATGCAGGCATATGCATACATGCATGCATATGCATACATGAATGCATATGCATACAAGCATTCATATGCATACATGAATGCATATGCATACATGAATGCATATGCATACATACAAGCATGCATATGCATACATACAAGCATGCATACATGAATGCATATGCATATGCATCAATGCATATACACATGCACATCCATACACACATGCATATGCATACACATACACACATACACAATGCATATGCATACACACATACACAATGCATATGCATACAGACATACACAATACATATGCATACACATGCATGCATATGCATACACATACATGCATGCATATATATGTATACACATACATGCACATGCATACACATACATGCATATGCACACACATCCATGCATGCATATATATGTATACACATATATGCATATGCATACATATACAAGCATGCATATGCATACATATACAAGCATGCATATGCATACATGAATGCATATGCATACATGAATGCATATGCATACAAGCATGCATATGCATACAAGCATGCATATGCATACAAGCACGCATATGCATACAAGCATGCATATGCATACATGCATGTATATGCATACATGAATGCATACAAGAATGCATATGCATACATGCATGCATATGCATACATGCATGCATATGCATACATGCATGCATATGCATACATGCATGCATATGCATACATGCATGCATATGCATACATGCATGCATATGCATACATGCATGCATATGCATACATGCATGCATATGCATACATGCATGCATATGCATACATGCATGCATATGCATACATGCATGCATATGCATACATACATGCATACATACAAGCATGCATAACTGAATGCATATGCATACATGAATGCATATGCATATATGAATGCATATGCATACATACATGCATATATACAAGCATGCATATGCATACATGCATGCATATGCATACATGCATGCATATGCATACATGAATGCATATGCGTGCAAGCATGCATATGCATACATATGAATGCATATGCCAACTTGTATATGCATACATGAATGCATATGCATGCTTGTATATGCATACATGAATGCATACATGTATGCATATGCATACATACAAGCATGCATACATGAATGCATATGCATACAAGAATGCATACATACAAGCATGCATATCCATACATGAATGCATATGCATACAAACATGCATATGCATACGTGCATGCACATGCATACAACCATGCATATGCATACATGCAAGCATATGCATACAAGCATGCATATGCATACATACATATGAATGCAAATATACATGAATGCATATACATCAATGCATATACATGAATGCATATGCATACATGAATGCATATGCATACATGAATGCATATGCATACATGAATGCATATGCATACATGAATGCATATGCATACATGAATGCATATGCATACATGAATGCATATGCATACATGAATGCATATGCATACATACATGCATACATACAAGCATGCATATGCATACATGCATGCATATGCATACAAGCATGCATATGCATACATGCATGCATATGCATACATATGAATGCATATGCATGCTTGTATATGCATATGCATGCTTGTATATGCATACATGAATGCATATGCATGCTTGTATATGCATATGCATGCTTGTATATGCATACATGAATGCATATGCATGCTTGTATATGCATACACGAATTCATACATGTATCCATATGCATACATACAAGCATGCATATGTAAACATGAATGCATATGTATACATGAATGCATATGTATACAAGCATGAATGCATATGTATACAAGCATGTATACATATGCATACATGAATGCATATGCATACATGAATGCATATGCATACATGAATGCATATGCATACATGAATGCATATGCATACATGAATGCATATGCCTAAAAGAATGCATATACATAAAAGAATGCATATGCATACATGAATGCATATGCATACATGAATGCATATACATACATGCATGCATATGCATACAAGCATGCATACGAATACATGAATGCATATGCATACAAGCATGCATATGCATACAAGCATGCATATGCATACATGAATGCATGTATACATATTCATACATGCATGCATATGCATACAAGCATGCATATGCATACAACATGCATTTGTATACATGAATGCATATGTATACATGAATGCATATGTATACAAGCATGAATGCATATGTATACAAGCATGTATACATATGCATACATGAATGCATATGCATACATGAATGCATATGCATACATGCATGCATATGCATACGAGCATGCATATGAATACAAGCATGCATATGCATACAAGCATATGCATACATGAATGGATGTATTCATATGCATACATGCATGCATATGCATACAAGCATGCATATGTATACATGAATGCATATGTATACAAGCATGAATGCATATGTATACAAGCATGCATATGCATTTACAAGCATGCATATGCATACAAGCATGCATATGCATACAAGCATGCATATGCATACAAGCATGCATATGCATACAAGCATGCATATGCATACAAGCATGCATATGCATACATGAATGCATATGCATACATGCATGCACATGAATGCATATGCATACAAGCATGCATATGCATACAAGCATATGCATGCATGTATACATATGCATACATTCATGCATATGCATACATGCATGCATACGCATACATGCATGCATACGCATAAACGCATACATGCATGCATACGCATACATGCATGCATATGCATACAAGCATGCATATGCATACATGCATGCATATGTATACTTGAATGCATATGTATACATGAATGCATATGTATACAAGCATGCATATGCATATACATGAATGCATATGTATACAAGCATGCATACATACATATGTATGCATACATGCATGCATACATGCATACATACATGAATGCATATGCATACATGCATGCATATGCATATAAGCATGCATATGCATACAAGAATGCATATGCATACAAGCATGCATATGTATACAAGAATGGGTATGTATACATGAATGCATATATATACAAGCATGAATGCATATTATACAAGCATGCATATATATATATATATACATTGGATGAGATGAGATCTCCACATTGCATCAGATGGGATCTCCACGTACACCTTGGGGTGCACATGATCATGACGACTCCAAGATATATCATATCCATAATGGAGCTCTAGTTAGGGATGCGACCGGAAAGTCAATGCGTCAGTGCATTCGACAACTGTGCTCCATCAAATTCGGTCATTTAGTAATGTTAAAATGGACCAAACAGGATAGGGACTCTAAAAATCATATCACACAATGCATATATGAAGAGTATCGGCCAGCACCTAGGAATGCTATTGTGAGTTCCGAATGGATTCAGCATACAGCACGGGAGGTGATGTCTCACACGATCGGAAGCTCCCGATGCTTTTAGAGCAGGCTTACCGAAGCCTGTATGGCTAGATGTCGAAGAATGGGAATCGATTCAGGATGAGCAGCAATCTACTCCTGATTGATATCGTCAACAGAGAGATGCGGCGGCCACACGTTTAGATACGGTTGGAACGTCGCATTTAGGTAGCGGCGGATATGATAGTATGTGCTACCAATTTGTAAGTATCATGTTGATTATTGAAGTTGTTTGTGTTAAGCACATTATGTATGTTCATCTAACATTTTGCATATTTATTATAGGAGTTGGCAATGGTTCGTCCTCCGACGTAAACTGAAGAATCATATGGATATCGACATGGACTGACTGCACTGTTACAAGAGTTAGAGGGACATAGTGCAATCGTTTCATGGGAGAATATTCTTGATTAGGTAAAGTTATATTTTGGTTTTGTGTTTTTAGTTGTTGTTTATAAATGTCATGTTAATTGGTCTTATTTTATACATATGTTTTGTTGCAGGATTGTAGGTATAAATATTTTGATCAATGCCATAATTTTGTATCACACTTGCATACGGCAATGATGTAACATAACTTTGTATTGGATTCTTATATGGAAGTGTTTTGTCACATTGCCACAATTTTGTATTACACTCCTACGTCGCAATGATGTACCATAATTTTGTATTCGTTTCCTATATGGAAGTGCTTTGTCACATTTTGTATTCGATTCCTATATAGAAGTGCTTTGCCACACTTTTGTACATTTTTCATTTGTGGAATATACAACTTTCTGTACATGATTCATTGTTAATTTTTTCTCATATAAGTTTATGTTTTGGTTGCCATTAGAGTACATAACACATGTACTCAGTTGGGCAGAGTGTATTGTCTTTTGCTAAACAACATCATGCTGTAGCAAAAGACAATACACTATAAAAAAAAAAGTTTGTGCATATACATACACAAACATATGCATACACATGCATATGCATACACACGCATATGCATATACATACACACACATATGCATACACACGCATATGCATACACACATAATAAATACACACATATACATACACAGTCACATACATATACACACACACACACTCACATATATACGTACACACTCACACCTATACACACACACAGCCACATAGATATTAAATAAACACATGCATGTACATACACACACATATGCACACACATGCATATGCATACACACACATATGCATATACATACACACACATATGCATACACATGCATATGCATACATACATACAGGCATGCATACATACATGCATATGCATACATACATACACACATATGCATACACACATATTAAATATATAAAAAATAGTTCAACTCGATTTTTAGGTTATATATATATATATATATATATATATATATATATATATAATCAAAATATATATTTTTATAAGAAAAAAATGAAAAAATAGAATATATAATTCAATATATATAAAAAATAGTAATTTATTATAGATAATAAATATGAAAATATGTAGTGTTTTAATTATATATATAAAAATATGATTTTAGGGTTTTTATTAAGTTAAATATATAAAATTAGGATTAGGTTTGTTAGACTTTTTACACATGCATATACACATATACACACAAAGTACATATACACATACACATATATATACACATACATACACACATATACATGTTTTAGGTCTAGGTCATTATGATAATAGTTTTAGGGTTTTTACACATGCATAACATATATTCACATATAATACATATACATATATACATGTATATACACATGCATACACATATATACATGTCTTAGGTCTTGGTCTTTAGGATTAGGTTTTAGGGTTTCTACAGATGCATAACATATATACACATATACACATATAATTCATATACATATATACATGTTTATATAAATGCATACACACATATACTTGTTTTAGGTATAGCTCTTTAGGTTAGGTTTTTTACATACATAGAATAAAAATAAATATATATAATTAAATAGATAAAAGATATGTCTTTAGGATGTTAAGGTTTTTTACATATCTATAATCAAATATATAAAAAATATGGTTTTAGGGTCTTCTAATTCAATTAAGTTTATATAAGAAAGAAAACTAAGAAAAACATTATAATATATAAATAAATATATATAAAAAATAGGATAATTGTATAGATAAATAAAGATGAAATGTGCTGGTGCTTTTAATAAATTAATTAAATATATAAAAATAGGATTTCAAGGTTTTTTATCAAACCAAATATGTTACAAAAAGAGTTTTATTAAGATATATAATCATATATTTATAAAAATAGGATAAAGGTACAATATATAATCAAATATATAAGAAATAGGATTACAGTTGTTATGTTGTTTACACATGCATACACACATATACACATATACACACATAATACATATACATATACACACAGACACACACACACACATATATATATATATATATATATATATATATATATATATATATATATATATATATATATATATATATATATATATATATATATATATATATATATATATAATGCCTCTCATCCAAGTTCTTGCATTTTTGCTTTACCTTTAGACTTCCAAATTTTGAGTTTTTCATACTCAATTGCTTCATCATCTTTAGACATATCCTGCTCTTGAACTTTAGAAGAATTATTCTTAACAAGTTTTGGAAAACATTCTTCAAGATCATAAGGTAGGTTGACCTCTCTACATGAATCTTCATATCAAGAACTTTTCTCATAAAATACTACATCTCTACTCACCAAGAATCCTTTGGTTGTTGGGTTGTACAATCTGTAGCACGTTTGATTGTTGTCATATCCATTGAATACACAACTTTCTGATTTGGGATCCATCTTGCCTCTAACCTATGAAGGAACATGAGCATAAGAAATACATCCAAAAATCTTACAATGATCTAAGCTTGGTCTTATTCCATTCCAAGCCTCATATGGTGTCATGCCATGAAGTGATTTTGAAGGTAACCTGTTAATCAAATAAGTGGCTATGGATACAACCTCAACGCATAAGTAATTAGGTAAGTGTTTCTCAACTAGGAAAGACCTTGGACAATCAACAATTGTTCTATTTCTTCTTTGTCCCACTCCATTTTCCTCTGGAGTGTACCTTGTAGTAATCTCTCTTTTGATTCCTCTCATGCGAGAAGTACTTTTGCCCTCCATCTGAACTTAGCCTTTTTAATATCTTACCTGTTTGATTCTCCGCAAGAGCCAAATATCTTTTAAAACATGAAAAGACATCATCTTTGTGTTTCATAAAGTATAATATAGTCCATCTACTGCAATCATCAATGAACAAGACATAATAGCTTGATCTAGATATTGAAGCATCCTTGCTAGGTCTCCATACATCTGTATGAACCAAATCCAAGAGATCTCCATGCATATATCCTTTCTTCATGAATGGTAGCTTCTGAGACTTTCCAAATTGACATGCACTACACTTATAAATCATATGTTGTTTTGAAAAGTTAGGGTGTCCAAGTACACTTTGGTCCCTGTAAATTTTCTTTAATGATCTTTCACCAATATGTGCTAACCTTTTGTGCCAAACTTTCGATTCTGTGAGTGTATGACTACCATAGGTAAAGAGAGCAATGTTTCTAGTGTCTTGTAATTCAAATGTGAACAATCTACCTCTCTTTTCACCCTTTGCAATTCTCCGAAATCCTTGAATTGGATGTTCAACAAATGTTCCTCCTCTTGTGAACCTGACTTGCAACCCTTTCTCTAATTTGCCCAACACTTATCAATTTCTTTGTAATGGTAGGGATATAGAGTACCTTACTGAGTAGGTTGATGTTTCCATCAGGTGCTTTGACATTTCCTATTTTCTCCACAAGGTGTGTCGTATCATCTCCTGTTTGTACCTCATGCTTGTTCCTTGGATCTTCTAAATCTGATAGGAGGGCCACATTTCCTGCCACATGATTGGCACAATCTTGAGAGTTGTGAAGTCCAGCCATAGTTGATGCTTCCTTGCCTTTGCACTTGAAGAGAAGAAGGCTTCAAGTGCATTCCACACTTCTTGAGATGTTTTACATCTTCTAATGTGAGGCAACAAAAAATCTGAGATAGAGTTGAGGAGATAAGACCTTGCAAGTGCATCCTTGGATCACCATGTGCTCAATCTTTCTTGCTCTTCTTGTCTTGGTTGACCTTTGTTCCTAAAACTTGGCGTAACATCATCTGCAGCTATGTAGCCATATAAATTCTTGCGTTGAACATAAGCTTACATCCTTAATGACTAGGCTGAGAAGTTACCTCTATCCAATTTTTCAATTGATGAAGTTACCACTGTGAAGAGATGGATTTGAACTTGGTGAAGATGAAGTGGTGTTGCAAAAACTTTGCACTACACTAACCAAATAAACTCCAAGGAAATGTAGTGGGCCCTTTTTTATTCCCAAAGGATGTATTTACCTTGGAAGATCACTCTCCAAAAAATGAATCAAAATAGATAAGTTGGAGTAGATTCAAGAACAAAAAACTTGATATTTATGTTCATACATATGTCGAGTGTTTTTAACAATTCTCTAGCCACAGCAGCAATTGACTTGATTCCTTTTGGGAAACTCTTATTAACTTAGTAGATTAACAATCAAGACTTATTTCGTAAAAATTGATGGACTACATAAAGAGAAAACTGTTTAGCAAGTTGTAGCATCACCCCGATTTTCATAGGCTGCAGTAGTACTCAGACCTATGAGTAGAGAAATGTTAATATCTCAAGATTCCAAGATGCAATGCTTATGCGCTTTTGTATGCATATACTATAGAGTATGCGGATTCTATTAAGCTTTGAATCATGGAAAATGATGAAGTACACACTGAGAACAGCTCTAGGAAAATGGTTGTTCTAATGGAGTGCTGACAGAGAAGTAAAGAATGAAGAGATATAGTTGACTTCAAATAAACATTTCTCAAGATTGAAAAAGCCAATTCCAATGAAATATAATAAGTATGTAATAGACTTAAGGAGAAACATTTATCAACTTAAATCATTGAAAATGGTTCACTAAGCTGAGAGAAACCATCTTTTGCATCTTATTGAAAAAATTGAGAGATATGGCAGTGAACAGTATACTCATAAAAGCATGAAGATATGAACTCAAATGATCATAAAGTTGAAAGTATATTGATTGTAAAGTACAATGGACTTAGTGATACATTTGTGTGCCTTGAGCCCACACTTTGATATGGAATAAAGCTCAGCTCATGGAGGTCTAAAAGACGCAACTAGAAGGTCATGTATTTATAGTGATATTTGAAGCCCAAATTTGAATTTGAATCTCACCTAAAATCCCTCTCCAATCTTTTTGTAATTGATTTGATTCTCCAACTACCTTCAATCATGAATTCATGGCTTCTCTTTCCTTTCTTCATCAAGTGGACTCAAGCACTTTAGATTCATTTTAGTTTTACATCAAGTAAAGATCTCAAAAATTACAAGAGGTAGTTCACAAGTGAACTTTACACAGACTAGATATTTCCTTCAAGTCTCTAGGTCTTTTGATGACTCAAGTCATCACTTAGAATTGCTATGGACTTGTTCCAGCATATAATACATATACACATATACATATATATACACATGCATACAAACATATACATGTTTTAGGCCTACAAATGGTGGAATGTGAGTGCGTGCTAAATATGATGCTTGGAAACACATAGATGGTAAGTGGCTAGATTTTTCTAGTGAACCTTGAAAATGTCCTCTAAGCCTAGCTATGGATGGAGTAAGTCCATTTGTTTTACGCAACTCTTCATGGAACACATGGCTTGTATGTTTGGTCAATTATAACATCCCACCATGGTTCACCACAAAGAAGGGCCATTTATCATTAGCTCTTATTGTGCCACATAAGTATAAGGTAGAAAGATGGATGTATACATTGCACCACTCATGGAAGAGCTGCACACTTTATGGGATGGGATTTCTATGTGTGACATGTCTCAACCTATATGAAGAGGAGACATGCGAGTGCAAGGTATACTTATGTGGACGATGCATGATAGGCCTGGTTATGGTGAATGTTCAACTTTTTTGATTTTGGGTTACCATGTTTGTCCAAAGCATGCTATTCCAAAGCACTTTGGATAAATATCTATAAAGGACATCATAGATATTTGTTGGAGTTAGACGTCTGCGGAAGCACGCGAACAGCAGAAGGAAGAGGAAGAAGCTTGGAGCACAACACACAAGACTGAATGTATTACTAGAGAATGTACAAAGATAAGTAGCCCATTAGGGCAATAGGCGTATATACAAGCCGGGGGAGAAAAACCTCCTAAAGAGGGAAAAAAGTGCCCCGGCGGTCCTAGAGTGTTCACACACATCACTACCTAAATATATCAACAAATCCCCCCTGGGAGTGATGCGGTGAACAAGGAGTTGGCACTCATGTATAAGGAAGTGCCGAGCTATGTGGAAATCACTCCACAAAAGGAAGTAAGCCCAAAGCTTTGCGGAAAGCTTCAAACTTCTCCCTAGGCAGAGTGTTCATGAAAAGGTCTTCAATGTTCTCCTGCGTGGGCACATATGCCAAGCTGATCTCCCCAGCAGAGAACCTCTCCCTGACATAGTGATAATGCACCTCAATGTGCTTAGTGCGAGCATGGAACACAGGGCTCCTCGCAACTACCAATGCGCTCTGACTGTCAGTGAAGATGGTGGTGGCAGAAGACTGGCCAACACCCAAATCAGCCATAAGGCGTCTGAGCCACACACACTCAACAATCGCTGTGAAAGCTACCCTATACTCAGCCTCACAACTGGAAGTGGTCACAGTAGGCTGCTTCTTGCTCAACCAAGATATACATGAGCTACCAAGCATGAAGCAAAAACCACTGGTGGACACACGAGTGTCATAGCAACCAACCCAATCTGAGTCAGAAAAAGCATGCAAATCTGGCGGTAGTGATCCCCCCTTGGGATAAAACAACCCAAGTAGCCGAGTACCACTCAAGTAGCGAAAGATGCGCTTAACCGCTTTCCAATGCGTGACTCCTGGGCAATGCATAAACCTGCTCATCTGTGAGACAGCAAACTGAATATCTGGCCGAGTAATGCATAAGTAAATCAAGCATCCAACAGCCTGCTGATAGAGAACAGCATCAAATGCATCTCCAGCATCATGAAGACTCAATCGTAAACCTGTCTCCATAGGAGTGGCAATAGGCTTACAGTCTTCAAGGCCAAAACGCTGC
Source organism: Ceratopteris richardii (assembly GCA_020310875.1). Classification (NCBI taxonomy): domain Eukaryota; kingdom Viridiplantae; phylum Streptophyta; class Polypodiopsida; order Polypodiales; family Pteridaceae; genus Ceratopteris; species Ceratopteris richardii. The sequence goes on along the minus strand of CM035422.1, from coordinate 178,844,660 downwards.
AATAATGTGTCAATATATTTCGTTTGACACAAAGCCATTCCACCATCAACTTGCATAAACTGAATGCCCAAATAGTGATGCAAATGCCCCAAATCAGACATCTCAAATGAGGCATGCAAATCAGCCTTGAAATCAGCAATATGCTTCTCAAGAGGACTAGTGAGCAGCATGTCGTCTACATAGACAACAATGATCAAAAGCACATCATTAGCACGCTTAACATATAAGGTGCTTTCAGTTGGACTGTTCTCAAAACCATGTGCAATCAGATAGGCATGTATTTTCTCATACCAAGCACGTGGTGCTTGCTTTAAACCATATAACGCCTTCTTTAACCTGCACACCTGGTTTTCATGCCCTTTCTGCACAAAGCCACGGGGCTGAAAAACATACACTTCTTCATGCAAGTCACCATTCAGAAATGCTATTTTAATGTCCAACTGATGTACATTCCAACCATGATGGGCTGCAAGTGCACAAATGCTCCGAACAGTAGTCATACGGCATGTAGGTGCAAAGGTCTCATCAAAATCAATGCCTCTTTCCTGCGCATAACCCTTTGCAACAAGCCTAGCCTTATACCTGTCAACTGTACCATCAGGTTTACGCTTCAGCTTGTATACCCACTTAGTGCCAATGGCCTTCTTGCCAGGAGGCAAGTCACATAAAGACCATGTACCATTCTTCATTATAGCATCATATTCAGATTGCATACCAGCCATCCAATTTTCTGAATTTTGTGCTTCATCAAAAGAAACAGGCTCATTCTCATCACAGAGACTAGATGCAGCCATAGCATAGCAATCTGATGCAAAGGAGGTACTATGAGAGCCTAAACGAGTACGATATGACAAAGGTGCATCTAATTTGCTGTCACACAAAGTCTGCACCAGCCATTTTGGCATAGTTTTTGCCTGTTCAATATCAGCTCTCTCATCAACAAGTGCATCATGTAAATCTGCATCAGAAATGGCATGATCTGCATCATCATATGAAACCTGCAAAGGCTGAGAAGTTGCCTCATTAGGACCAGCGCTAGCCTGTCCACCTGTAAAAAGAGGCATCAAAGTATCATACATGTCTTTGGAGCTAACAGATGTCTCCTTAGTACATGAAAGCAATGGCTGAATAGCATCTTCCACAAAGACAACATCACGGCTAACCAGAATGTGTTTAGTCTGTGGATGATACAGACGATAGCCTTTACTTTCAGAACTGTACCTAACAAAAATACATTTTACTGCCTTATCATCCAATTTTCTGCGATGTTGTTCATGCACTAATGCATATGCCAAACAACCAAAAACACGCAGATGAGCAACAGATGGCTTGCGGTCATGCCAAGCCTCATATGGAGTGATAGACTGCAACGCTTTCGTGGGACACCTGCTCAGTACATATGCTGCACACATGACAGCCTGAAGCCAGAAACTATGTGGTAAAGCCTGACTTTTGACCATGCACCTCGCCATCTCCATGAGTGACCTGTTCTTTCGTTCAGCAACTCCATTCTGTTGAGGTGTATACGGCACTGTACACTGGTGTTTTATCCCACGTTCAGCCAGAAATGCATTAAAATCTGAAGACATATATTCCCCCCCTCGATCAGAACGGAGGGTGCCCATTTTACATGCTGACAGATTTTCAGCCAAAACCAAAAACTGTTTGAAGCACATGAACACTTGGGACTTTGCTTTGAGTGGATATACCCATGCATGCCTGGAAAAATCATCAATGAAAGTCACGAAGTAAAGGTAATTTCCAAAAGAGGGTGTCTGCATAGGACCACAGACATCACTATGTACACGCTACAATTTCTGCATAGCCCGAACTGAACCATCTTTTGGAAAGGAAGAACGCTACATTTTTCCCAAAATACAGCCTTCACAAACATGTTTTCCAGGTGCCTCAAGTTTGGGCAAAGAGGACACCATTTCAGATTTCTACAGGCGTAACAAACTAGCAAAATTCAGATGACCAAAGCGTGCATGCCAAAGCTTTGCATCTGACATAGCCTGAGAATCATGAACTGCACATGCCGAATCATTCACAGATTTTTCATAGTCTATGAGCTTATACAGCCCACGACATAAAATGCCAGAAGCAATAATCACATCGCCATTTGAGAGATCATGGACTGTACATTTGTCATCAACGAATTTCACAACCAAGCCAATCTTGGATAATGCAGAAACTGATAGCAGGTTGTTTTTGATCCCTGGCACAAATAAAGCATCTGACAAAGTGAAAGAACTACCATCAGCAGTAGTCAGAATGATCTTACCAACTCCCATAACAGGATAAGAGGAGTTATTGGCACATGTGACAGTATTCCCTGTAGGGGCAGGCTCGAGTGAAGAGAAGAAACTGCGCTGCGAGGTAATATGTTTGGTTGCCCCACTGTCAAAGTACCAAACATCTGAGTCTACTGCAGACATGCACTGATCATGAGAAGATGGGTCAAAACTGCAAACAGTAGTAAACGCCCATTCTTCTTCCTGCACAAGATTTGCAGACTCTGTTTTTGGTGTAGAGGCCTCTGCAATAACCATTCCAGCCTCTTTCTTCTTTGCCTCTTTAGCAGCCAGTTTTGGACAGTTCTTTATAATATGATCATTTCCTTTACAGTACTTGCAGAACAATTTCTGCTTTTCTGATTTCTTCTCATCTTTATCCTGGTTCTTCGATTGTGCAGCATTTGCAGATTTCTGCTTATTAGTAGAAGAGCTCCATTTTCCTTTGCCCTTCTGACTAGCCAGGAAAGCTTGATCTGCAACACGCATAATGGACCTGTTCTACCTGGACTAATCTTCCTGCAACAGAACAGAGACTAATTCCTCAAATGACAAGGCATTCGGATTGCCTTTCATCATCAATCGAAGAGTAGAGGCAAAACTCTGATATGAATCAGGAAGGCCATTCAGAACGGTCTGCACAAGTGAGCTATCTGGTATAACCTCATCAGCAGAAATCAATTGTTCCTTCAGGTCTTTGATCTTTGTAAGAAAACTGTCCATCGAATCACCTTCATTCATGTGCTCACTCTCCAACTGTTTTCGGAGGTAAGCAACACGAGCCTCATTCCTAGCCTAGTACAAATTGGTAAGTGTATCCCAAGCATCCTTTGTTGTTCTGCAAGAGCGAATGTGAGGAATAATGGCACGTTTGACAGACAAAGCTATCAATGCATGTGCCTGGGCATCTCTGCCATCCCAACGAATCTGCTCTACAGTAGGTGCAACAGAAACAGCAGCACGAACAGGAATCTGGGGAATATCATCTTCGACACCATCTTCATCAGCTCCAACACATGTATTTGCAGTACCTGTCGTTACAGGTGTAACAGGACGTCTTTCAACACCCTACACAATGTTCCACAATCCTTTTGCAACCAGTACATGTCGCATCATATAAGCCCATAATGGGTAGTTGGTACCATCCAACTTATCCTCAACAGCCAACATACGGAATACATCACTGCTTTCAGCCATGGCCGGTGACTAAAATACCTTGATGCAGAAAATTGACTGTATCTCAAAAAGTTGAACAGAACTGCCCAGTCGAGTTCTGCTAGACCTGTAGCAGACTTCGAGACGATTAAACTGGAGAACAGAAACTCATATATACCTTTGGCACAAAAGGACGAAATAGCCTGCACAAGCACTACGATAGTGCATACGGAGGCCGAAACGAGCTCAGATCGCGATTTTGGCACCACAGAGCAAAGCAGTTTTGATCTCGAAAACACCCTGAGTATGCTCACCAAATTTTGTGCGAATCTGAGACTGCAAACGGAGGAGTGTCGACGGCGCCCTAGAAGAATCAAGGACCTGCTCTGGTACCAATTGTTGGAGTTAGACGTCTGCGGAAGCACGCGAACAGCAGAAGGAAGAGGAAGAAGCTTGGAGCACAACACACAAGACTGAATGTATTACTAGAGAATGTACAAAGATAAGTAGCCCATAAGGGCAATAGGCGTATATACAAGCCGGGGGAAAAAAACCTCCTAAAGAGGGAAAAAAGTGCCCCGACGGTCCTAGAGTGTTCACACACATCACTACCTAAATATATCAACAATATTTGCCTAATGGACATGTTTTACATGAACGGAAAACTGGCTGACAAGTGCAATGCCAAATGAAAGCTAGCAATTGGAAACAGTTGTGGGATTCAAAACCACCGATTGCTTCCATGAAATGATTGTCGATCTTTCACGAAATCCCTTGTTGGAGTGAGTTATTGATCAATCATTTGGTAGACTCGATGCATATTTCGAAGAATATGGGAGAGATTCTTTGGAAGATTCTGATTAGAAAGAATGAAAGCAAAGCAAAAAGGGAGGACTTGGAAGAGATAGGTCATATGCAAGAGTTGTGGGGCAATTACTAATCCCAACAGAACAGTTTCATTACCAAGAGCTCCTTGGGTGCTTTGCAGGATGGAAGAGCAACAAGTGAAGAAGGTTATTTCAGAGTTTCAAACACCTAATAGGTCATGACGTGTCTAAAGACTGCCTTCACATGAAACGATGATCTTGGAGGGCTCAAGTCTCATGACAAGCACAAATTTTTACACTTTGTGCTCCCTGTAGCTTTAATAGATTGTCTTTTTAGAGAATGTGCGAACAACCATTTATAAAATCAATTCCTTGGCGATGGATCTCTTCTAGAGAGATAAATAGAGATAACATAGAGAGTGTGAAATTTAATGCCATAGAGGCTGTCTGTATGGTAAAGAAATACTTTTCCATAAGTATTCAAAGAATTCGGCTCCATTTATTGGTTCATGTTGTAGATGAAGTTTCAATAGCAGGAACATTCGATAGTCGATGGATTTTCTTCTTAGAGTGCTTCATGAAGACATTAAAAGGGTTTGTTGGTAGGAGCATGTCCAAAGTGCAACATGGTAGAGGGATGGCTCGTACAAGAGTCTCTTGTATTCATAACTAAGTTTCTATGCATGTCGGACCCAAAAATGCTTCGCTTATGGAGCGATGATAAATGTGTTCGTCTTGTAAGAGACAAACATCAAGGTAAAGGGATGCAAAGAAAAATAGATGTAGCTTTCAGAGAGAAGGCAATGAAGTGTATCATTAACTATGAGCCTATGCAAAAGTGGTTAGAAAGGTATGAACTTGCTAAGGAGAAAAATGCAAAGGAAAGAGCTAAGTTTCCAAAGAGTTATTCCACTCAATTGTTTCCCCTTCCAGAAATTCTTCTACCTCTTCCATCCTTTGCAATGAGCAAATATCCAGATATAGCAGTTTCACAAGCAAAGGCACTGGGTGAAGATATCTCTAAAGAAGAAGAAGAACTCAGAAAGGGGTATGATTGGGAGTATTTTCAATATGGTTTACTACGATCTCATGGAGGACACTTTCGAATTGCACAAATGGATGAAAAGAGGTCTACTTTTGAAAGTGGGGTGATGGTGAACTTTTTCCAAAAAAGTAGAGCTGGTGCAAGAGAGGACAATGCTCAAGAAGGCTAGGTAGATTATTATGGAGTGATTCAAGATATCTTAAAGCTATCGCTGAGGAAGTTTGATTACTTTGTTTTTTATGTGAAATGGTTCAAAGTAGTCAACTCTGAAAGAAAGAGAACAATGAGGCGGAATAAGAGTGGTTTGCTTCAAGTCGACTCTTGTGAAGTTATGGACATATGAAAGAGATACATTTGCACTTCTCGAGTACTATGAACAAGTTGTTTAAATGCCAAATTCAAAAGAATCAGAGTGTCTATTTATTTTACAAGTCTCCCCATGTAGAAGATAGATTTGTGAGAACATAGATGTAAAAGAAACTCCATCTGTACTAGACTTTGAGATTCATTCAGTAGCCGAGGAGGGAGAGATCATTGTCCGAGATGAAGAGGACTTTGAAAAAGATGAGATACATGATGAAGCAATAGATGATGATCAAGAAGGAGCTAGCATATGAAGAGATCTAGAAGTCGCTAATGTAGAGATAGATATCCTCTATGCATTAGATCTCCAAGAGGATGCTATAATAGAGGATTTTTGAGTCAAGCACTTGTATGTACTAATTTGTGTTTTATTTTTGCTATGTTCTTTTGTACACTACTATTTCTCAATATTACCTTTATTATCGTATACTAATTATTTGAGTTCTTTTGTTATAGAGCACGATGGGAGATTGAGACTCCTCTATTCACTCAACATTCCATGACAGAGGAGCAATTCTTGGAGTTTATATCTCAAGCACCGCCCATGTATATGGACGCTGCATCATAGTATTGGATCCCTCAAGATAGCACTCCCCCATGAACTCACTCTGATCTGCCTCACTCCCGCCAACATCACTCCCATCAGCATAGTTCATGCCGGCATCACTCTTGCGGGTGGAAATACTCCTATTGGAAGTATGTCTCATGGCTTTATGACTCCATCGTAACCACCTTTTCAGCCATCCTCTAGTGGCTCTACTAGTAGATGAGTGAGTTTGACACCTCAATGCGATATAGGTGCTTGCCCATCCCATAAGTCGAGGTCATACTCGGCAGGAGGAGGTCCCAAGAGTGGACCTAGAGGTGGATTTGGAGGAGATGGATGTTGTGGAGGTAGTGCGATGGACGTGTCACCCACTTCTACTCCTAGAGCGAGTAGCTCAGATGTAGGTGTGCCACATGGTATGCCATGTGGTACATCATGCGGTACACCATGTACACCTTTGGCCGCTCATGACCATGATGACTCCAAGGTGTATAGTATCCATGATGGAGCTCTCGTGATGGATATCACCGGAAAGGCCATGTGTCAGCACATATGACAGCTTTCCTCCATACAGTTTGGACACTCTGTCATGTTGAAATGGAGTGTACAAGATAAAGATTGTAAAAATTATATCACAAAGACCATCTATCAGGAGTTCCAACTTGGGCATCCTATTGTCAGCTCATAGTGGATTCAGCACACGATATGTGAGGTTATGTCCCATCGACAATCCGAGGATTGTGATGCTTTTAGAGCATGCTTACCGAAGCCTATATGGTTAGATGCAAGAAACAATGATCTTCTTGTTCTTGTTGTTGTTCTTCTTCTTCTTCTTCTTCTTCTTCTTCTTCTTCTTCTTCTATTACTCAAAAGGAATATATAAGAATGAGCTAATACAACAATACAACTAGTGCAATATATTAAGAACAATACATAAGGAAAAAACCAATGTCCACGAATTAGTGAGTAGGCAAGAAACAAGTATGCCGTCACTCTTGATGAAATGAAAGTTTGATCTCATAAAAAGACAATTGTTGCATATCAATTACACAAAAAATCACTTGAAAATCTGAATCTAGAATATTTGAGTGTTGACAAAGAGAACACAAGGTATACTTTTGCAAACTGAACTAATTTGTTAGTAGGCCCCACCTTGCCAGCTCAAAATGGAGGTCAAGATGGCTCTAAAACACCAAAATTTTGTAGCAATATGAGATCATTCATGTTGAATGTAGATTTAATAATTAAAAAATTGGATAAAAATTCAAAGTAGTTAGCTATCTTTTGTGCGATTTTGAAAGAAAGAGATCAGTGTGGTTTGCTCTACATGTATGAAAAATATACACAGCAATGTGTTGATGATATTGTTGCCAATCATTGATTTTCATTTGCCCTATGTCTTAGGAGTGATGATTTTCTTGGCTTACATACTTCTATGGTTCTAGTCGCTTATCCTCTAAAGAATGAATTTAGTGGTGGCATACACATAAAGTACAATTTTGATCATGCTCATGGGAGTGCCACTGACATCAATGATCAACTTTCTAATTGAGGATAACAATCATGTTGAAAATTTCTATAATTCAATATTATGGAGGTCCCTTCTCTTAGCTCACTAGTGGGAATTCATAAGAAATGTTTGAGTCATTTGATGCTATTGTAAATGTGAATATTCCTACATTAATTAAGGAAAAATAGACCTCTATTTTAAAGTATTTTAAAAATAAACGAAAGAAAGGGCACCTGAAAGGTGAGAAGTGTTGTGGTGAGTTTTAACCTATGAGAGTTTGCACTTTGAGAATAGGTGGCTAAATTTCGATGAGAAATGTTAGAAGTGACTCAAATAATAAGAATATTTGGTTGTCCAATTTACGAAATGATGATGACAAAGTGAGGATAGCTTAAATAGTACAAGATAAGTATTAGTTTTTGCCTAGTGGATGATACATATTAAATGCAGATCTAAACCTATTGAATTTTCCATTTTGGAGTATAATGTGCCCGAACTGAAACATACACACATACATAGATACACTTATACATACACACATACATTCATTCATGGATACATACATACATATGTACATACATACATAGAAACATTCATACATACATTCACACATACATACATGCATACATACATACATACATACATACATACATACATACATACATACATACATACATACATACATACATACATGCACACATGTATGCATGCATGCATACATACATGCATGCATACATACATGCATGCATGCATACATACATACATACATTCATAGATCCATAGATACGCACACGTGTTTGGTTACATACATACGTACATATATACATACCTACATACATGTTTACATACACACACATGGGTGAAGATGGTACCTTTGACGTGAAGAGATGAATTCTTAAGCTCCAAAGCATTTCAAATCCTCATGATCGATACTAAATTATTGTTAGTATGAATAAAGATTTATTAATATATTCATAAGGATTATGAGGTAAAACTCAGTTCTGCAGTGGGTGTCCTCTCCCGCTAGTGAAAGGTGCACTGTACATCAGTTCTTTTAATAAAATTGTGTTCATATAAAAAAAGAATACTAGGTTACATGGCTGATCTCTATTTCTTTTGTGTCTAGAAATATTGGAAATCTGCATGAACTTGGGAGATTCTTGTGTTATCCTAGAGCAAAAACCGGGACTGACCTTTTCGAAAAGCTTTTTTGAGAGAGCTAATGAGTTTGCCCAAAAACGTTAAGCAATGCAAGTAGAAGAGAGAATGCATCGAAAATTCGGACACAAAAATTCAAAGACCTTTGTGTTCGAGAAGGCCTCTCTTTTACTAGTGCTAAGGAGGATATTGATACTCTAATTAGCTAGAAGAACAGAAAATTTCTGAAAATGAGCTTAAATTCAGGTACTTCCAATAGACATTCCATGCGCCTGACACAATAAGGGGGAAATGGTATCTATCTCCATTCAAGCTGGACGCTAATAACATGAAGACGCTACTTAACCTTCTGTGAATTCCGTAATATTTGTATCAGATTCTTTTTTTTGTTGTTTCTTTGGCAAAAGACGATTGTATTGATGTAGAAATGTTGATGAAATTTAGAAAAGGCGTGAAAAAACACCATCAACATTTAGTATGAACCATAGCATGTAATGATCAAAATTTCAAGCTTTATGATTCACAATTTCTACGGTTATGTAACCTACATTGTGAGCTTTTCTGAGAATATGAGTTACCTTCCAGGCCTAAAATTGACAGGCATGCGTTCGCCTATCAAAACAGGTGTTTTATGAAACTTCCTTTCAAATGACAAGCTAGGATTGGTAATTCGTGTCAAAACAGGTGTTTTCTGAAACTTCCTGTCAAATGACAAGCTAGGATTGGTAATTTGCCTGTCATTTTTTATAGATCTAGGTGTATAATATATGTATATGTCTTCTATTGACATATCAAAATTTATTATATGCAAGTTAGAAGTAATTCACGAAAGTAGAAATCAATTAAAAGAAAAAATTACAACCCACATGGTGGGAGCTCCCTGAGGAAGAAGGCTATAGGGAGGAATCTAGGAAGTCCACGAGACCCTCTCTCTTAATTGAATAAATAGCAAGTACCTTGGTCTTCAAGAGACTGAAATGGTTCTTATTACAAATGGAAGACCGTTGATCGTTAGGGCTTGGGGCATCCTTCAAATAGGGTCTTACAAAGTTTCGATATAGCTTTGAACTTAAGGTTACACAAAAACATTAAATTCTTAGGGCTACAAGAGGAAATTCTTTCGTTTCTTTCCTTCCATATACACCACAGTATCTAAGCTCTCAACAGCTGCCATATCCCCACCTCTAGCCTGTTGCTAACTCCAAGAAGAGCCTCTTTCAAGGTAAGAGGAGAGATACCACAGGAAATACAGTAGTCATTCACCGACTTCCAGAATCTTTTGTCTCTAGGACAGAGAAAAAAAAGGTGTTTAGTGTCCTCAATCTGCCCACAGTATTGACACAGACCATTGCTGATGTGAATAGCCTTTGCCCTGCTGCCAGTCCATATCTTTTTGTGCATAATACTCCAGAGTAACAGGGCTTGCTTGACAGTTGGAGAGAAGGCCCACAAGAGTCTGAATCTATACCTCCATTGATGGGAATTGCATGTGACCTTCCATTGTTATTGAGCTTGGAGACAATACACTGAATATTACTAAAACACTTCTTAAAACTCTGGAGCATGTCGTGAGAAACCTGGGACATATGGACAAACCTGTAATCAAGAAAAAAATTAATCTTGTCAGAAAGCCAAATACTTTTCTCAAAAAGAATCTTTTTACAGGCAACTGAGAGACCCCCAAGCTCAAAAATCTCAGCCTGACTCTGGATGGAGTTGCTCCAGTAGAAAGAGGACCAGTTAGTAAAACCAGCTTTTTTGCACTTATTTTTTTGGATAGTAAGGGAACAAGGCGAGCACCAACCATACCAAGGAGAATCCTGTAAAATGAACCAGAAGTTAGATGCAAAAGGGAAAGATAGAAAGTAGTTCTTTTTAATCTTCATCCAAGAATTCCAAAGAGAGCAGACCAGTTCGTTTCCTTTAGGCACAAATATGACAAGACAAACTACAACATCCCAAAGGCTCATGGCCTTCCAACTGTTATGATCTTTAATATGGAAATTTTTAATTTCTCTATTAATAAGGCAAGCCAAGAAGTCATTAGAGGCAGGGGACCTAACAATCCACTTTCGAGCTATTTGGGAAGCTATTTTAGAAGGGCATATGAGACCGAGGCCTCTTTCTTCCTTTTTCATGCAGCAAGTGCTCTAGGCCACCTTAGGGATTTTTCTAGTAAATTGAGTACCTCCCCAAAGAAATGTTCTGGCCAGAGAAACAGCCAGAGCCAGCTGTTTTTTTGTAGGCTTCCAACAAGCAAAGAAGTAAGTAAGAGTAGGTAAGATATAAAATTTTAGCACAAATACGCTTTGTGAAAGAGATTGTTGAACTCCCATCCAATGAAAAACTTTTCTTTTGAATTTTTCTAATACCCAGGACCATCTCTGCTCCAAGGATACTTCAAAACGCATGGGGATCCCAAGTAATCTGAAAACAATTCCCTTTTTTATTATCTCACATCTTTTCTCTATGAGACAATCAGGAATAGAATCATTAGAAGTAAAAAAGCCAGTTTTCAAATGATTAATAACAGACCCACTAGCCTTATAGAATAGATCTAAACAGTGAAGAAAATTTTCAGCAAACAAGTTATCAGCTCTGGTAATCATGTTAGTATCATCAACAAACATCTGTAAGCCAAGTTGTGTGGGGAGACCAGGGATGGTCAGACCTTTGATGAGGTCTTGTTCAAAGCAGTCCTTCACTAGCCATCCAAGGGAGTCACTAGTGATAGCAAACACGAGAGGGGCAAGGGGACAACCTTGCCTGATGGACCTGCACTGCTTAAAAGAATCAGAAAAGGTAACCATTTATAGCAATTAATTTAGAGTTAGCATTGCCAAAAAGGATGCTAGTGAATTTAATAAATGTTTTGCCAAAGCCAACATCCTGTAAGGACTGAAGAATGAAATCCCATTTGTATTCCGTCATATGCTCACCTTTTTTGTGAATCAATCTACTCACACCAGAAATGATAAAGGTAGAAAGACTTCCCCTCCTAATGGCTTCTTGCCACACCATCAAACTCAGGAGTTTTCTCTAACCTCACCGACAGAGAGGGGCAGGTCCAAGACGGAAGCCAGGGCCTGAGAGATCATTTTTCTTCTCTTTAATGCAATAACAGGCCAGGCTCTCTAGATGTCCTTCCCCCTCTTGGGAGGCATAGAGAAAACTTTGGTAAAGAAATCCAGAGCCTCATGTAAGTTATCTTTAAGGGATAAAGCATAATCACCATTACATTTCTTTAGTAAGGGTACAAAATCCTTAGCTTTCTTCCTCTTCATGAGCTCAAACATGTGTTTATTGGGTTTATCAACTTTACCTGCCCAGAACTCCCTTGAGGAGGCAAGAGCACCACTAGTAAGAAGATAATCTTCATATCTAAGTCTATTCTAGAGATCATAAATCTTCTGATTTTTAGAAAAAAGGTCGAAGTCAGAAAGTTCAACCTGTTCTATCTCTCTAGGTATCATCATCCTTCTTTGGAATCTAATGTGCTTAAGCTTTTTCTTGTAGTCACATAATAGTTTCTGAATATCCTTGACAGATCTCTCCCAAACTTCGAAGGGGTTAAGACAAAGGATGTAAAAATATCTAGACTTAATATTTATGATCTTGTCTCTTATGAAAGGGATCTTAAGGAGAGAAGTGTCAATGTGGGTCCAACCAGCCCTATACATGGGAGCATTCATATACATTTTCAAAACAGAGGGCCAATGATCAGACATGATAAGAGACCTTTCAGTATGACACGAGTGGTTCCACATGTCATTAAATCTGTTAGCACACAAATACCATCTATCAAGTCTTGCAGAAAGAGGATTATCAGCATCCTTATTAAACCAAGTGCGACCGATCGAGGGAGAAAAATCAATGAGGTTAAGGGCAGAAGTCATATTGAACCATAAACTTTTCTCTCTTCCCTACAGAACATTATCAAGGTTACCCTTCCTATCATGAGGATTCAGAAACATATTAAAGTCCCCAACAATAGTTACATCACCTGATATGGAAGTCAATTCATTCCAAAAAACACCTCTATCATTAGCATTATTTGCCACATAGACAATAGCAATGGTAAGGTTAAGAGGGAACTTAAATTTGAGAGCTATCCATTGATCAGTATCACTTACCAACACCTCATCAACAACATGAGCCAAGTCATGGAGAATGCCCATAGAAGCACCACCCCGACCTTTTGCATGAGAAGTAGAAAACTACATTTGTTTACAAGAGGCAATATTCAGGTTGGTCTCCAAACTGAAGCCATTGTTTTTAACTTCCTCAAAGCAGATGATGTGTGGACAGGAAGAGGAGTCTTTGAGCCAGTTATTAAACATCTTACCACGGGCCGGGTCTGTAAGACCTTTTACATTGAAAGAAATTTTTTTAAGTGCATCCATGAAAACAAGAAAAGAGAAGAAAATCGAAAGCAGAGCAGAATTAAAACAGACCAGCACTCTTTCATTTCCTAAGGTTTTTGGGCACCTTAACAGTTGAGTTAGAGATTCTAACAGCCTCCTTTCTCTTACTATTGCTTTCGCTATTAATCGATGGATTGGGGCTGCGTATAGTACTCATCTCCACATCAATATTCACAATTTGCTTATACTGAACTTGAATAAAATTTTCCATGTCAATATCGTTGAGTTGGGAGGCCAGGACCTTGTCTTCCTGGTTTTCAGAATCAGACTCTTCTTCAATTGAAGAGGAGTTAAGGGCAAGACCTGGGGGGACCCGATCCATAAGAGGCCCTTTCTCAGCCGATCAATCATCAACTTGGGATGTGTGTTGTTCATTAAATTCATTACCCTATGAAGATTGTTTTTTGGGAGTGGTTTGCTCACCATCCTTACTTTCACAAGGGCGATTTTCTGAGTGGTCCACTTGAACAACAAATGGGTTAATAATGCTATGAAGCTGGGCATAGTTTTTGTTCAAGCCAGAGGCCGTCTTCTTTCTGATTTTTGACACCACCTTCTTAAACCTATTTTCAGGAATGTCTTCCTTTCCTTTGGAATGGGGGATGTCTTGAGTTTTACTATTAGTACCATTGGGAACATTCCTACAAGACAATAGGGGGTAGTCTTTAATTAAATGACCTTGTTTACGACAATGAAAACAAGCATTGGGGAGGTTTTTGAAAAGGACCTTTTGGGCATGAAGTCTAGTGCCATCTTCATCTTCAATGGAGATGGTTGTTTTTAGTTCCTTGGATATGTCAACTTCAACTACTATTTGCGGATCCCATTTGGGATTGAACCCGTTCCTCTGTTTCTGTCCTATAACTTTCCCAAGGACTAGTGCAATATATTAAGAACAATACATAAGGAAAAAACCAATGTTCACGAATTAGTGAGTAGGCAAGAAACAAGTATGCCATCACTCTTGATGACATGAAAGTTCGATCTCATAAAAACACAATTGTTGCATATCAACAACACAGAAAATCACTTGAAAATCTGAATCTAGAATATTTGAGTGTTAACAAAGAGAACACAAGGTATAGTTTTGGAAACTGAACTAATTTGTTAGTGGGCCCCACCTTGCAAGCTCAAAATGGAGGTCAAGATGGCTCTACAACACCAAAATTTTGTAGCAATATGAGGTCATTCGTGCTGAATGTAGTTTTAATAATAAAAAAATTGGACAAAAATTCAAAGTAGCTAGCTATCTTTTGTGCGTTTTTGAAAGAAAGAGATCAGTGTGGTTTGCTCTACATGTATGAAAAATATACACAGCAATGTGCTGATGGTATTGTTGCCAATCATTGATTTTATTTTCCCTATGTCTTAGGAGTGATGATTTCCTTGTCTTACGTGCTTCTATGGTTCTAGTCGTTTATCCTCTAAAGAATGAATTTAGTGGTGGCATACACATAAAGTACAATTCTGATCATGCTCATGGGAGTGCCACTGACATCAATGATCAACTTTCTAATTGAGGATAACAATCATGTTGAAAATTTCTATAATTCAATATTATGGTGGTCCCTTCTCTAAGCTCACTAGTGGGAATTCATAAAAAAATATTTGAGTCATTCTATGCTATTGTAAATGTGAATATTCCTACATTAATTAAGGAAAAATAGACCTCTATTTTAAAGTATTTTAAAAATAAAGGAAAGAAAGGGCACCTGAAAGGTGAGAAGTGTTGTGGTGAGCTTTAACCTATGAGAGGCTTCACTTTGAGAATAGGAGGCTAAATTTCGATGAGAAATGTTAGAAGTGACTCAAATAATAAGAATATTTGGTTGTCCAATTTACGAAATGATGATGACAAAGTGAGGATAGCTTAAATACTACAAGATAAGTAATAGTTTTTGCCTAGTGGATGATCCATATTAAATGCAGATCTAAACCTATTGAATTTTCCATTTTGGAGTATAATGTGCCCGAAATGAAACATACACACATACATAGATACACTCATACATACACACATACATTCACTCATAGATACATACATACATAGAAACATTCATACATACATTCACATATACATACATGCATACATACATACATACATACATACATACATACAAACGTACATACATGCACACATGCATGCATACATACATACATGCATGCATACATACATACATGCATGCATGCATACATACATACATACATTCATAGATCCATAGATACGTACACATGTGTGGTTACATACATACGTACATATATACATACCTACATACATGTTTACATGTACACACATGGGTGAAGATTGTACCTTTTGACATGAAGAGATGAAGCCTTAAGCTCCAAAGCATTTCAAATCCTCATGATCGATACAAAATTTTTGGGTGAGGATTGTACCTTTTGACATGAAGAGATGAAGCCTTAAGCTCCAAAGCATTTCAAATCCTCATGATCGATACAAAATTATTGTTAGTATGAATAAAGATTTATTAATATATTCATAACGATTATGAGGTAAAACTCAGTTCTGCAGTGGGTGTCCTCTCCCGCTAGTGAAAGGTGCACTGTACATCAGTTCTTTTAATAAAATTCTGAAAAAAAATACTAGGTTACATGGCTGATCTCTATTTCTTTTGTGTCTAGAAATATTGGAAATCTGGATGAAATTGGGACATTCTTGTGTTATCCTAGAACAAAAACCGGGACTGACCTATTCGAAAAGCTTTTTTGAGAGAGCTAATGAGTTTGCCCAAAAACGTTAAGCAATGCAAGTAGAAGAGAGAATGCATCGAAATTTCGGACACAGAAATTCAAAGACCTTTGTGTTGGAGAAGGCCTCTCTTTTACTAGTGCTAAGGAGGATATTGATAATCTAATTAGCTAGAGGAACAAAAAAAATCTGAAAATGACCTTAAATTCAGGTACTTCCAATAGAGATTCCATGCGCCTGACACAATAAGGGGGAAATGGTATCTATCTCCATTCAAGCTGGACGCTAATAACATGAAGACGCTACTTAACCTTCTGTGAAAGCCGTGATATTTGTATCAGATTCTTTTTTTTTTTTGCTTGTTTTTTTGGCAAAAGACGATTGTATTGATGTAGAAATGTTGATGAAATTTAGGAAAGGCGTGAAAAAACACCATCAACATTTAGTATGAACCATAGCATGTAATGAACAAAATTTCAAGCTTCATGATTCACAATTTCTACGGTTATGTAACCTACGTTGTTAGCTTTTCTGAGAATATGAGCTACCTTCGAGGCCTAAAATTGACAGGCATTTTGCCTCTCAAGGGCCATTTCGCCTGTTAAAACAGGTGTTTTATGAAACTTCCTATCAAATGACAAGCTAGGATTGGTAATTCCTGTCAAAACAGGTGTTTTTTGAAACTTCCTGTCAAATGACAAACTAGGATTGGTAATTTGCCTGTCATTTTTTATAGATCAATATATGTATATGTCTTCTATTGACATATCAAAGTTTATTATATGAAAGCTAGAAGTAAAATTTTGCATGTCATGTCATGGCCGTGAAATTTAGGCCCTCAAAGTAGTAGTACCTTCTTCCATCAGATGTTGGAAATTGTAACGGTTACATGAATGTGCAGCATTAACGATGGCAGATAGTGTCAACTTTGCGCATTATTAAAGGATGTACGTCTAGCCATATCAGCTCCGTACCGTCCCACCGAGGGCTGTGGCATGATCATATCTTCTTAAATTGATTCTGTATTTCTTTCAGAAAGAGAGTACGTTGAATTTCTTGGACGAAACTTCGGTGGGAACTAAAATTCATGTCTATTTGGCATCTCCTAATTGAGGTCAAAAAGTCCGTTCTCATGTGGCAGATCTTGCATAAAGGTATCTGGTCCAATGCAAGGGCTAACTAAATCTGTGGTGTGTCGCCATGGTGCAAGCGTTGCCATCGGTGCATCGAAGATTTAGCTCACCTGTTCTTCGAATGCCCCAAGTCCCGTGTTATTTGGCATCACGTGACCCCAGTATTGAGACTCTCGAACCAAATCAACTGACAACATGTGATGTTGGGTGAGGCGATCGGCTGCTCTTCAAGGCTGTGGAATGCCATCAGAGGTGAGACTCTCTGGAAGATTTGGAGGGAGCGATGTGCTGTCAATTTTGGCCAAACTCCTAAGGAATGGTCGATCGAGAAATCCTTGTTTCTCCTAGGTAAAAGAATCTCCCGAGATAAGAGATCTCCACCGTTTAGACATCATTGTATTTATCTCCTTGAAAACAACAAATTGAAACCCAGATGGGTCCCACATGAGGGTGATGATAAATTTATCCACCTCATTTGTAATGCCCTCTAGCTTGCTATACTCCTCCCCTGCATTGTGGGATTTGGGGGGTCCCATGGGCACAAGTCCCATCCACTTGTAACTTTTTTTCTTTATTTCAATTAAAGTCAGGGAGATTAGGCTAAGGCCGAACTTCCTCTTATTAAAAAAAAAAAAAAGAGAGAGTACGTTGAGACTCGCAGCAGAACGTAATGAGACGTTCTGACTTATGGGTTAAATCCTTTTAATCTTGAAGTTCAGGTTAGTTAAGGGAAAGCTTCCCATAGAATACATAAAAGCTATAGATGATTTCGTTAACATACCAAGCTCCTCAGACCGTACAAATCGTATCATTAGAAAATATTGCACTGCTCTGAATGTTTAAATTCTACTACCAAAATGTACTGCTGCATCTTCTTGCTCCTTGGATGTAGGCAGATCTTAAAAAGCACGACATTAACTTATTAAGGGAAGATTAATCCTGCGATCGCAATCTTTACAGATTTCTGTTTTATACTTGATGCAGAACTGCGATTCCTACATTGTCATTTTATACCTTCACGCTTAAGTCTCAGATCAACTAATCTGGATGTGTGGTAGAGATTTTCACATTTCCCTTTGTAGTAATCGGTGAGATCAAAAGCTCTACAGCGTGCTTGAAAACTACCTTAATCAGCAGATCTTTTCGATGACGAGAGCCAATTCTGTTGGTTCGTTGAAAAATGTTCGGGCATAGTTATCGACTTCCATGTCCATTTGCTTTCAATCCAGTATCCTTTGCTTTGCGACCAGACAGAACGGGGAGGAGTGGAGAGCTGTTCAGCACTGATATGGAGTTCTCTGCAGTCAAGCGGGGCTTTTGCCCAATGTGGAGAAAATGTCTAAAATTAAAAGTGACTGCAGCATGCTATAGCGCATGACCATCTGGATGAGAGCGAAGTTTTAACATAATATGTGTCAAACGCAAGGCCATGAGAAAAGCATGTTTAACCTGATATCCGATTGTTGTCACGTTAAAAGCTACCAAAAAACGCAGAGATGACCAAATATAGTTACATGTTACAGAAAAGGTTTACGTCTATTTAAATACTCCACTCTCTAATTTAAGGATGATAAAGTAATCTTCGGTCACTGATTTGCACGTGTTTTTGATGTAATCAGACAGGATCTCCGTCTTTATTTTCCACTGGATCCACGGAGGTCTCTAAAGCGTGGCATGTTTACGTTATTCTAGTTGTACTTTTAATCCAAAATTACAGATTAATTATAATCATAACATGTTCTCGTACATTCCCCCTCGTAGTAAAACGGGACTACTAGAGCCATAATCACAAAAGGATGTATCCCGGCCAGATCTCCACAGTATTACTTGGAAACCACCCAAAGTGTCATCATCATATGGGCACAACCACACGCTTTTCCGTGGCAACGAAGAGCACACTTTCTGGCATCAGTTTCAATGACGAATCTAATGGTACTTCCTCCCCACTTCCCTGATGGGTTACACAGTCTTTACACATTGTCATGTAGAAGTTAAAAGAACGAAGCTAAAAAGAAGTGCGCAAACTTTCACAACACTACATCACGATCTCTGTATACTTTATTCTTTCCTCTTCTTTTCATAATTATTGACGCCTTTTACCACCGAAGGCATAGCCTTTTTCTCAATACGGTGACATTTTCAGGAGATTTTAAATGAATACAAGTGACCCTCCGAAGAAAAGCTCCGTTCCAAAAGAGTGTGCCCGCTTTGATCATCATTACCCCGATCTTTCCAAAAGCAGCTATGGAGTAGTCCTGCCCCACTCTGAGTTCATAATCTCTAAATAGACCACTTTATGCAGATCAGTCGTTTCCAAAGGCATGAAGAAAGAGGACTCCCTCCGTCCGTATGATCGTGTTACCAGTAGTAGTCATGACTCGTGAAAGATAGCGAAGTTCCTGATTTTGCCTGTTGTGTATATGCATGTACTTGAAAGACTGTAGGAGACAGGATAACATGGGATAATGATAATATTCCCGGCCTCGTAGCTTTTCATCCTCTAGTGCTTTTTTTTTAATCAAACGGAAGTTCGGCCTTTCCTCTAGTGCTTTTCGTCCTCTGTAGCCTTCATCCTCTAGTGCTTTTCGTCCTCTATAGCCTTCAGTGGATTAGCGGTAATAATGGCTCATAATGCACCATAACTAGCAAGTAAAAAGCAATAGAAACTTCACTTGTCAGCTCCCATGCATTGAGAAGTGCAGCTTTTCACGTGCGAAACCACCACGTAAAGGTCATGACAGGCTTCTGCGATGAACGATGAAATATCAGTGGTTAGAGGTTTTTCCAGTACTCGAAAACTCTGCAGCTCAGCTAAGCACACACGAGCGGAGAGAAACATTGACAGCAGATCTAGCATATACTGGGGAAAGCAAAAAGCGTGGGGGCGATAGAGAAAAGCCATATTGCTTTTCCGCACTGCTCAACCAGCAACTAAGTCTCCCGATCGAATTGCGGGCCATCACTTAGACTTGTATTTTCTAGATACATTGATCTTATGATTAGTAGTCATCACGAAAGCATCTCCGCTTGAGTATGCTTTTTTGGGTCTTCACGAAAGCATCTCAGCTTTGATCGCTCGATCTTGTGGCACTAGGCGCCTCTTCTGTAGGAGGCTGAGAGCTGTCCAGTGTCAGCAGCCCTATCCAACACGCTTAGAAAGGAGACCTCATGGAAAATCAGGAAAGAAAGATGCTGAAGAAACTTCTGACATACTCCCAAACAGCTGGAGAATAAAATTTCCCTTGTAAACATAGGAAAAGCAATTACTCCCAAAGAGCTGTCGATGGAAAATTCCTTGGACAACCTAGAAAAAGGAATCAAGAATCATATGAGCGATTTCTTAGACAAGCTAGGAACCTAGAAGTAAGAATCCTAAGAACAAGCTGCCATTCAGACATGAGGTGATATTTGTTCTCCTTGAGCACAAGCTCAAAGAGAGAGAGAGAGAGAGAGAGAGAGAGAGAGAGAGAGACTCCGCACGCTCATCAGCTTGCTTTGTGATTCACCGTGACCTACTTGTGTCTTTTCCCTTCCGTTTAATTGAATGTATATATTGTTCAGCCTAGAATTGAAATTTTGCGATTAACATCGCCAACTCCTTACCATCATTTAATTATCCTATGGTTTTCCGGTATTTAAGTCGCACGCCCTCCGTCTAGGGATAAGGTGGCGTTTG
The DNA here is from genome assembly GCA_020310875.1 of Ceratopteris richardii. NCBI lineage: Eukaryota > Viridiplantae > Streptophyta > Polypodiopsida > Polypodiales > Pteridaceae > Ceratopteris > Ceratopteris richardii. Next base: position 178,823,818 of record CM035422.1, on the reverse strand, counting down.
GATTTAACGAGCCTCACGTCCTGTATGTATCAAAATCGATGTACAAGTGGGTTTGAGGTCAGTCTAAACTATGATATTTCCAATTGAAAGCAATCCTCTCTTGTGTCCCCTTCCAGTAGTTTAACCTTTGCTTTGTGGGATATGGAGGTCCCATGGTACTATGCCTGTTCACTTGTGCAATTACAATTTCAAAATTAAAGCTCGGGAGAGTATGCTTCGATTGAACCTTCATTGAAAAAAAAAAACAATGTACAAAAACTACTTATGACATCACAAAATCGATGTACAAAAATTACTTACATATGAGCGTACAAATATTTTTTGCACGTGCATGTCCACTTTGAGTAATGTGCAGTAAGAAGCTATGAAAGACAGCTGCATCCACACGAAGTGGCGGAAATCTTTAAAGAAAGATCCGATTGATAAAAGCCCTTATCCTTGTCATTCACATTATTATAAAAGCCCTTATAAGAACAATCATTCAGCCTATGTTGATTGAAGCTTTCGCATGAGTAGTTCATTCAATCTTTAACATGGACATGTTCTTGTTTGTTTTATAGGAGTGAGATTCACCCAGATTTTATATATTTGAACGTCTTCTTCCATGTGCGTTCCTCATTTTTTTCGCATCGTACTTCTATCATATCTTGCCCCTCTTCAACTTAAACGTACGGAAATATGGGCAGAAAACGAAGATATATTTAATGAAAGTTTAAAAGATGTGGCAAAATTTCATGAGAATACTCATTATAAATATAATTTCTAGGCACTTTACTCTTCAACCTCAAGTTTTATATTTGTGCACTTTGTCACTACCAAGAAGGAGCTCAACTTGTAAGGAATCTGAGAAAATGAGGGAGCACGTAGGGCTCCCCTTCAATCCCAAAATCTTGAGTAAGTTATGAGAAGCCTACATAGATCCCTCTCCCCTTAAATACCATATGGATGGTGACTAGAGGATTATGTACAATCTACGAGGCTGTCTCACGTAAGTGCGAAAGAAAAACCCCTCAATGAAATTGCATTGAAAAAACTAGAACACGAAAGATAAGTAATACCTTTATGATTTCTTTTCTTCTCGTTGGAGCGCCAAAGAAAGAAAGGAGCTCTCCTTTGAAAGAGCTCCCTGGCTTTGTGAAGAGCGGGAAGGGAGGGTGTGTTTTAGTAGGTGACCTCGACAATGTATTAAGTGTCGGATAAATAGAGATCTCAACGCTGCCATCTCATGAGCTCCACAAAATGAGAAGAAGGGAAAGTGAAGGAAGATAGACTTTCCATCTAAATACACATGTATTCACACCTAATTTGGAAAAACTCCATCAGAGGGGTTATAGCTAATTTGTATGAGTGAGCAAAAGTATCTACTTTCTTTCCTTCTACTCCATATTTTATTGTGCTAGATCTAGAATTCTGAAATCCTTTCTTTAGAAAATCATGAAAGTTTTCCATTGGACAATAAATCGTCCCTTATAATTTTTTTATTCTTTAATTGGCCAAGAGTATGATGGGCGAACCACTTGCCCCAAAAGCCATGTTTGAGGATTACTTCCTAATCCTCTCTCTTAGGGTGTGGCTAAACTATCAAGCATATCATATCTTGATTCTTATGCTCTCTTTCCCTTCTAGATTTGCATCCATGCTTTAAAAGCTTTGTACAGATTTTTTATGCAAAGCGGTCAAGTATAAAATTTCTTAATCATTCCTTTACACTTGATAAAAATATATAGTACACAGCCCGGATAATATCATAACTCTATGACACGCATGGAATATAATTATGATGATACTATTTGATTGATATATTAGATTTTTTACATCCCTATTAGATCTAACTATCTTTTTTTTAAATAAAGAAATTTTGGCCTTAGACTACTCTCCTTGACTTGAATTAATTAAAAGAAAACTACAAGAGAAGGGGACTAGTGCCCATGGGATCCCTCGAATCCCATAGAGCGTGGTAGCTTTTACGGAGTTTAGATGGCATTACATAGAAGGTAAATCACCCTCTCATCACCCGCATGCATGGCCCACATGGGTTTAAGCTTGTTGTTGATCAAACAGAGCACTTGATGATGCCTTAAGGGGGTTTCTTACAATTAGCGTTCCTTTTGCTAAGGAGGAACAGTGATTACTCAATCGAACACTCTTTAGGGGAGACACCAAAGTTATGAGCACATCATTCCCGCCTCATCTTCCATAGGACCTTCCCTTTGATGGCATTCTAGAGAGTCGTGAAGAAACCGATCGCTTCTCCTAGTAGAGCTTGCTTCCAGCTGATATGTTTCTGAAGTATAATTTTCTTTCCGAGCCTTCATGGATGACCTTCCAAAGCTTACATGAAGTTATAGAGGAGGTTGATAAACCTCGCATCCCCATCGTGGGGAGCCCACTTAGTTTTAAGCTTATTGTTGACATATTGTAGCTCTTTGTGATGTCTAAAGGGGGAGGTGGTTTCTAACAGATAGCAATTCTTTTGCTGAGAAGAAATACAGACTTCTCGAGTGACCACTCCTTGGGGGTATTGCCAAAGTTATGAGCCCATCTTTCCCGCCAAATCTTCCAAAGGATCTCTCCCATGATCGCATTCCACAATGTTGTAGAGCAATCGATCGCTTCACCAATGAGGGCTTGCTTCCAATTGATTTGTTCTTAGAGTCCCAGAGGCCAACCAAGGACCCTCCATAACCAAAGGGATTTAGGGCAAGCAAAGAACAGGTGGCCAATATCCTCTTTGCTACGGCAACATCACTTGCACCAGGGTGGAACACCACAGATCTTGTTAGCTTTTGCATTGGTCCATATTCCACGGTGTAAGATTTTCCATAGGAGGACCGATTTTTTGTTTTCAATGAGAGGGTGCCAAATAGGCATAAATTTTATATCCCAAGGAGGTGGCATCTAGTTGAGACACCATTTCTTGTTGAGAATGATGTGAATGTCATCGCGAGCTTCGACGTATGGTAGCTTGGAGAGACGATTACCATTATACCATTTAAGGCCCATTAGGTGCGGAGCATCCTATCCCATAAGTAGTTGGATTTTAGAGCAGTCCCAAGCATGGTGTCCACTCAATAAAAAATTCCATTCCTCGTACGTGACCGCCGCACTAGGGTCAAGGTCCTCAAAGTCCACCCATCTGTTCGTGTCCTGTTCCAGAGGTGCTTCCACTGTTTGAGTCCCTTATTCTAGAATCTCTTGGCACTTAAGGACATTCCAAGGCTCCACATTTCTCATGCCTTGGATGAGGAACCAAATAGAGTCATTTTATCTTATACCTGCAGCCCACTTCCAATCTTCATGGATTCTGATGTGAGGTTTGAATTAGTTCCAACTCAACCACAAGGATCTCACCAAGATCGATCCTTTGGGTGAGATCGGAATCAAAGAGAATAAGAGGGTGAGAATGTCGAGGTTTCTCAATCCATGGTAGCCCACCAAAGAAATCACATTCGTCTCTCTGAAAATTAATGTAGCCCAAGAGGAATCTCTATTGCACCACGCCTTCATCATTCGCTTTGCCGCAAGTTTATTCGCCATGCTGCCAATGTCCATAATACCTAGACCTCCACTCTCCTTTCTGCTAGTGCATATGGACCATTTGGTTTTAGGGACTCCTCTCCTATTATGGTCCCTAGTCCAGAAAAAGTTCCTACAAGTACTTTATAATTTGGATAATTCTTGATCCTTCGGTCTCGAGCAAGAGAGAAATTATATGATTTAGGATATGAGGAACGTGTTGATCACCATGGCCCGGCTAACAAGATTAATTTGCAAACCCATCCAATAGTTAAGTTTATTATTAAGTCTGGCGATAACCCAAGCCCACCTTTGTTCAAGAGTAACACTGAATCCCATGGGGATACCAAGAATGCGAACGACCTGACCCGATTGAATGCTTTTGCATCCTTGCATAGTGAGGAGATTGGGTTGATCCCCTTTGATCGCCCTGAACGTAGTCTTAGAATGGTTAATTTTGGACGCAGAGGCCTCACAAAAAGTGTTGAGGCACCACCAAAAGGTTTCTAGGCTGGTATCATCATTGTGAACAATGGCATTTGTGTTGTTGGCAAATAGCCTCATGGTCATTTGCCCAGAGATATGTGGCAAAGTGATGCCTCTTATGCAACCAAGCTCCATCTATCGCTCCAAAAGTCGGCTAAGTCCTTCTATGGTGATGGCAAAGAGCAGCGGGGCCAACGAGCAACCTTGTCTGATGGATCATTTCTCTTTGATTGCCTTTGAAAGTTTCCCGTTGACATTGACTTTGGTCGAAGCATTACCAAGGAGAGTGGAGATCATCTTGAGGAATCTCTGACTACACCCGAGGTCTTTCAGCGATTGTCAAATATAGTCCCATTCCATCTGTTGTAGGCTTTGTCAAAGTCAATCTTGACGAAGACAATGTCGGGATTAGACTCTTCAACGAAGTCCAGACCTTCCCAAATATGAATGATGGCTTCCAATATTGACCTTCCCTGAATGAAGACTTTTTGGTCTTTGCTAAGTCACTAGTCTAAATGGTAGGATATCCTATTGGCAATGACTTTAGCAAGAATCTTATATCCGGCTCGAAGCATTGTGATAGGTCTCCAATTCTCAATTCTGTTCCTTTCCTTTTATGAATAATTTTGATGATGTCGTTGTTGAGACAAGCGGGAAGGGCACCAAACTCGAGTGCCTCAAGCCAAACAAGACGCAAGGGGGTGGCCACCACATATTTGAATGATTTAAAGAACTCAATAGTGAGCCCATCAAGCCATGGGCTCTTTCCCTTCGGAAGCGAATCAATGACTTCAAGGACCTCTTGTTCGGAAATGGGGGTATCAAGCAGAGCGCTCAAGTTGCATGGGATTCTATGCAAGGAAGTCTGAGAGATGATGCCCATGCAATCCCGCCTATGGGGGGAGAGGGGACAAGCACCACCCAAGAGACTCGTGAAGTGTGCTTCTATATTGCCAATGTTCTCTTCCTCTATCTTACATTCCACCCCATTCTTGTCAAGCAGTAGTGGGATCTCATCTCGAATTTGTTTTCTTCTGAGAATGTTGCACATCTCTTTGGAAGGTCTATCTGCCTTACGAGCGCACCATTCCTTTAAAAAAAATTTGATGATTTTTCCTTTAGATCTCCTCCTCGTATTTTAATCTTCTCTCATGTTTTGGAGTCCCTTGTGAGATTGAATCTTCCCTTTATTAACTTCTCCTTCCAGTCTCCGGAGCCGGCGGTATAGGTTTTCTCTACGTCTATCTTGCAATAGTATTCCATTATAGACATGATTATTAGATGAAAACCATAGTGTCTGAACGGAGACAGCACATGACTGATCATATATGGCATAGTGTTTTAACTATTCTCCTTATGCATATACGTGTAATGCGTGTGCGTGTGTGTGTGTGTATATATATATATATATATATATATATATATATATATATATATATATATATATATATATATATATATATATGTATATATATATATATATATATATATATATATATATATATATATATATATATTTGTGTGTGTATGTGTTTACTATTTTAATAATATTTGAGATGGCTTAAGAAGTATTTTCCTGTCTTAGATAGTTTGAGTTTGCATTCTATTTAGATAGTTTAAAGAATACTAGGAGATGTTTTCCATTAACGGAACTATTGATTCTCTGATTATTGGTGGACCTGTCGATTGCATTATTGCGATTTGATGCTTCTCTGATTAAGAATTGTTAAACATTATATATTCATAAACTGTGTACTATTTTTTCACTTGGAACCAATATTACAGGTAGAGATTGGAATAAAATAGTATTTATTGAAAATTAAGATATTTCATAGTAAGATTTGACAGTATGTCAACTAAAGTATATGGAAATAGCTCTTTTTGCTTAATTATTTTAACTATATCTCGACATACAGTATCATAATCGGGACAAAATCAGATCTTTGTAGTAAACAGAAAACTTACAATCATATACGCTCTGACCATATTTGACATGACTAGAAAATAATGGTAAAAGTAATATTTAGTGCTTGTATCAAAGCATTACGTGTGGAAACACCTCCCTACTAGATCTCTCAATAAAGGTATGCTTAGAATATGAAACACGTACTCCAGCTTGAGGAATGAAGGTAAACGTATGTCTAGTGACATTTGCGTTTTTCGTTTAAAATTCTATTTTTATATCTCTTTGATTAAATATATTGAATGATGGATTGGGTAATTTAATAAACGATTGGAGAAGTTTAGGCAAGATGTGAGCGATGGCTATGGTGGAATTGACGTTGTCGCATAGCATAGAGCATTGTCGAGTGAGCGGCAATGTCGCAGACTGCTGTTTTCTAGTGGCACTCATTTGGGTGCTTTTGCCGACAAGCCTCTATCTGCGTCTTCTGCCTAGAGTCGTTAGGGAGGCATTGAGGCCACATCTTCATTTCGAATTCTACTTTTTTATGCTTTGTTTCTGCTTTTTATCCATTGGATGGGGTGCTTGAGAGGCTATTGTGTGACTCTCATTCTTGGGTAATTGGTGCAGTATCCAAGCAGTATTGAACTAATGACCTACTAGCTAGGATAATAATGGGCTAACCACTTGCCCCAAAAGCCATGGTTGAGGATTACTTTCTAATCTTCCCTTGTAGGGTATGGTTCAACCATCTCAATTGTATCATTTCTTGAGTTTAACTCTATCTTCCCCTTCTAGAGATCATTGTCCTCAATGATGAGCCCCTAATCTCGGCTTGAATTGATGTCTTCATCCTTGCACAGTCTCTTCACCCTTCTTACTTTCAACCTTGGTTTCTTGAATCCTTGCTCTCAACCTTGGTGTCTTGAACCTTCTTTATTAGATGCCCACGATGAATCCTCTCGTTTTCCCCACCGCACTTAGCACAAATTTTGATGACCATGAAGACACACACCAACTACAAAATCCGATAAAGAGTCATGGAGAATATCTAATATAATGCCCCACCCAACCACTTATACTAGTCTATAGCTTTCTCTCTTGCTACACCCCTATGAGCACTATTTGGCTTTAGGAATTAGTGCCACATAGTACTCATGTTTGAGCCCACATATGATTACCTCTAAGGGGTGATTCACACACCTCTTCTATGCACATTTCATAACATTTCCTTCCCCTTTAATCAGTTTTTGTCCTCAAAAATGATGTTGAAAGGAACTATAAAGAGGGGAAGATTATAGTCTAGATAATCCCAGTGAGCCCCATGTATTGCATGTACATTGGCATATCTCTCTGGTGTTTCCCATATCCTTCCCCTTAATAAGACTTTAGGGAAGGCAACATGAAATTGGGAAATCATCTTAGAACGGGTGCTAACCCACCCTCATGTAGCATTGTCTTCTTAACTATGCACTTTAATAGGCACTCTTTATACAATTGACTACTCATCCGTTTTTCTCAACTATGTGGTATGCTCTCAAGCTTTTGGGGAATAGATTTAATAGAAAGTGGCTCTACTACCTCACTATCTGCAATGATGTTATCACATGCACCAAACCTTTTCTGAATTGGTTAACATGAAATACTGGTTGGATCCGGATACTCTCTAGAAGTTGGAGCTGGTAAGTCATCTTTACTATTCTCTTAAGTATTGGGAATGCTCCACAACACCTAGGAGATAGTTTTTGGTAGGATCATGTCCTCACGGGTTTTTGACATAGAGGGAACTCTAAGATAGACTTGCTCTCCTACCTCAAAGTTAATTTCTCTCCTTTGAGGGTCAGCATAGGTTCTAACTCTATCTTGAACTCTCCTAATGCTGCCCTTAGCAAATCAAAACATATTTTCATTTCTTCCAAGAAGTCATTTGTAGCTTCAACTTTTCTCATGTTGCGATCCTACTGCAAATGCAGATGTTACCTAAAACATTTACATAAGCATCAATAGACTATTCCCTATGGAAGAGCGATTGGCACTATTATATACAAACTCTACTAAAGGTAAGTACTCTTCACAATTAGTTTTCCTTTCATCCACATACACTAGAAGCATATCCTCTAGGATTCAATTAAACCTCTTTGTTTGCCCATTCTTCTTTGGATGCTCAGCCATAGTCATGCTAAGTTGAATATCCAACCTCTTAAAGACTGCTTTCTAAGAGTGCTGAATAAACTTCCTATCCCGATAAGAAACATTGTCTAAAGGAAGACCATATAACTAATGTAGGCTCTTAGAAATATATAGCAAATGCAGGTGTGTTCATTGCACTATGTGTCAAAATACACCTAGCCATTTTGTTTAATTTATCCATAGTTACCGAGAATTAGTCATTCCCTCTCTCTTCCTTAGGTAACTACTATAAAATCCATGGAGATACTCTCCCATTACCCATTGAGAATATGCAATGGGTGGAGTAGTCCTCCAATCCTCCACCTCTCAACATTATTGACCTTGAATTTAGTGCACTTAAACATGCCAATAAAACTACCTCTTAACCACATCATTAATCTTTGTTAACTCTTGGATGTCCATCACTAGATGTATCATGACACTCATATAAAATATGACATCTCATCTCAAGTTCTCTAGGAACACACATCTTACCTTTCTATAATAAATATCCATGTTGGATATTGTAATTCTTCTACTTGAATCCATATTCTTGAGTACCCCTAGATACTCCATCCTCATTGGAAAATCATGTATCAATATCCCCTTTCTTTATGGCTTCTCGAATCTTTGAATATGTAGGATCAAGCCTAAATTTCCCTCTAATGGATTGAAGTAGTTGACTAGTGATTGAAGTAAAACTAAGTCCATTGAGCATAGGCATGTGGCTAAGCGATTCAACCAGCATATTGAAATTTGCATTCCTATACCTAAGCTCATAATTAAAATCCTCAAGGATCAAGTGGGCCCTATGACCTTTAAGGTCTATTTGATTAGAGATGCACCTAATGCTCTCTTTATCAAACACTATCATAACTTTTATACGATATAAACAATGAGGCCACTTCTTCAAAGCATCGACAATTGCATAAAAATCCTTCTCATAGAGGGAGTAATCCTTTTGAGTAAGCTCTATCTTTTGGCTCTCAAAAGCCATTAGAAGACCACAGGAACTAAAACCGCTCCTATAGTAAAATCATCTGCGTCAATCTCAACCACAAAGGGTTTAATGAGATTTGCTATATGTAGATATGGAGTTGTAGCAAATTGCTAACTTCAAGGTTTCCAGACTTTGCTTTTATTTGAATCCCCAATGAAAGGATTTACCTTTACCTTTAAGTTGTTGCATCATTGAGACAATAATTTTGGCATAATTCATAATGAATTTTTGATGGAATCTTAAAAAACCTAGCAAGGTCTATAACTCTTCTAGGTTCTTGGGATGTCACCATTTCATAATAGCGTATACATTATCAAGATCCATCTAGATTCCATTTTGGGAGACTATATGACCAACATATCTAACCTCTATTCCAAAACATTCACACTTTGATTCCTTGGCAAAGGTAGAATTTTCCCTCAACACTTGGAATTATTTCCTCAAGTTTTCCGAGTGTTCCTCTTCTACTATACTATAGATCATAATATCTTTTGAAACATCTACTAGAATCTTCCCTAGAAATGGCTGTAATATACTATTCATAAGATTCATGGAAGTGGTGGGAGAATTGGTGAGACAAGAAGGCATCACCAAGAACTCATCTACCTCCTCATGGTGGGATACACTAAGCCTATAAGATATTTTACAAATAGGGTTAGTGTTAGTAACTACGTCAATGGCATGTTCAATGTCCCTATCTCAAATTGTAGCCCTCTACGTATGTCAATGAGAAAAAACATCTTTGAACTAAAAAATATCCTTAAAAATCTTAACTACACACTCTTGCAAAAATGAATAATAGAGTGTCATGTCCTTATTTACATTAGTGGCATAAAAAATAAAATACAACAAATGCGATGCCTATAAAATAACAATCATGAACATATAATAAAAAGATCTCCTATACATGCTTAGAATGAAATAAACTATAAACTTTGGTGTGTTTCTCCTCACTTATCTCTCTCTCTCTCTGGCCTTATTGAAACCTCTTAAAAACCCCCTAGTCTTTTGGAAGTCATTTGGTCCCTTAAGCTTTCAAAGGACCTCTCTATAGTGGGATATGTAGATAGACAATGGCCTACCTCTTTGTGTATTCCTATCCCACTCGTCAGAATTCCCGTCTTCCTCATTCATGAGAAGAAACTCTTTCAAGAAAAGATTTTAAAATTGATTCTAGTGAATAGGCATAGAGTATGACTCGTTGAGACTCATCCACCACTTATAAGCATGTGGGCTAAGTGAGAGAATCACTTCTAGCACATGATACTCAAGTGCGGTACCCTTCACTTGATGCAAGTGATTCCAATTTTACAAAAAAGTGTAGACCATAGATTCCTTATTTCTCTAACATCATCCCCCATAAACGTTGGTGGGTGAGGTCTTTTAGGAGGGAAGTCTCCCTAGATCCCTCTGCTTAGTGTTTGCCAGACTCGATGATATCCTTCAGAGCCATCTGAACTGTATGAAGAGTAGGAGTCTATCTTTCCTTCTCTAGCTAGCAAAGAGGTAACTTGAGTTTCTAATGAACCGTTTGAGTTTTAAGTTGCTCTAGAGAAGAGTTCATGCTACCAATGACCTTGCCTATTCTGAGGGTTTTGTCTTTGAGATCATTGAATTATTTTTGAGTCACAAACTCCTCATAAAGCTCCATATATGAATCCTCATCCTCTTGCTTGCTCTTCCTCTTGCTCAACCTCTTCCATCCTATGCTCTAATTCCTCTTGATTTTGTTCCTTACATGGGGAAGTGTCTTCTAATGGTTCTTTACCCTTATTTTCCATGTTTAATTTCCCTCCAGTATGTAACTAGAGTGTCTACATAAGATGGACGTAAAATTTATAAAACAAGAAAGAGGCAAATGACATAAGAACACATCGTCGATACAATACAAGCTATTCTAAGAAAAATTGAAGTGATCTTCAAAGTGATGAAGCTCTAATTTGCATGTCTCACTAGGATCAAAAAGAATTCGAAATGTTCGGTTCGTCTGAGGAGGATCTTGGCACTGAAAAACAATGAAAATGGTCCCAAAAATAGGATCCAATTGTCTAAAGAGTCTAAATTGACCAAAAACTAAACATTTGAAAAGAAGGCCCAAAAGCGAAAGTTTTTCATAAAGTGTTGTGGAGGGTTTTTGACCTATTAAAGCTATTCCAAATGAATCATCATTTTTTTCTAGAAAATCTTAGAGGGTATCTTTGAAACACGATAATAATCACTCAAATGGAATATTTGAGTGCCAAGCTATGGCTCATGGAATGTAGCCATGTAGGTGTGGGAATGTGAGATGGAAACAATTGATGGTAAGTTCACTTTGCAAGGTGAAAGAAGTGTCCTTGAGAGCTGCTTCACCTAGTTCTCTTACCCAATCCAATCAACCACATTGCATAGTAAATGTATGCATGATTTCTTGCTCAATGTCTCCTCCTTTGTTCTTCAAAATTGGCTCAAAAAATGACAAAAAATATCCATTTGGGGATGCTAAATTACCTTTTCTTTTGAGACAACATGTGAATGCACAAAATCTTCTCATGAGAAGTGTTCTAATCAAAGAAAAAGAATCCCATATGTGTGCTAAAACATGTCAAAGGCGTTCATGAAAGGTAAGCTCTCTTATAACTTCCTTCACCCAAGAGGGGAGGAAGAGAGGGAAGGAGACCTTGCCTCCCTTGCTTGCACGTTGAAGCTGCATGGTGGCATTGTGCATGTGGGCGCTTAGTGTCCTCTATCTGTCCTTGTGCATGGGTGCTTGGTGTGGATGATTACGTGGCTCTCTATGCCCGCATAGCCTTCACTATCTCCAATACCAACTATGAGATGCCCTTGATGAATCCTTGTGTTTTGCCCCATGTTTCTACACACGTTTCGAGGATGAGGACATACACAAGCTACAAAATTGGATAGAGACTCACAAAGAATATCAAATATCATGCTCCACAGAAGCACGTATAATAGTCTATATCTTTCTCTCCATTAACCCTTATGAGCACCATTTGGTGTCAAACATGGATGCCACATTGCACTCATGTTTGAGCCCACTTATGATTCAATCACAATTTGTATGCTCATGTCATAACATTCTTATTTGCAAACTTGGTGTCTTGAGCCTTTGTTGTCACTTTTGCCATCTTGAACTTAATTATAACCCATGCTAGGTATCTTGGACCCTTTATATAGTCCTTCCATTCGAAAGTTCATTCTTAGAATTGTCCAACAATACCTTAAACATCTAAATGTGACCTATGGGTTTGGAGATGCACTCTAATCTTTAATTGTCTAACTTCTCAAAGTGATGCATGCTACCTTTTGTACCATTTTAGATATAAAGTGTGCAAGATTCATTTCTGGAGGCCATTGTGTGTCTAGGAGGCTCCTGGAATCTACGCACCTTGCCCACATGTACATCCTAGACTTTGATACCAATTGTTTTATCCAAGGGGAATTAAACTCAAGAGCTATTGCCTAGGTGTATGATGGGCTAAACACTTGCCCCAAAAGCCATGGTTGATGATTCCTAACTAGTCCTCCCTCATAGGGTGTAGTTCAACCATCTCTTGCATGTCATTTCTTGACTCCAATAATGGTTATGGGGTCCTTGCACCTCTCACCTTGGGCCATCATTGGGTGGCATCCCGTTAGTCCTTTTAGAATTTATAGGCATTTTCCCTTCATGTAGCATCTTGGAAATCATTTTAGGGTTGTTGGGTGGTTGTTCAATAGTTTTAGGTCTATGTGTTAAATGTTGGGGTCATTATTCTCTAGTGTTTTAACCTTTCAAGATTAGTTCACTATAGCTATGGGGGATTGGGTTTTGAGTCAATGGTTAGAGGTTTTGGTTGTTGCTATGTGATCCTTTGGGTAGTCATTCCCAAGTTTTAAGAAATTATGTATTCATTTAGGGTCTTGAGTCACCTTTTTTGGTCACTTGGGCTTGCAATTTTGTTGGGCTATCCCTAATTGGTCCAAGGGTCTTTGTTATAGGGAAATCATTGGTCACTCTTCTCGCTCACTATGTTGTAGTAGCATTGTATTGTGTGCACATTATTCATTGCTCTCTCCTTTATCTCTACTTCCTACTCCCTCTCTTTCTATGTCATTGTTTTTTATCTCTCTTTTGCTTTTCCTCTTTCTTTGTATCTCTCTCTATCTCTCTTTCTTTCTCTTTTTGTCTCCATTCTCCACTCACTCTTTCCATCCCTTCCTTTCTTTTTCTTGATCATGCTCCTTTGCTCTCTCTCTCTCTCTCTCTCTCTCTCTCTCTCTCTCTCTTTCTTTCTTTCTCTCTCTCTCTCTCTCACTCTCTCTCTCTATCCTCGTTCTTGTCCATCAGATCCCCCATGGCCTTGCCTTGCATTATGGATGTGGCATATGTGATTTAAATTAGTCAATTGTTTGTGCTAAGTCCCCAATCAAAAGCTTCAAGAGTTGGTTCTAACAAGAATGGTTGCATTAAGGTTTAATTGTGGTCAAGTGCCAATTCTTTCAATAAAACCATATCTTTACGGCATTCTAAAGTGAATAAATTGTGTTTAAAACACTCAAGATAGGCTCTCACCAATGATAGTGAACTACAATTTACCTCTTCAACTAGTGCTTGGACTTCATCCTAAACATCAAGCCTTCCCGATTTCCTCTTTAGATAAAGGTACTCAACCTACTAGTTTAATGGATCCATTTAGCAAAGAGATTGTGGCTCCCCTTGGTAGCCTAATGGGGAGGAAATTAGTCATTGTGGAACCATTTATCATAATGCCGTTTACTCATTTAATGAATGAAAACATCCCAAAGTTTTCATTGAATCAAATATTGACCCTTATCTCCCTACTTCCATCATCATAGAATTCAGGTATAGAACACCACTTACAGACGTTTTTCTGATGACCATTAGCACTACGACATTCAAGGCACATAGTTAAAGAGTGGACCTTAGAAAAAGAGCTAGCTTTTCCAACAAAACCTTCTCAATGGCTAGGATTTTTCAACCTCTCGTGTTTAGATGAGTTGAATCCAATAATTGAACCACATGATATGGGGAATAGCTGCACACATCCTACTACCCATGTCCAACCATTCATTGAAGGGCATAACTCCTCATTGGCCTATACACACACACACACACACACACACACATATATATATATATATATATATATATATATATATATATATATATATATATATATATATATATATATATATATATATATATATATATATATATATATATATATATGTATATGTGTGTGTGTGTATATATATATATATATATATATATATATATATATATATATATATATATATATATATATATATATATATATATATATATATGTGTGTGTATATATATATATATATATATATATATATATATATATATATATATATATATATATATATATATATATATATATATATATATATATATATATATATACATATATATATATATATATATATATATGATTTTTGCACTAGACCATGCATCCACTTGGGCAAGCATACCTCTACCTTGTAATCCATGATCTAGAGTTGTCTAGACCATCATTGAAGTTGTACATTGAGAGCACATTAGAGGACTTCCAGCATCTTTATTTTCTATTATTAACTAATGTCTTCAAATTATAATATATTTTATCTTTTGTCTACCATTTCTCCCACATTTTCTCAGATAATTTCTTTTTCATAAAAGGTTCGAAAATAGTCCACTCTTTGAGAGTTTATTTGATTTTAAGGAAAAAATTTTAGAGGTGAATGGGTCTAGCACCCATGGGACCCCCCAAATCCCACAAAGCACGAGAATAATATACAAAGTTAGAGGGTTTTAAAAAGGAGGTTGATAACCCTCTTGTCCCCCTCATGCAAGGCCCACTTGTATGGAGTCTTGTTGTCATGAGGGAAAAATACTCTATGATACCTAAAAGGTGCGGGCTTCTTAAAATTGGAAGTTAAGTTGCCTATGAGGAAAAACGATTTCTTGATAGACCATTCTTGAAGAGGGTTTCCAAATTTGGAAACACACCTCTCTCCCCATATCTTTTAGAGGGTCTCACCTCTTATAGCATTCCATAGTGATGAGGAGTAGCCAATCGCCTCACCTGATAAAGCTTGCTTCCAATTGATTTGTTCCTATAGCAACAATATTTTCTCAAGGATCCACCAAATCGAGATAGATTTGGGGCACGTGAGGAAAATGTTCCCCAAATCCTCCTTCTTGTGATGGCACCACTTGCACCAAGATAGAGCCCCAGTTTTTGCTAGCCTTTATATTTGTCTAGATTTGCCAATGGAGGATTTTCCACAAAAGCATTGTACATTGACCCTTCTAATAAAGAGTGTGCATGTGAACCCCTTTTGAACATGTGTAGAATTCTCCTTCAATAATATATTTGCAATAAAAGTATATTGTTGCCCATGAACATGATTCGAACAGATCATGCCACTTGCTTTAAAGCTTGAGGTGAGACTATGACATTATGGTTTGAACATAAGTAGTCCTGCATGCATACATAACATATAGATGACTGGTTACACCTATGAGTGACAAACTTCCCTGAACACTTCATTTTAATTCTACTGCAGCATCTTGAGACTATTGCCGAAAAGAAGATTGATAGTCGTGGCTCATTTGTGAGATTAAATGATTCTGCATCGGAGGTACTCTGTCGGGTTTCTTCTTGACATGGATGAACACCACATAAAGAATGTACAGATTTACAAGTGTACTTTAACTATCCTTGCTGATCCATGCTCATCCTTGGAGACTTACGAGGATGATGTAGCATGCACCCTTCTACAATGATTTAAAGAAAACCTTAGTTCAACATTCATCCACTATGCCTTGTCTCTGAGATGCTTCTCTCGAAAGGCTCATCTTCAATGCTTATACATATATTGTATAGTGACTTCCAACATTAAATTCATTGCACAGCAAAGCATTACTCACTCATAATAACACAAAGTAAATGTATGCTCAGTACAATACATGATTTAGCTTTCATATAAGTTACAACAAGTGAATACTCTCAATCAGCTCTACACTTCGATTATTGCGTATATGCATTGCATGGTCATGGATACAATATGAATATATAGTGCTTATGAAATGCAAGTTGTAGTACGTGTGCATTCACATAAAGGATGTATATGATACTGCATGAATAAGGAGAAATGAGCAGCCGGCACACTTGTATAGGAAAAAAAACATACTGTCGTCATAGACTTATGAGTTAGCATTTCTCAAGTGCGTTATAAAATTAAAACGCATTGAATACGATGCTACTCTGTACATAACCATGAGCTTGTAGTAAAAAGCTCCGATTGAGAAATACTGTCTGAGATAACATTTCATGAAACATATGCGCTGCTGTAGATGTACAGAAACGTGAGACATTCATGAAGATGGAGTGTAGGTACTGTAGCATAGATACAGAGAGAGAGAGAGGAGAACGACACATGAGATATATCAAATCACTAGAAAACGTGGTCTCAAAGTTTTTATTAGGAACCAGTGCTTATATACATGTATGTTACAATGGTAGAGTCCACCGCACATCATTTCCTTCCATTTTCATCGCTAGCTAACTTCCCTAACTCAAGGAGTAGCTTTCCTACGATTTCTTGATTGATGAGTCATCATGCAAGTTTCCTAAGTCTAAGGAGTAGTATATGCGACGTGCAAAAAATAGTGTAGTATTTTTTTCTTTTTTCTTTTCTTCTTAAGCTATGGATCATATGAAAAAGAGAAATAACTTTTAGACTACAGTCATGTGCGGCTAATTTTCTATGAACTCAGAAAAAAATTTGTGAAGGGTGAATTTGAGGATTGCTTGCTCCAACAAGGACCCCCCGAGTCCCACAAAGCAGAGGTAGAACAAGCGGGTCTCAAGAGAGTTATAAAGGAGGTTAACAACCTCCCATCCCCTCATGTAAGGTCTACTTTGGTCTAAGCTTATTGTCCAGGATGAAGAACACATTATGATGCCTAAAAGGTGGAGAACTCTTACCATTGGAGACTCTCTCGCCAAGAAGGAATAGAGACTTCTTGATCGAACACTCTTTAGGAGGGCGTATAGATTTTTGGCACACTACTCCCTCCAAATCTTTGAGATAGTGCTGCTGAGAAGTGGATCGCTTCACCAAGCACTGCTTGCCTCTAGGTGTTTGCCTCCAGACCCAAAATATTCCCAAGGGTCTCCTAGAGCTAGAGCAACTTGGGGCAAGCGAAGAAGATGTGGCTGAGATCCTTGATGTTGTGGTGGCATCGCATGCATCATCGAAACACCCCGCAAAATTTGTTAGCCTTTAGGTTGATCCAAATGCCACAATGGAGAATTTGCCACATGAGAATGGATTTTTTGATTTTGATGAAGGGGCGCCAGATAGAAATGAATTTCAAATCCCAATGGAGTCTTGTCCAAGTAAACCTACACTTCTTGTTAAGCTTGATATGATAGTCCATGTTCACCTTGATTCTAGAAATTTTGGGCAGGTGATTGCCTTGTGCCACCTAAGACTATGATGGCACGTTGGATCCTACCCAAACGGAAGTCTGGCTTTTGAACATTCCTAAGTGATGCATCTACTCTGCAGGGTAGTGCACTCTTCGTAGTTGACTCTTATCTTAGGGTTTATGTCCTTGAATGTGATCCACTCTCCATTTCCTTATTTCTAGAGGTATTTCCAATGTTTGAAACCCTTGTTCCAGAGCCTCTTAGCATTTAGTACATTCCAAGAGGCCACTCCCCTGATACTCAAGATCGAGAACCAAATAGAGTCATTTTGTCTCATCTTGGCTGCCCATTTCCAATCCTTAGTGACTTTGAAAAATTGTTTGAACTTGTTCCAACTCTTCCACACAGAGCACACAAGATTCGAGCCTTTAAAGGAAATCACAATTAGGGAGAATAAAAGGGTAAGGAGGTCCAAATCCTTCCACCTAGGGAGGCCCACTAAGGTAGGCAAGTTCTTGTTCTTGAAAATGAGCTTGGCCCATGAGGTCCACAGTTGCACCACACCCTAATGACCCATTTTGCCACTAGCTTGTTAGCCATGCCTTCAATATCGTTAATGCCCAAACCCCCACAATCATTTTGGCTCATGTAGATTAACCATTTAATTTTGGGAACCCCTCTTCTATTGTGGTTCCCCATCCAAAGAAACTTCCTAGAGATTCTTTCTAGTTTGCTAAGCTCTTCATCTTTCAATCTCCTTCAAGAGAAAAAGTAAATGGTTGAGGAGAAGTGGAAGGTATTAGTGACCATGGCATGGCCCATGACATTGATTTGCATGTCATTCCAATACGCCAACTTGTTTTCAAGTTTGGAAAGGACCGAATTCCATCACTGCTCTATCGAGACACCAAATCCCATCAGAATACTAAGTAGGCGGAAGACCTCACCCCTAGGGATACTTTGGCAATCATGGTCGACTAGTACTTGGGGTGAAATATGGATGATGGCCTGAAAAGCGGTTTTGGAGTGGTTGATTTTGGAACCAAATGTCTCATAGAAAGTGTTAAGGCACCTCCAAAAGACCTCAATGTTGGACAAATCATTATGCATAAATGTATTCATGTCGTCAGCAAAAAGTCTCATGATCATCTTGCCCTGGTTGAGAGGTAGACAGGGACCTTTAATATGTCCCATATGCATGTGATGTTGCAAGAGATGGCCAAGCCCTTCCATGGCAATAGTGAAGAGCAGAGGGGCCAAAGGGCATCCTTGCCTAATAGATCATTTTAATCTGATAGCCTCTAATAACTAGCCATTGATATTTATTTGTGTCAGTGCATTCCCCTGCAAAGTATTGATCATCTTAGTGAATTTCCAACTACAACCAATGTCTTTAAGCGATTGGAGAACAAAGTCCCATTCTAGCCTATTGGAGGCTTTGTCAAAGTCAATTTTAAGGAGTACTATTTCTTGCTCAGACTCTTCAACAAATGTCAATAATAGCATCTAGTGTTAATCTACCCTTGATGAATCCTTCTTGGTCCTTCCCAAATGTCAATAATAGCTCCTAGTGTTGATCTACCCTTGATGAATCCTTTTCGGTCCTCGCTAAGCCACCTCTTCAAGTGAATAGAAATCCTCTTTAATTTTCAAACTACAACTTATATGAAGATGCGAAGTCTAGTCTTGATTCCTTGAAACCATTCTTTTTTGAACCAGAATCTTCAACTATGAATAAAATGAGGTCAACGGTACATTGTAAAGTAGTTAAAACCTCAAGTGGGTATTTACTATTTCTTTAAGAAAGTTTAGTGGTATCCTAATCTCCCATGCTTGAGTTAACAAAAGAATAAATATAAAACCAATGGACTTAGTGCCCTTGGGATCCTCTCTATCCCACAAAGCAAGGGCATATGTAATAAAGTAGTTCTATGATCCAAGGGTCTAGTCGGTTCAGACAAATCTGAAATCAGACACCGTTTGGTCACCCGTGTGTATGACCAAAGATCTTGAGTCTAGACTTACTACAAGGTCATTTACTCTTGTAACCAAGTGATCCACTTAGCCTAGTGGTTAAGACTGAAGGGTTTGAAGGAGGAGGTCTTGGATTCAACCCCCATGGCATACATGAGAAGAGTGTTTTTCCCAAAGAGCTATAGAACCTTCAAAAGCATCGACTTGAGTTAACTCTGGTTAATTAGGACACTTGGCACACATCCAATTACATGGCTGACACATGGATGGTTAGTATCCACGTGCCCAAGAAGGCAGTCCCCTAGAACTAATGATTGGTTTCAATATTTATTTTGATATATGCTTTCATGTAGGATGCATGTTATTATCATTGAAGTATAGAAGTAAACTTCATTTTTTGATAATCTTGATGCAAATCATTGAAAGCTAAATGAAAGAGCATAAATGTATTGAAACACTCATTAAGCACAAGCATGCAGTTATATGTCAGTGCATGGGAGTAAAAGAATGTTGGTGCATTTCTCCTTTCAAAAGAATCTTTTCATGCACAAAACACATTTTCTTCTTTCTTAAAAAGATACTTAATGCTCACGCTGATGCACATAAATGGTTATATCTTTTTATAAAAGCTATCAAGTAGAATGTTTGTGAATGGATGATTGGAAACATGCATTTTCAAGCTCGAGAATCGCTTGATTTAGGTTTGGTGCATGAAAGGAGAATGCCAACACATACATGCACTCGCATGCATTAGCATACAAGAATAGGCATTTACATATGCATGATTGTTGGTTAAGTAGTTGAATACTTGTATTTTTGTTATCTCCTTTTTCTAACTCGACTTAGAAAGCTAGGAAAAAGAGAAAACTAGGTAGTTGCAAGGCTCCTAGCTGCCATGCAACTCAAGTACCTAGTTTGTTTTCCGAGATGTGATACATAGATCTCACAAATTAGAAGTCTTGATTAGAACAAGCAAGCCCTTTGAAAGTAAGTGTTCAATTTTTTTTGCTCATGGGAATGGCAAGAAATAGAGCTTTGCTTAGTTTTGTTTAAGCTAAATAGAGCTTAGTGAAGAAACCCAATTAATCTTTAGAAATCAAGAGTTTTTTCCTAAAAGATAAGCCAACAAAGAAAATAGTTTGGTTAGCTAGTTCCTTGGTTAAAAGGAATATCTTTTGGACAAGCAATAAAGCCTTAAGTCTTCTTCTTATTCAATGGTCACGATTTCTTTTAGAGAGATTATTCCAGCGAAGCTAAGGATTCCAAGATGAATCATTGGATTGGGAAGCAAAAGATTCTAAGATGAATCACTCGCTTAGTATTACTTGATTCCTTGACAAGAATCTAAAGTTCTTGAAAGAAATATCTCCCTATATGTGAGACTAGAATATTTCAAGAAAGTTTATAGCAAGTAGTTCCCAGTAATTCCCAAACTATTGGTATTGGTACTTAACTCCAAATAGTGATATAAGCTAAAGGTATATCAAAGATTCTTAGCTTTGGAATCTGAGAGGCATCAGTGTATGATTGGACTTAAGTTGAGGAAAAGATCTCTAAAAATCCTATGGGTAAGCGAAGATGCTTTTGATAGTTGAAGAGACCTTTTAGATAAAGACTAAGTCTTTATTCTAATTGCAAGATCAATTAGAATTGATCAAACTTGGCCATGATTGTCCAAGAATGTGAGATTGGAACTACTCTGTAGATTGCCTAAGTATTGGCAATAAAATTTCTTTTTGGGAATTATTCACTTAGGCTCCATTTATCCAATGGAAAGTTGTGGAAAGAGTAAGTTTCTCCAAGTCTGAAAAGAGTGAGAAATTCCAAGAATCTAGTCTGGAATCGTGAAGACGGTACTTAAGTCTATGGAAGGAAAAACATAATGTTTGCCTATCCTTAAAGAGATTTTGGTACAAATCTGGAAAGCCTGAGCAGATGCTTAGTCTTATGCACTAGAGAGATTCCTATAAATTCCTGGCCATCATAGATACCTAAAGCAACAGTAAGAAAGGAATCTAAAGACAAGAAGTCAAAAGCTCTTGTCACTACAAATTGGCCCAAAATTAACCTATTGAACTGGAATCCGTGAAAATTCAAGTACTTAGAAATTGTATTGGTTTTCATTTGAGAATCCTAGCAAAGAAGTATGGATTCTCCATCAAAAGGTTTTCTAATCATATCCCACTCCTTAGTATCTAAACATATAGGCTTTGGTAAGCCTACTCTTAAAGCATCACAAGCCTCGGATCGTCGATGGGACATAACTTGATGTGCGGTGTGCAAAATCCACTTTTCTGAACAGACAAGGGGCTACCCATGTGCTTGTCAAAACTCCTGATAAATCATCTTTGTATTTTGTTCACTCCATTTCAACATGATAGAGTTTCCAAAGTGTATGGAGCAAAGCTATCGTATACATGCACGCATGGCCTATCTAGCCACATCCATCACTGGAGCTCCATCACGGATACTATACACCTTGGAATCATCATGATCATAAGCACCCTAAGGTGTACGTGGTGTTCCACGTGGTGTACCACATGGCATACCTACATCTGAGCTTTTTTGTATGATGTACATCATTCAATTTTTGGACCATGCTTTCTACATATATCAGGTCGTGCTTCTCCGTTAAGGTTTCCGCAACCACTTCTCTTTCCTCAAAGTGGTATTAGAGCCACCTAAGAGCCATCATCCAAGCCTTAATCATAGCCACATCCTCGTCAACATTTTCTATTTGGTAACTTTCAAGAAGCAAAAGGCTCTACACATATTGATTGAAGGCATCAATTCAACCTACAAAGCAATAAGTTTGGAGATATACTTTGAGTCACATCAAAGGCTCATACTGTGTGTGCAATATACTACATATGATCTACATAGCCTCTATTCAAGAAGGACAAATCAATGTTGTTTGTTACACGAGGAGTTTGCAACTCGGCGTTTTCTACAATGGGCATTTATGTGCATATTTATATGCTCATAACTCATTATGTATTCTTGAAGGATGTCAAGTCTAATACTTCACTTATAATCTGACTTGTTCATAATGCAAACAACATGTTCTTCTGGATTTATTAGATACCGTTGTTCGAGTCACCCATATTGCATCAGTTAAGCTCATTTATTGAGTGGCCATACATGAAGTTATTAAAGAAGCCAATCATTAGATCACTTCTCGAGCTCCATCAACAAAAGGTCTATTTAGAAGCTACAATGAGCAAAGCAATTCAATATGAACCTCATGGTTTATAGGCAGCAATGCTTCTCATTGAATTGAGGAATCAAGGTACCATGCGAGCTACACAAGCTACATTCTTCAAAGGCATAATATGTTTATGAGCAACCTTTTTGGTATTACTCATATCGGTTCTTCAATCGTCTCTTGGATTACTCAAGTGCTATTGCAAGATATTGTTATGTCTGTAATGGTTCACCTTAGGCCTCAACTATTCATTTCATTGTATCTATTGTATATGAGGCACAAGATGTTTATTTATGAAGGCTTATGAACGTTATGTTATGTAACTCACCTACCTTGTCACACAAGGGTATTATGAAGTAACTTGTTTGATTCCATGTCAATGGAAATATTGTGCTATTTAGTTCGAAAGAAAAATGTGATATAGGGCATTTCTCTTGCAAGGCAACCATGCAAGGAATCAAGGAGATCTCAAGCGCTCTATTCAAGGTTATAAAGGTATTATGGTAAACATGTGATCCCTTCTTATTGAAGAAGGAACGTGAAAGGTCATGAAGAAGTATTTTGAAGAATCGGCATCAAAGGAGGATAGCAACATCAAAGCTATGAAGAATGCATAGATGAAGAAGGGAACCTCAATATCCGGAATTGTAGATCATTTTCAAGGAAGGCTTGGTATCCAGGGCTCAAATCAAGGCTCATCATCAAAATAAATGTTTTCAAAGAAAAGATATCATCAAGGGTTACACAAATTACAAGGCCCAAGGATCGAGGTTTGGAAGATCAAGGCTATTATCAGTAAAGCTCCAAACGATTGAAGCTATTCGCTCCAAAGACTCAAAACCAACAAGAAGGCATTTTTCGTTAGAAGCATTCATTTGCTAATGTATATCAATTTGTTTCTCCCCTAATAGTATTCATCTTCTCTAAGATCCGAGAGCTCTTAAAAAACGGTTAGGATAAATGATCATACATGTTCTATCTTGGAGATACCCATTCTTTAGCATTAATTCACTTCTAAGCCTTCTCATAGAAACCTATATCATTTCAAAGAGTACTCATATTGAACATTATCTCTATCACATAATTTTTGTATCAAAAGAAGATCACATAGATCTCATGTTCATTGATATGTACCCATAAAGCTCCACTTTCTCTTGAGATATGTACACAAAACAAAGAAACTTGTATTTGTAGTCAAGTGCTACTCAAACACATTGTATTTGCAGCCAAGTGCTATCAAAACACTTCTCAATCATTGAAGAAGATTGAAACAAGAAGATTCAAGTGATCGAGGCAAAGACCCTGGATGTCGCTACTCAATTCTCCATCGTTGAAGAAGACTGAAGCAGGAAGAATCAAGTGACCGAGGCAAAGACCGTGGACGCCACTACCCAAGGAGCTCATTATGAAGCTCAATTCAAAGAAATAGGAAATCAAAAGCAAGAAGAAGGAAGTGCATACGACGCACTCAAGTGAAGACTTCCTCACCATAGGGAGATGAAAAATGTGCATTCAACGCACACAAAAATGAAGAAAAAGGCTTCCTCATTAAAGGAAGAAAAGGAGGGTGTATTCAACACACCTAGACCAAGGTAAAAATATTATTCTACAAGCACTTAGATGTGCTATCATAAGTCAATTCAACTTACATTTATATACAAAATACAAAGTTGTATGGACTCTTACTTATACAGAGTCATTCAAAGGCTACAGATCATCACACACATTACATCCCTTGTAAAAGCAAGTAAGAGCATTCAAATCCCCTCATCATCAATCATGTAAAACACAAATAGTTGAGCATATTACAAGTGGTGTGAGCACTTATCTCTTCACATAAAGGTGAAATCAAAATGGAGTCTAATCAAGAAGCTGGGATCTTGATTAACTTCATTTCTTTGTTTAAAAGAAGTCATCAAACACGTGAAGGAATAGAATCACTCTAGAGCTAGAGCAATGCTCGCTCCAAGATGAGTGAAGGAAAACCACAACCTTTGAACTTTGCATTTGGACAAAGTTAATTTGTTATACATAAATGGCTAAGCCATAGATAAAGCACCTTGTAGCTTTGTAACTTGTTTGGGATTTCCATTATGTATCAAACGAGCTCATGTATCAAGCTCTTATACTTCTTTTTGAAGTACTATTTAAGATCACATTTATGAGAAAACCATACAAAAAGGGTTTTCAAATTGAAGGGGAGATATTCTTGAGAAAGAATTCATCATCAACATACAACAAAGACTACATTCATGGGAGAAGATTTAATCACAAAGGAAAGAAGGGATGTCTCTTTTGAAGCAAAGATCGTCTACATGGAGCAAAGGACTACATCAATGGATGAAATCAACTCATGAAGAAAGCATCAACAACAAGGAGAGGAATAAATCTACTACATGGAGATATAAACAAGGACAACAACAAAAAGGCTTCAAAGACTACACTTGAAAAACAATAAAAAAAACATCAACCACAACATGAGAAAGGAAGCCAATACATGGAGAACAAATCAAGAAGGTTCAAGATCAACATCACCTCAAGGAGCTAACTACAATAAATCCAAAAGAGGAACATCACTAAAGCATCTATCTATATCAAGCAATAGGAACATCTTCGTTGAAGAAGGAACATCATCAACCATAAGGAGGAAGGAACTACGATCAACTAAGAAAGTTTCAAAGAAGATCTTATGGAGGAAGCTACAAAATCAAGGTCCTAGATTCTCAAGAAGAAGATGGCATCTACATCAATATGAAGAAGAATCGACTATGAAGATATGAAAAGCAAGGAAGAAAGAAGAAGGAAGCAAAATCAAAAAGATTTGAAGACAAAGGAAGATCAGATAAAAGGGGAGTGAAAATTGGCAAAGCAAAACATAGAAATAGAAGAGATAACATATAATCATGAAAAAGCTGAATTTGACGATTGAAGGGTAGCTGTTGGAGCAAGCAATCCTCAAATTCACCCTTCACAAATATTTTTCTGAGTTCATAGAAAATTAGCCGCACATGACTCTAGTATAAAAGTTATTTCTCTTTTTCATATGATCCATAGCTTAAGAAGAAAAGAAAAAAAAAATACTACACTATTTTTTGCACGTTGCATATACTACTCCTTAGATTTAGGCAACTTGCATGATGACTCATCAATCAAGAAATCAAGAAATCGTAGGAAAGCTGCTCCTTGAGTTATGGAAGTTAGCTAGCGATGAAAATGGAAGGAAATGATGCGCGGTGGTCTTTGCCGCTGTAACATACATGTATATAAGCATTGGTTGCTAATAAAAACTTTGAGACGACGTTTTGTAGTGATTTGATATATCTCATGTGTTGTTCTCCTATCTCTCTCTGTATCTATGCTACAGTACCTACACTCCATCTTCATGAATGTCTCACGTTTCTGTACATCTACAACAACGCATATGTTTCATGAACTGTTATCTCAGATAGTATTCCTTAATCGGAGTTTTTTTACTATAAGCTCACGGTTATGTACAGAGTAGTATCGTATTCAATGCATTTTAATTTTATAATGCACTTGAGAAATGCTAACTCATAAATCTATGATGACAATATGTTTTTTTACTATACAAGTGTGTCTGCTGCTCATTTCTCCTTATTCATGCAGTATCATATACATCCTTTATGTGAATGCACACATACTACAACTTGCATTTCATAAGCACTATATATTCATATTGTATCCACCATTATGCAATGCATATATGCAATAATCGAAGTGCAGAGCTGATTGAAAGTATTCACTTGTTGTAACTTAAATGAAAGTTAAATCATGTATTGTACTGAGCATACATTTACTTCGTGTTATTATGAGTGAGTAATACTCTGTTGCGCAATTCATTTAATATTGGAAGTCACTATACAGTATATGTATAAGCATTGAAGATGAGCCTTTCGAGAGAAGCATCTCAGAGACAAGGCATAGTGGATGAATGTTGAACTAAGGTTTTCTTCAAATCATTGCAGAAGGGTGCATACTATATCATTCCCGTAAGTCTCCAAGGATGAGTATGGATCAACAGGGATAGTTAAAGTACAATTGTAAATTTGTACATTCTTTATGTGGTGTTCATCCATGTCAAGAAGAAACCCGACAGAGTGCCTCCGATGCAGAATCATTTAATCTCAGAAATGAGCCATGACTATCAATCTTCTTTTCGGCAATAGTCTCAAGATGCTGCAGTAGAATTAAAATCAAGTGTTCAGGGCAGTTTTTCACTCATAGGTATATGTGCATACATCTTAAGCATTCATCTATATGCTATGTATGTGTGCACGACTACTTATGTTCAAACCATGATGTCATAGTCTCACCTCAAGCTTTGAAGCAGCAAGTGGCATGATCTGTTCGAATCATGTTCATGGGAAACAATATACTTTTATTGCAAATATATTACTGAAGGAGAATTCTGCACACGTTCAAAAGGGGTTACATGCACACTCTTTATTACAAGGGTCAATGTAAATCTAGATGTTTTTTTTATGATGTACATCATTCAATTTTCGGACCATGCTCTCTACATATATCAGGTCATGCTTCTCCATTCACATTTCTGCAACCACTTCTCTTTCCTCACAGTCCCAAGGGCTCTCGTCCCATTCACTTGTAATTTCCTTTTCTTTAATTCAAGTCGGGCAGAGTAGGCCAAGGCCGGACTTTCTTTGCGAAAAAAAACAATAGCAACACAATCGGATCAATAGGCTGTATATTATCAGTAATATTCTATTTCTTTTATTATTTATGATGATTTCCTATAACATTGGGTTTTTCTGGGACGCTAAGCATATGTAGACATAACGAAAGTTTTTGGGTGGAATCCTTGGCGAGAATAATATTTTCTATTTTTCGCTTTCTGTTTTAGAACTCTATCGAAAGCGTAAAACCCATGTTAGCCAAGTGTTCCTAGGATGTTCATGTATCAAAGAAACTCCTTAGAACAAGGTCCTTTTGGTTATCTTAACACGAAAGGATAGCTTGAAGATATAGAGCTTGTATTCCTTGTAGATTGACCTCTTATTTTTTTCTTTTTTTTCTTTTAAGAGGAAGTTCGACTATGGCCTAGCTTTTGTGCTTTAATTAATAGAACAAAAATTATAGAATGAAGGGGCAAAGTGTGCTTCAGATGCCTAGTATCTCATAGAGCAAGATGCCCCGTATCCCACAAAGCAAGGGTAGAATAGCTTGAAGGTGTGACAATGGTGATGGCCCAAATATGGTAGGAAACCTATGCTTTAGAGAGAATTATGGAGAATGTCAATGAGCTTTCCATTGGCCTCATGGGCAGCCCACTTACTTTTGGATCCTGTTATTTTTAAAGATGAAATTCCTACGGTGTCTCAAGGAGGGGACTTCTTGCAATCACATATTCTTCTACCTAACTGACGAAGAGATTCTTCAATGGACCATTGTTTTGGATGGTCTTCAAAGATGGATACACATCTTTCTATCCCCATCTTTCAAAGTGCTTCCTGCTTGATGGCATTTCATAACGAAGAAGAGAAACATATCGCTTCTTCACATAATGCTTGTTTACAACTGATTTGACTCTATAAACTCAAAATCATGGCCAGAGCCTGCTAGGCGGATTGACTCCTAGGGCACAAAAAGAAGCGGTGACCAAGGTCTTCTCTAGCATAGAAGAAACACCTACACCAGTGAGCTTGCTTCAATGCCTGAAAAGAAATTATGAAAACACATGAGCAGACTTTTGTATGGTTTTCTTAAACAACATAAGTAAATGAAATTCCATCTCCTGAGATGTACTATTATATTTTTTCAACTCCCAAGGGATAATAAACGTGATTTAGAAGTGTAAACATCATAACTCATCACAAATGCCATTCCTAAAGAACCCCTCATTGGTCAATAATCAAATAAAACCTTGTGAAGAGATAGATTGCAGCAGCGACAATATAGCATATAACCAGTCAAACGATATGTCTTGACGTTTTGAGTCTAATTCACGTTACGTTTCTTAGCTTGGATGTCGTATGAAAACATTACGACCAAACTAGCGCACCAAGGTACATGGAAAACATCTCTCTTTGAGAATCAAAACAACAGACCAAATAGTCTCCAATATTTTTTTGTGCTAATCGTGTTAGATCTTGAATTTATCCATTAGAAAGGGGTTTAAACAAAGCACCTATACCAAGTTGAATCACCTCATTCCAATATGATAAAAGGAAGTTATGAATCTTTCTATGAACGAATGTATCCAAAAATACCTTTAGCACAGAAAAATGAAGGAATTTGAATTTCCCAAAACAAACAAATGAACAAATAATCTTCAAAATGAACTACATATACATACATCAATATGCATATATTCATACACATATGTGTGCATGTATGAATTTATGTATATATATGTATGCATGCGTGCCATAAATTTATGTGTATAAATTCACATATATGTAGATGCATAATTGAATGCATATGTACATTCATAATTACATTAATGTATGTGTGTCATCATGTGTGCAAACATGACGCAATGTGTGTGTACACATGCAGCTCTCTATGTGTTTGCTTGATTTCATAGGAATATTCCCTCTTTCTTTCTGTGAAGTCAAAATTGAATGTGTTATATAACTTTAGAGATAATCCCTTATTGTCACATATCAAAGTGTGCAGAATCAAACATTATACATGCTCTGGAGGACAAAGCTAAAAAAATAAAAAAACTAAAGATAAAAAAGGTTTAAAAAGTTCAAGTAAAATGTTGTTATTCATGCATGAAGCCATCATTACATTATGACAAGGGATCCCAAAAATGGAGAGACTCCCACCTTTCATGGATTAAGGGAAGGGATCATGAAGGGGAGCATCCAACCCCAACCACCTTGCATGGAAGCAAGAGGTTTCTCACAGTTAGGCTTGCACATGTATAGCAAGGCACATCACACGCTCTCATTGCTAAGAAACGCTTTCAATACACACATAATAATTTAGAATAATGAGATATACTAATACACACATGCAAACCCTTCTAAATCCATACACAAGAGAACAATGCCAACCACAAGAGGAGGTGAAATGAACAGAAAATGAGCTTCAATTCAAGTCACATTACATCATAATGGAGACCATGAGGAGCGTACAAAAGATATGTGTTCAAAATAAAAGAAGGACCACATGAGCTAAGTGGTATGATATTCTACAAGATATGGAGAAAATAAAAAATAATATGTAAGATACAAAAGTAAAGGATGCATGAATTTTACGAAAAGCACTCATATATCTCTAATATCTAAGCTAAATCTTTTGAAAAAAATTAACAATTTTCACCTAGGAGAGGGTTCTCATGTAAATACTTCAAAAAGTAAATAAGGGGAAGTTTTAATTGGGGCAATGACTACAATATGAGAGGGTTGCATCTAATGTGCTATCACTAAAATTTTACATGAGCCATTTAGGCATAATTTTTGCATCCTCTATATCAACTCTCTCATCAAAACTTCAACATGTGAATTTGCATCAGAAATGGAATGATCTACATCATTGTATGGAACATCTAATGGTAGAGAGACTACCTCGCTTGGACCCATACTTGACTATCCACCTAAAAAAAGGGGAAGGAAAGTGTCATACACATTTGTAGAGCTAACTAAAGCTTCCTTGGTACATGAAAGCAATGGCTGAATCACATCTTCCATAAAAGCATCACTACTGAAAATGTGTTTTAGTCTATGGATGATACAAATAATAGCCTTTGCTTTCAGAACTATACCCAACAAAAATACATTTCAGTAATTTATCATCCAATTCCCCACATTGTTGTTGAGGCACTAATGTATATGCTAGACAAGCAAAGACATGTAGATGAGAAATAGATGGCTTGCGACCATGCCAAGCCTCATATGAAGTTATAGTGCACCTAGCCATCTCCATGAGAGATCTATTCTTTCTTTCAACAACTCCATTTTCTTCATTTGTATAGGGCATTATACACTAATGTTATATCCCTTGCTCAACGAGAAATTCATTATAATCAAAAGAAATGTATCCCCCCTCGATTAGAATAGAGGGTACACAATTTACATTCTTATAGAATAGAGGGTACCCAATTTACATGCCAATTTAGCCATAACTAGAAATTTTCTTAAAGCACAAACACTTCGGAATTCGCTTTCAATGGATACACCCATGCAAGCAATATAGAGAAATCATCAATAAAATTCCAAAAGAAAGGTAGTTGCCAAAAGATGGTGTCTGCACATGACCACATACATCACTATGAACAAACTATAATCTATGCACATGACCACATACATCACTATGAACAAACTATAATCTAAGAGCAGCTCAAATTGAACCATCTTTTGGGAAGGATGAATGCTATATTTTTCCCAAGATAAAACCTTCGTAGACATGTTTACAAGGTGCCTCAATTTTTTACAAAGAGGACTCCATTTTTTATATTTGAATGCATATAAAACTAGAAAAGTTTGGATGACCAAAGCATGGATGCCAAAGCTTTACATCTAAGATACATGAGAATCTTGAACTACACATGCTAAATCATTCATAGATTTTTCATAGTCTATGAGCTTATACAAACCATGACATAAACTTCTAGAAGCAATAATAACATCCCCATTTGAGAGATCACAAATTGTACACTTGTCATCAATAAATTACACAACCAAGCCAATCTTGGTTAATGCTAAAACTGATAACAAATGTTTCTTGATCCCTAGTACATGTGATAGTATTCTGTGTAGGACATTACATGATAAGAGGAATTTTTAGCACATGAGATCGCATTCAGTGTAGGACACTACTCATGAGAAGATGGTTCATAGATTCATATAGTAGTAAATGCCCATTTTTCATTCTCAACAAGATTAGCAGACCTTGTTTTAGGCATAGAGGTCTGTGCAACAACCATTCAGGTCTTTTTCCTCTTAGCCTCTTTTGTAGCTTTTTTTGCAAGACCCTTTATGACATGATCATTTCACTTACAATATTTACAAAAATATTTCTACTTTTGTGTTTTCTTCTCATCTTTTTCTTCCTTCTTCAATTGTGTAGCATTGGTTGCTTACTAGTAGATGAGCTCCATTTACCTTTGCCCTTGTTACTAGCTAGAAAAGCTTGATGTACAACATGCATAATGGAGCTGTTATGTCTCGGGTGATCTTCGTGCGAAGAAACAAAGCCTAGCTCCTCCAATGTTGAGGCATTAGGATTTGCTTTCATCATCAATCAACGAGTAGAAGAAAAATTCGTATATGAATCTAAAAGACTATTAAGAACAGTTTGCTGAGCTGAACTACCTAGAAAGACTTATCTACAAAAACCATTTGCTTCTTCATCTACTTTTTTTGTAGGTAAGGAACATGAGCCTAAAACAGGAAAGTGGTGAGTGTATCCCAAGCATCCTTTCTTGCTTTGTAGGAGCAAATTTGAGGGATAGTGGCATGTTTGATAGACAAATCTATGAATGCATGTGCCTCAGCATCTTTGGTATCCCAATGAAGTTGCTCTATATTAGGTGCAACACGAACTGAAGCACAAACAAGAATTTCAAGATCATCATCTTCAACGCCATCTAAATCACCTTCAATAACTATATTTGCAAGTGTAGTAGGGCATCTTTCAAGACCCTGCACAATATTCCATAGTCCTTTTGCTACCAATACATGATGCATCATATATGCCCAAAATGGTTAATTTGTATCATTCAACCTACCCTCAACTTCGAACATACAAAAAAACATCATTTCTTTCATCCATGAGGAGTAACTAAATACCCTAATTCAAAAAAAAAGATTGCATTTCAAAAGTTTGAACAAAACTAGCCTATCAAGCTCTACTAAACATGTAGCAAACTTTAAGGCACTTGAATTGGCGAACTAAAACATGTATATATGTTTGGCACAAAAGGACAAAAACTTTTGCATGAGAATTGTGATAGTGCATTTGGAGGCCAAAATGAGCATTGATGAAAATTACAATGCCAAAAAGGAAAGATATTTTGAACTCCTAATTGCCCTTATTATGCTTGCCAATTTTCATGTGATTTTGAGACTTTGATGGGAGGGGTGTTGATGATGGCCTAGATGAAGCAATGACCTACCTTGATAATAATTACTGGATTTGGAGCTCTATGAAAGCACATGAATAACACAAGAAAGAAGAACAATCTTGGAGCACAACACAATATTGGATGTATTATGAAGTGAATGTATGAAGAGAAGTAACCGGTTAGGGTCATAGGTTTATATACAAGACAGTAGAAATAAAACGTCCTTAGATGGAAAAAAGTGCTCCAACAATCCTAAGTGTGCTCACACATATGACTACCAAAATATATCAACACATTTAACACTCTCCCCCTCGTAAGCTTTGTTGTCCTTGACAAAGCTAAGAGAAATAACAGTAGAAATAATTGAAAATAAGATCATGAAACACAAGTAGAATCATAAACGTAAATTCTCCTATTTCTTGATAATACCCAACATAGAAATATATCCATGCCAATGAATTTCATCCACCTAGAGAAAAAAGAGATATGTCTAGGAGGGGTGCCATATAAGCATGCATTTCCTAGCATCTATGTACTTCTAAAGAAGTTCCCAAGATTCTAACATGACCATATAGAAGGAATTTCTATCTTCATATGTGGCTTCCCTGGAAGCCTACATGTCTGGTTCATTCCATAAGAAGCCTGCATTGAAGAGAATCATCATGATAAAAATTTATGCCAAGAATATGATGAACAAAGGGACTTCCTAGCCCTAACTTTATATGAATAAGGATCGAATGTCTATTTTGGGCATGTTAGAATCATGGAAACATAGTTATGTGAAGCTAAAACATAAAATTCAACTCCATGGTAACTCTAGTGCCGGAAATCTAAAGCACATGGCTACCAAGAAATTGGTGAATGCATTCAATCGCCTCATATAGACCGTATGCACATGAAAATGACTCCTCGAGGCTTTGTGAATGCCTTATTTTTGTAATTATGAATCTCTATGTTTTAGGGCCCGACACAATCATACAGGTGGACATTCATTGAACCCACAAAGAGAGCTACAAAACGTCATAAAGCTAGCATTTAGTAAAGGAATTATTAACAATGAAGTAAGAGACGCATGAAACAATTTCTTATGATTGGCTATATAAGAAGGTTGAGATGAAATATATTTCTTCTCGTCCAATCATGATGTGCATGGGCAGCTTTAATAAGCGTCAGTCAAGAGAAATAATGAGCCATACAGTAAAATAGAAAATGAGCATTCCTAACAGATCGCTCACAGAAGCACGAATGTGCGTGGCTCCATTGTTGCTTCTGAAGCTGCACGATGTGTGTGAGAATATGAGAATTGGGGAGAGAACAAAGGAACTTTTTTTCCGAGAAACTTCAAGAGGTGGCAACCTCCGTCCAATCCAAATGAAAGATCTCTAAACTTACGGGTTCTCACAACACCTAACACTTGACCGTGGAAAACATAACGATAAGTATTGAGGAGATTATTGAAGAGTTTAGAAACTAGCAAACAAAGAAAGGGATTTCCAAAACAAGATGAACATGGGATGGAAAGTTGAAAGAGCAGGTGACACAAACTCAACCTTCAGCCTCCGATGTTTTCATGAGTAGCCTTACAAACCATGTCTCATAACCCAACATCACTACGGAAAAAAAATTTGGCATCCCGAAACTTTAGCTGGAAACCCACAATTTGAAGCAGAATCTTGAAATCTTCAACCCATGCTGAGGAATTTCAGCTTCCATGAAATGTTTTTGGAAACAAATGCTATGAAGGGAAGCCGTAAAAGAAAGTCAAAGGTTATCTTCGAGTAGGAACATTCCATGAAGAAGATATCCCAAATCTACAATAGGAAAATGGCAT
Source organism: Ceratopteris richardii (assembly GCA_020310875.1). Lineage (NCBI taxonomy): Eukaryota > Viridiplantae > Streptophyta > Polypodiopsida > Polypodiales > Pteridaceae > Ceratopteris > Ceratopteris richardii. The sequence continues at coordinate 178,789,230 of CM035422.1, read as the reverse complement.
GGAAACCATCAACTTCAATAAACCCAAAAGCTTGATAAATATCTTGGCTTCTCTAGTCCATGAGCTATTGGTGAATAAGCTTTAACAATCTTCTCCAAGCTTCCCTCGATTGTCACCTTGAGGAAATCACTATGTCCATCTTCTAGTTTTCTACAAAGCACACATTCAAGCAATTATGATTACATCAGAATTGTGTGTGTGCTAAAAAGGAACATGGGAGTCATTAGTGGAGATTAGATAAGCATTAGTTCATTATGTGAATTCTTATCCATAGGGGAAGTAGATGATTATGCATTCACAGCGCCCTCTAAAAATAGTCTTTGCATATCTCATACGCCTAATGACAAAGCAACGTATTTAATCATAATAACCACAACATGAATGCAATAGAGTATGAAAAAAAGACTCTTCATAGAAAATGTTAAAGACAGGGTAGGGACGCGTTGAACCCCCCAAGCTTTGTCTTCCACTTCAAACTCTTCATACAAATTATTAAAGATAGGTTAGGGACTCGTTGAACCCCCCAAGCTTTGTCTTCCACTTCAAATTCTTTGAACAGATGAGTCTTTGTTTTGAATGCATGGTGTCTATGGCTTGAAGACCATCACATCTGCATGGGCAGTCACAAAACGATCCATCCTTGAAGCACCTACAATGCACTGAGACCTACGCTCCTATTCTTGTGTAGATTTTTGTCAAGATTGTCATCAACAAGATTGCCTTGAAGAGATACAGAGGGATTATTCATGTGACTTTGGAAAGCACACATGAGTCTAAACAGCATGCCGAAATCCGAATCTTACACATCGAACCCTCATGGGAGTATCTCAATGAGCGTTATCAAGAAATCACTCTGTTGGAGTGCACGTGTCGACATGATAAGTGCCACCATAAGCATGCTCCGAGACTGTGGCAAAGATAGCATGCGAAGGGGCTACTACAAGATGTAGTATATGAGAAGATAAGGTCAGCGGTCCATAGTGTTGTAGTCTTGTAAGTGTCCCTAACCAATAGTTAGCCTATCAATCATACAAAGAGAAACAAAGAATGGGGGAAGCACATGGGACACGTAGTTCAACACCTATGCACGACCCCAATTTGACAGAAACATCCTCGAGGGGTGGGCTTCATGTGATCTCCCAACATCTCCCACAACACACCGTCATTCTCATACAGAGGGCTCCTAATCTCCTCCTAAGTTGCAAATCCGCCCAAGCGAGCTTCTAAACACCTTGACTCTTGCTTGGGTGATCACTTTCTCTCTTTTGGGTGAGCAACCAGGAGTGGGAGGTAAGTGAGGCACAATAGTGTAAACTCACTACCTTCAAGGAGGCATCATCGAATTTGGATTAGCTTATTCCTTCATCCATGGAAACTTCAGCAAGAACCATTTTCCAAGCTAGGTAGGGAGTTGGAAAGCTCACGCACAGAGGAGAGGAAGAGGAGGATTAAACCCACATTTCATGTCTTAGTAAGAAAAGGACTCAAATATTTCTAACATCAAAGAACTATATGAAGGAGAGTTTCGACACGGAAACTCGTACCGAAAGGGAAAACACATCGCCTCCTTGTCTTTCAATGACCAAGGGATCCCCCAAAGTGCACATATCCCTCCATTAAAAACTCCATCCAAAACATATGCTGATGAATTAGAATCTTTTTTGCAAGTTTAAGCATAATACCTTTGATACATAAAATTTTTCCATCTCAGATTGCATGGCATGTGTGCTTCATGTATTGAAAAGTGGTCCATGCAGATAAATCCATTCTGCTTTGCTTTACAGTTAGAGAGCTACGTAAAGTTAAAGTGATGCATGAGGGAGGCAAAGTGAATTACAAACTGTTAATCTTTGGCATGCAGAACATTTGTAGTAGATGTTGAGATTTACTTACTTCACATGAATGAGTACATCAAAATTTATGCAATGCACTCTACTATGACTCTCCACCAAGAGACTTGGAATTAAACAATTTCACCAACAGACGTCCTAAAGGCATACGTATTACGTCATCGTGATAAAGTTACAGCATTCATTAACACAAAATAATACTGACTCTTCCTCGGCGAATCACATGCAACCACAGTTGGATTCATATCTTCGTCAACAAAGTATCATACACACAGGATCACTGGAATGGCTAAACACACAGAACAACAGGAACTCAATACACGAGTTTAAATCAAACTTTCTCTGAAGCATTCCATAGGCGCACCGCACAGACCCACAGTCCGGCATCTTGCTCCCCACACATCTGCTTCCACACTCTTTTCCAAAAAGGTACAAGACTTACGCTACATCCTTCCATGTGTCTCTTTTCTAATTACATTTTCCGGTAACTACCGTTACATTCTGATGGCCTAACACTAGCATGCACACCGGACTCGAAGCCGAAATTGGTTGATTACAAAAAGATAACTAGGAATCATCAACAATGCCTTGAATATACATATCGTGAGCTAATTTGAAAGTGCGCCAAATCTTCTGCTTTAGAGACTCTTACATTTCCTAGAGAGCATGCAGTTCTACCAGATGAGCATTCATGCGCACCAAACTGGAAGAAATAACTTGAGATAATAGAAGTTCACATGCGCTTTGTAAGAAAGCTTCTTGGAGATAAAAGTCATTTGCTATAGCTGTATCACAGCCTAAGTGAGCATCAACAGTCTCTGCATCAATATGCAAAAGAGGTTCCTCCTGAATACCTAACTGCTTTTCTCGACGGTCCAATTCTTGCAACTGATACTACATTGTTTTAAAAAAATCATGGTGCTCCTTCTGATCAATGTCAATCTCTTTCTTTAACTAAATATTGCGATTGATTTCTTCACCAAGCACTTGTCCTTTTTGAAACAATTGTTCTTGAACCTACAAAAGTTCTGTTTCACATTGAAGTGCTTTGTCAGAGAGTACCTTAAAGGCGTGTTTGATATCTGCCAATTTGGTGCGATTGTTGGCCAACTCAGAGCCAAGAGCAATCATAGAATCACTTTTGTCAATCAGCACCTACTGTAGAAGAGGGATTTCCGCGTCTTTAGCTGCAATGACATCATCCTTATCCTTAATATGTTCCTATAATAAGCATTCATTTGCTTTAATTGCCAAAATTTTTTCTTGCAATGGAGCGATGTCTGCCTCTAATACATCAACCTTCGATTGAAACTCATTTCACAATGACTATTGAGCAACATTCAGTTGAGTGGGGAGTTGCTTGGATAGATGAATAAGAAAAATCACCGATATGGGCTAATTGTAGAAAAGAATCCAGTGCTAAACAGTTTGGCAATCGGAGAGAAGGTTTCACTGGTACCATAGTAGAAGAGGAAGCGGGGGGGAATAATTGGGTGAAGAAGATATTGGGTGAGAGTGTGATACTACAACCCAGTGAGTAGGGAAAGAAGGGCGTACCTGGGGATTGGGGGGTAAGGGTGCCCAAGAAGGTGAAGGATGAGGGGTTGCTGTATTCTCCGTACTGTTATCCTCAAGCATGGACGTAGGTGGAGATGGAGGCATAGTTGAATCAACCTTGTGCGGCTGTGATTCATGGTGTACAGTGGATTCAGCCATTGCTTCCTGCATAGTTTGATGGCTCCTCTCAACAACATTATCATTTTATGGTGTCTCCTTGATGAATTCCTGTTTCTTGTCTGCTGTCACGGTGTGTTTAACATCTCCCATAATAGTATCTTCCACAGTTTTATCCTTCGACGGTGGGGAAGAAGAATCACGCATGGATCAAGATTGGTTTACTCGTTGACGCATGAGCTCTGCTCTAAGAAGGGCTCACTTTCCTGCATTTCTCCTCAAGAAAACTGAAAATATCTTCATTATCATCATCATATCCCATCACATGATTAGACTCTACACACAACATGATGTTACCTATTGGAAGGCTTGAGACAGGGTTCACAATTGGGAGGAGGAACGAAAGAAGGTGAGGAAGACAGGTGTGAGGACATTCACCTTTGGATAACTATCGCATGATGGCCTAGCATTCATGATGGATGCATCAAAAAAAGAACGATGCCCAATTTATAGGTTCACGAGGGGCAGCATCAATCAGAGAATAGAAAGGTTGGGAGATATTGTAAGTGCATTTTTGAAGGTTAAGGGCGGTCACCAAAAACTGCAATGATGAACACTCCGATCCGGTTAGCACATTATGGTGAAGTCATTGGAGGAATGTCGAGCAAAAAGCTGTTTCATCGTAGCTAGTGGGAGAGGGGGAAATTCAGTATGACCTGCATGTGGAAGATGAAACATCTCAGCCATAGTGTTAATAGAAACCACCATACATGGAATAAGGCAAATGAGAGGCCAACAACATTCTATCATGGCAACCTCGGTGATTGCCACAATCATTGTTGCGAAATAAGGGTGACATTCTACCGAATGCCAAGGCAACTCCACGAACACCAGAAAACCACGAGGACCAAAAAACTCCACAAGGTCGGGGGAAAGATCGGCACAGAAGCTGGTGATATTTGCAAGATCTTCCATGGTGCAACAGGAAATCAAAATGCACAAGAATAGGAATCGCACAATGATACTGAACGCAAGCAAAAGGATGAAGCAATAGAGTACAAGGACACCAGTTAAGTAGAAAATGCAGGGTGAAATTGTGGGTGTAGGACATAATCATCACAAGTGGAGGGAAACATGCATGGATCATTACTACAAAAGCGCATTAAGGATTTCCAAGTCGTGGGGTATGGTGGAGGAACACGGTTAAGCAATCAAAATAGGAGGATTACGGTGGTGTGTTCAATCGGAAAATGCATAGCGCATATATTGGGTCAAAGATACCGAAACAAACATGATCCTAATGAAGGTAAAGTGAAACCTATGCAAGTGTAAGGGGAAGTGGGTGGCATGCAATACAAACACAGTTTAGATCCATTAATGGGTTTAGGGAGTAGAGTGCCTATCAATGTAGATAACCGTAAAGTAGCCAAACGAATCTGTTCTGCAATGTGGTAGGGATCGAACCAAAGAAGCTTGAACTTTCCTGCTAAGCGATTAGACTTGGCGTTGTAAAAAAGAACCGATTGCCCTACTGTAAAGACACAGATCCTAAGGAACCGATCATGTGTCTTAGCTTGCCACAATTGGACTTCTTGAAGAACCAAAGAGTTTTCTAGACGGTGCTCATTCAAAGACCATAAAACATCCAGCTTTAAAGGGAAAGAATCTTTGGGTAATAACTTGTGCTCCAATGCCACCTGTACGCTAAGTACAATCGATTCCATAGTTGCAATTGCTTCACGACCATATGCAAGTTTAAAAGGGGTACTTCTGGTAGAAACTTTGTAGGTAGTTCGATAAGCCCATAAGACCGAAGGAAGAAATTGACCCCATCTCTCTGGGCACTCCAAAACAAGGTTCTTCATCATATTAAAAAGAGTTTTGTTAGTACTTTTGACCAATCCATTCACCCGGGAATAATAAGGGGAACTAAATTTATGGACAATACTTAAGGTTTGGGTTAAAACTTGCATTAATGTATTGGCAAAATGATTATCTTGATCAGAAACAATCTCCAAAGGGAGCCCATAACGAGGAAAAACATCACGAAGTAAACATTTAGCGACCACCGGAGCAGGTTCCGACTATAATACCCAAGCTTCAGTCCAAGGAGTAGCATAATCGATACATGTAGGGATATAACGATGATTTGTAACAATAGAAGGAGGCGTAATAGGAACAATAAAATCCACTCCCCACTTTTGGAAAGTCTCAAGGGGAAGGATAGGCTGAAGTGGAAAATGATGTCGGTATAAAGGTTGTCCAGTAGGTTGGTAGGCATCACACTGTTGAACATAAGCAACAATATCACGATGCATTGTGGTCCACCATAACCCACTATGTAGAGTTTTCCAATACGTAAGATCGACCGAGAAATGCCCATCGAAAAGAGTACAATGAGCCATTGCAATTACCAAAGGATCTTCATATGGCGCAATACATCATAAGAGTGCACCAGATGGATCCATATAATACCATTGACCCACAATGATGTGAAATCGGCGACTATACATAGCCATATTATGGCAAGCTGACATCGAAGTAGTATTTGGAAGACAACCCATGGTTAAAAAAATCATTAGGGTGTCATAATATGAACGTGAGACAGGTAACGGCTGGGAGTCATCTTGAACATAGTTGATCACATAGATGGTCAGAGTGGTGTAATCAATGCAACCGGGAGGCTCACAAGAATCCGATTGAGCAACACCCGCCTAGCTACTCTGCCACCTAAATGTTGTTCTCGTATAAGATAAATGAAGGCGGCATGATCCACATGGAAGGTAAATTTTCATCCGAACAGATAGTTCCGAAATCTTTTAACTAAATAGACTAGCCTAGAACATTCTCATTCAGTAATGGAATAATTACGTTCGACAGGTGCTAGTCATCATCTTGCATAATAAACACGAGGAAACCACTTATCATGTTGTTGCATTAACACACTACTGATTGCAATATCAGAACCATCCACAAAGACATGTAAAGGAAGTTGCCAATTAGGAGCTTGTAAGTTAGGAGCCTCTGTAACGAGGTTTTTCGATCGATCAAAAGCAAATTGACATTCCTGCGTCCACACAAACTATCGAGGGTTACTTGTAATCAAACAATTAAGCGGTATAGCCACATGAGTGAGCCAACAGAGATGGTGACCATGCCACTAGATTTGGGCAAGGAATTGCATAACTTCCTTTGCTGTAGCAGGAGGGGGTGCATTCAACACCGCAAAAACTTTATCATTGTCCACTTGAATTCCCTATTGTGAAATAACATGACCGAGTAGCTTGCCACAAGAGACTCAAAAGATAGATTTTTTGGGATTTAAACAAAGATGGAACTTTTGACACTTAGAAAAGCAAAGTCTGAGGTGGTAAAGGTGAGCTCATGTATCACTAGATAATGAGAAATCATCTAGATACACCCTCATTAACATAGTTAAGTAGGGAGAAAAGATTTCTTGCATACATCATTGAAAAGTGCTTGGAGCATTGCGTAAACCAAACCACATCACTGTACAAGCATATACTCCCCAATTTGTAATAAACGCGGTCTTGGGAATATCCATTTCAGCCATTCACGCCTCATTATAGCCACTATAACCATCCAAAAAAGAGTACATTTCCCGTCCTACAACATCATCTAGCATAGTATCCAGGAAAGGAAGTGAAAATGGATAGGGTATTGTCGTCGATTCAACTTTCAGTAATCAACACAGATTCCTAATTGTTTGTTTTTCTTGGAGAGGATGACAATAGGAGAGATGCATTTGGTGTGTTCAATGGGAACAATGAAACCCACTTTCAAGAGCAGATCCAGTTCAGCTTTCACTTGTGCAGCACAATTAGGATTCATTCGGTAAGTCTGTTGTATAATTGGCCGTCAACATCACACGGTGTTCGTAGATGCAAGATCCAATCCCTTTGTATTGCGATAGTCCTAAGCAAATTCATCAGAAAATTCCGTCAGCAACAATCCTCTTTAAAATATTCAAGTAATCCGGCCTTAATCTTGACTGGGTGCGGGCTAACCTCGTCACCCAAATTGCAAATGATTAATTGATCTTTGGATACATAAAACTATCAGGGCATGGAGATATCCTCAGGGGGGAGTAAGTGTTGAAGATCAGTGGCATCCAAAACCCGATTTGTAACTGGTTCTACTTCTTCAGTGAGAGGGACTACCATACAAGCAGCTAGAGACCAATTATCCATTATGGCTTGTAAATCAAATGTACCCGGTGCTAACAAATCCTTGTTAGCATTTAGAAAAACTTCTTCTTTGTCATCCGAAAGACCATCCAACATATGCACGGGTTCTGGTATGTAAGGTCATGCATGAAAATCGCAAGGGCTCATATCATCCAAGGGTACAACATATTTCCAGTGATTACTTTTAAAAAAGAGTTCATGTGGAGACCAATCCTGTAACACTTTTGCCTCCTTCAACCAGGGCCTTCCGAATAATAAGTTGAAATCCAAGCTAGATTCAGGTAATTCTAAAAGAACAAAAGTCATTTTAAACACCACTTCCTATAGGGTAATGGGTAACTGAATGTACCCGAGATTGATCAGCCACTCTTACAAAGAATTGGATGGGTTCGAACTGAGTTCATCCCAGCTTCTTACAAAGTGGAGTTATAGCAATATTAACTCTAGAGCCTCCATTGATTGATACTTGTGAAATTTTGTGATGTTTATACCATACCGTAATTCAAGGAATAGCATAATCCACCGTAGAGTCAGTTTCTGGGTTGATAGTTGTCGTAGAAGCTATGCACGAAGATCCTTGACTAATTTGTTGCTGAAATTGTTGTGGAATACCAAGGACCAATGATAGAAGTTGCCCCAATAGGATAGTAATAGACGCTTTTGATAAAATATTCCACATAGAATCAAAATTCTATATATCAAATATCAAGTCTAGTGTGTCCTCTAACCGTATTTGGATTGGATCCATCTCTTTTGGTGGGGTATTTTGTATTTTCTACTAGAACACTGGTACCCGAAAGGGAAACAAAGTTCGTTCTTGGCTTGCCCACGTGGTTGCTTTAGTAAACATCCACTGTTGTTCTCGAATTCCCGGTTCAAAAATCTCAGCAGCTGGGTGCAACTTCTTACCAGACGATGTTCGAACTGCTGCTCCTTGTGTATCTATCCCTAAAATATATGCCATATTTTCCATTGGATGCTTTCATTCTTTTCTTCGCTTATCATGTTCGGACAATTGTTTACAATATCTGTAGATATGTGCAACTTTCCCACAAAAATGGCATCTTCCTGGTCGGAGAGATGCACTCTCACTGATTTGTCCGGAATTCCAAAGAGGCTGTCCAAAATTATTTGGTCATGGTCCTTTGTAATTCTTGTAAGTGTAATAAGATGTATTTCTCAAATGGAGTGGTATGTAGTGGGCAAACAAATCTCCCTGCTCCTGTATTATGGCATTTATGGTCAGTCTGGTCTATACTTTTGCATTTTATGGGCAATTTCTGGTAGAATGACTCACCGTATTACAAATAGCACAGTACATTTGATTTACTACACAAGCTGAAGTAGTATGCCCTCGATTCTTACATATGGTGCAATATACTTGTTTCAATGGATCATCATTCATACTCTTGGAGGCTTTTAACCAATCCAAATCTTTGGTAAAAACCACCAACCTTATGTTCCAATTGTAATGCCATAGCAATGACTACATCCAAGCTCATACTACCCACACATGGAATAATCATTACTTGTTTGAGTTGGGGGTTTATTCCATTAATAAACCATTGAGTAATCACGTCATCTGGTAGATTAGCATGTGCTTGAGGCAGCTACCATAGATGAGTACGAAATAAAGTTTCATACTCTTGCACACTCTGATGTGGTTTTTGTCTATTGTTTTGTAAGTAATCAAAGATTTCTGCCGCATTTTTCTTTAATCAAAAACGTTGTAAGAAGTCATTCTTAAAATCTTTGTATTGACTGAAACGATTAATATCATATTTGGTTAACCAAGGAGCAACTTCATTAACAAGAGTGGATTGAAACACTATAGCCTTACATGCCGGATCTGCTAGATAGTTTAGTATAGCATAATTAATTTGGAAAGTACAGACATGAGCATTAGGATCATCACCTAGAAATCCACCGAATTTAGTATATGTGACTCCGATAGCTGTCGATCATGGGTTTATGACCTTCTGTTATTGTTGTTGTTGTTGTTGTTGATGTTACTGTGTATTACTCATGTCGTCAAAATCAAGAGGAAGTATCCATTCAAAATTATTTGAACAGGTTGATTCTAATTGTTGTTATATCGGGTAGTTGCTTTGTGAAATCTCTGATTGTATTGTATTGCTGATTCTATCACATAGGTCTCAATTCGACTGCCATTCCTTGTATTTTATTACTAAGATGGACTTTTCATCAGAACTTCCACCCACAAATGTACTAGTACCACCATAATTAGAACTAAAAGTTGAGTTGCCACTAGCTTTCACCAGGCTATCACCGGAATCAGTGCCTACTCCACTCACCACACTTTCAACAGATTGAACGGGGTGTATATCTTGTATACTCTATAATCCTTGAATACGAAAATGTTGTGATGCCACTCCACTAGTCCATGTATCATGCTCTCCTTCAGATAATTGTCCTTCACCACTGCCATCGCAGGTTGTTCCCAAAGTAGTAGTAACCTTCCACAGATGTTGATCATTTCGGTACTTTGGATAAGATTCACCGGAATGTGTTATAGCATATATCATAGAATTCTTTCTTTCATCCAACCTTAATCTACCCTGAGACTGGCTATTCCACGCTCCATGGCCGGCGCTAGTGTTAACGGCAATCATTAATTAACCAATTACAGGGTTCTTTGGATGGACATGGGTCTGAATTGCAGAGGCCTTATGATTATTTTCCCAAAAAACATTTATTGTAAGGAGTATACTTGTCACTTTACTATGACTCTCCACCAGCATACTTGCAATTAAACAATTTCACCCAGTGACGTCCTAAAGGCATACGTATTATGTCACGGCGATAAATTTACGACATTCATTAACGCAAAATAATACTGATTCTTCACTAGTGAATCACATGCAACCATAATTGGATTCATATCTTCATCAACAAAGTATCATACAGATATGATCACCGGAATTGCTAAACACATAGAACACTAGGAATTCAATACAGTAGTTTAAATCAAACTTGCTCTAAAGCATTCCATAGGCACACCGCATAGACCCATAGTCCGGCATCTCGCTCCCCGCACATCTACTTCCGCACTTTTTCCAAAAATGTACGTGTTATGCTACATCCTTTCGATGTGCGTCTTTTATAATTACATTTTTCGATAATTACCATTACATTCCGGTGGTCTAACAAGTGGAATGAAAATATAAATATAAGGATCAAAGTAAATTTGTCGATCTCAATAATAGTTGATCAAATGTTTACACTCGATGATCATATAAGGATCAATCAATATAAAAAATGAATGTCACAGAGTCAGCATGGATGATTCAATTCTGATAATGTGATATTCTGTTATCGTGTAAATCACACAAACATAATATTGGATCACTCTTCTCGGTTATAGTGTAGAAAAAGACCACCCTTTCTCCAAATATTTACTTTACTTCATAAGCTTTGGATTATTTCAAAGAAGTCATGGCAAAAAAAGTTTGCTCTCTTCACTTTACTTCAATTTCCCTCTCAAATCATGAGAATCTTAAAATTCAATGGGGAAGAAAACAAATGAGTTTTTGCATTTTAAAACTAAGGCACTCAAAACTATACCTCTTACTGGAAGAAGGGTGTACTTGGGGATTGGTGGGTAAGGGTGCCTAAGAAGGTGAAGGATGAGGGGTTACCGGATTCTCCGTACTGTTATCGTCAAGCATGGACTTAGGTGGAGATGGAGGCATAGTTGAATCAACCTTGTCCGGCTATGATTCATGGTGTACAGTGGATACAGCCATTGCTTCCTACATAGGTTGATGGGTGGTCTCAACAACATTATCATTTTGTGGTGTCTCCTTGATGACTTCATGTTGCTTATCTGTTGTCATGATGTGTTGAACATCTCCCATAATAGTATCTTCCACAATTTTATCCTTAGGCAAGGGTGGGGAAGAAGAATCACGCCTGGATCAAGATTGCCTTACTCGTTGATGCATGAGCTCTGCTATGAGAAGGGCTGACTTTCTTGCATTTCTCCCAAAAAAAGTGAAAATATCTTCATTATCATCATCATATCCCATCACATGATTAGACTCTTCGCACAACATCATGTTACCTATTTGAAGGCTCAAGACAGGGTTCACAACCGGGAGGAGGAACGAAAGAAGATGACGAAGATGGGTGTGAGGACATTCACCTTTGGATAAATGTCGCATGATGGTCTTGCATTCACGACGGATGCATCAAAAAAAGAACAATGCCCAATTTATAGGTTCATGAGGGGCAACATCAATCAGAGAATAGAAAGTTCGGGAGATACCGTAAGTGCATTTCTGAAGGTTAAGGGTGGTCACCAAAAAACTGCAATGATGAACACTCTGGATTGGGTTGGCACATTATGGTGAATTCATTGGATGAATGTCGAGCAAAAAGTTGTTTCATCGTAGCTAGTGGGAGAGGGGGAACTTTAGTATGACCTGCATGTGGAAGATGAAACATCTCAGCCCTAGTGTTAATTGAAACCACCATACATGGATTAAGGCAAGTGAGAGGCCAACAAGATTCTATCATGGCGACCTGGGTGATTGATGCAATCACTGTTGCGAAATAAGGGTGACATTCTACCGAATGCCAAGGAAACTTGACCAACACGAGCAAACCACGAGGACCAAAAAACTCCACAAGGTTGGGGGAAAGATCGGCACAAAAGGTGGTGATATTTGCAAGAGCTTCCATGGTGCAACAGGTAATCAGAATGCACAAGAATACGAACCGCACAATGATACTGAATGCAAGCAAAACGATGAAGAAAAAGAGTACGAGGACACCAGTTAAGTAGAAAATGCAGGGTGAAATTGTGGGTGTAGGACATAATCATCACAAGTGGAGGGAAACATGCATGGATCGTTACTATGAAAGTGCACTAAGGATTTCCAAGTCATGGGCTACGGTGGAGGCACACGGTTAATCAATCAAAATGGGAGGATTACGGTGGTGTGTTCAATCGAAAAACGCATAGCGCATATACTGGGTCAAAGATACCGAAACAAACATGATCCTAATGAAGGTAAAGTGAAACATATGCAAGTGTAAGGGGAAGTGGGTGGCATGCAATATGAACACAATTTAGATCCACTAATGGGTTTAGGGAGTAGAGTGCCAATCAATGTAGATAACCGTAAAGTAGCCAGATCAATCTGTTTTGCAATGCGGTAGGGATCGAACCAACGAAGTTTGAAATTTCTTGCTGAGCGATTAGACTTGGTGTTGTAAAAAAGAACCAATTGCCCTACTTTAAAGACACAAATCCTAAGGAACCGATCATGTGTCTTAGCTTGCCACAATTGGACTTCTTGAAGAACCAAAAAGCTTTCCAGACGGTGCTCATCCAAAGACCATAAAACATCCAGACTGAAAGGGAAAGAATGTTTGGGTTATAACTTGTGCTCCAATGCCACCCGTAAGTTGGGTACAATCGATTCCATAATTGCAATTGCTTCACGACCATATGCAAGTTTAAAAGGGGTACTTCTTGTAGCAACTTTGTAGGTAGTTTGATAAGCCCATAGGACCGAAGGAAGAAATTGACCCCATCTTTCTTGGCACTCCAAAACAAGTTTCTTCAGCACATTAAGAAGAGTTTTGTTAGTACTTTTGACCAATCCATTCACCTGAGGAAAATAAGGGAAACTGAATTTATGGACAATACTTAAGGTTTGGGTTAAAACTTGCATTAATGTATTATCAAAATGATTGTCTTCATCACAAACAATCTTCAAAGGGAGCCCATAACGAGGAAAAACATCACGAAGTAAACATTTAGCGACCACCAATGTAGGTTCGGACCATAATACCCAAGCTTCCGTCCAAGGAGTAGGATAATCAATACATGTAGGGATATAATGATGATTTGTAACAATAGAAGGAGGCATAATCGGACCAATAAAATCCACTCCCCACTTTTGGAAAGGCTCAAGGGGAAGGATAGGCTGAAGTGGAAAATGATGCTAGTGTGAAGGTTGTCTAGTAGGTTGGCAGGCATCCCACTGTTGAATATAAGCAACAATATCACGATGCATTGTGGGCCACCATAACCCACTATGTAGAGTTTTCTAGTACGTAAGATCGACCAAGAAATGCCCAGCGGAAGGAGTAGAATGAGCCATTTCAATTACCAAAGAAATTTCATGTGGCGCAATACATCATAAGAGTGCGCCAGATGGATCCATATAATACCATTGACCCAGAATGATGTGAAATCGGCAACTATACATAGCCATATTATGGAAAGCTGACATCGAAGTAGTATTTGGAAGACATCCGCTGGTTAAAAAAATCATGAGGGTGTCATAGTATGAACGAGAGACAGGTAACGCTTCGGAGTCATCTTGAACTGAGTTGATCATATAGATGGTGAGAAAGGTGTCATCAATGCCACCAGGAGGCTCACGAGAATCCGATTGAAAAGGAAATCTGAAAGGGCATGTGCCAATCTCGAGCGACGCACAATATCATACTCAAATTCTTGAAGTAGCAACACCCACCGAGCTATATGCCACCTAAATTTTGTTCTCGTATAAGATAAATGAAGGCGGCATGATCCACATGGAAGGTAAATTTTCATCCTAACAGATAGTTCCAAAATCTTTTAACCGAATAGACTAGCCTAGAACATTCTCATTCAGTAATGGAATAATTACGTTCGACAGGGGCTAGTCATCATCTTGCATAATAAACACGAGGAAACCAATTATCATGTTGTTGCATTAACACACTAGTGATTGCAATATCAGAACCATCCACGAAGACATGTAAAGGAAGTTTCCAATTAGGAGCTTGTAAATTAGGAGCCTCTGTAATGAGGTTTTTCGATCAATCAAAAGCAAATTGACATTCCTGCGTCCACACAAACTATCGAGGGTTACTTGTAATCAAACAATTAAGCGGTATAGCCACATGAGTGAGCCAACAGAGATGGTGACCATGCCACTAGATTTGGGCAAGGAATTGCATAACTTCCTTTGCTGTAGCAGGAGGGGGTGCATTCAACACCGCAAAAACTTTATCATTGTCCACTTGAATTCCCTGTTGTGAAATAACATGACCGAGTAGCTTGCCACAAGAGACTCAAAAGATAGATTTTTTGGGATTTAAACAAAGATGGAACTTTTAACACTTAGAAAAGAAAAATCTGAGGTGGTAAAGGTGAGCTGATGTATCACCAGATAATGAGAAATCGTCTAGATACACCCTCATTAACATAGTTAAGTAGGGAGAAAAGATTTCTTGCATACATCATTGAAAAGTGCTTGGAGCATTGCGTAAACCAAACCACATCACTATACAAGCATATACTCCCCAATTTGTAATAAACGCGACCTTGGGAATATCCATTTCAGCCACTCGCACTTAATTATAGGCACTGTAACCATCCAAAAAAGAGTACATTTCCCATTCTGCAACATCATCTAGCATAGTATCCAAGAAAGGGAGTGGAAATGGATCGGGTGTCGTCGTCGCATTCAGCTTTCGATAATCAACATAGATTCCTAATTGTTTGTTTTTCTTAGAGAGGATGACAATAGGAGAGATGCATATGGCGTGTTCAATGGGAACAATGAAACCCACTTTCAACAGCCAATCCAATTCAGCCTTCACTTGTGCTACATAATTAGGATTCATTCGGTAACTATGTTGTATAATTGGCGAGCATCCGGTTTCATCATCACACGGTGTTGGTAGATGCGAGGATCCAATCCCTTCATATCGCGACAATCCCAAGCAAATACATTAGCAAATTCCTTCAGCAACAATCCTCTTGAAAATATTCAAGTAATCCGGCCTTAATCTTGACTGGGCGCAGGCTAACCTCGTCACCCAAATTGCAAGTGATTAATTGATCTTTCGATACATAAAACTATCAGGGCATGGAGATATCCTCAAGGGGGAGTAAGTGTTGAAGATCAGTGGCATCCAAAACCTGATCTGTAACTCGTTCCACTTCTTCAATGAGAGGGACTACCATACAAGCGGCCGAAGACCAATTATCCATTATGGCTTGTAAATCAACTCTACCCAGTGCTAACAAATCCTTGTTCCCATTTAGAAAAACTTCTTCTTTGTCATCCGAAAGACCATCCAACATATGCATGGGTTCTGCTACGTAAGGTCGTGCATGAAGGTCGCAAGGCCTCATATCATCCACTAGTAAAACATATTCCCAATGATTACTTTTAAAAATAAGTTCATGTGGAGACTAATCCTGTAACACTTTTGCCTGCTTCAATGAGGGCCTTCTGAATAATAAGTTCAAATCTAAGATAGATTCAGATAATTCTAAAACAACAAAAGTCATTCTGAATACCGCTTCCTATAGGGTAATGGGTAACTGAATGTACCCGAGATTGATCAACCACTCTTTCAAAGAACTGGATGGGTTCGATCTGAATCCATCCCAGCTTCTTACAAAGTGCAGCTATAGCAATATTAACCCTAGATCCTCCATTGATTGATACTTGTGAAATTTTGTGATGTTTATACCATAGTGTAATTAAAGGAATAGCATTATCCACTCTAGAGTCAGTTTCTAGGCTGATACTTGCCGTAGAAGGTGTGCACACAGATCCTCGACTAATTTGTTGCTGAACTTGTTGTGGAATACCAAGGACCAATGATGGAAGTTGCCATATTATGATAGTAATAGACACTTTTGATAAAATATTCCACATAGAATAAAAAATCTCTGTATCAGATATCAAGTCCAGTGTCTCCTCTGATCATATCTAGATTGGATCAATCTCTTTTGGTGGTGTATTTTGTATTGTCTACTGGAACACAGGTACCAGATAGGGAAAGAAAGTTGGTTCTTGACTTGCCCACGTGGTTGCTTTAGTAAACATCCACTATTGTTCTCGAATTCCTTGTTCAAAAATCTTAGCAACTGGGTGCAACTTCTTACCAGACGATGTTCGAACTGCTGCCCCTTGTGTATCTATCGCTAAAATGTATATCATATTTCCATTGGATGCTTTCATCTTTTCTTCGCTTATCATATTCAGATAATTGTTTACAATATCTGCAGATATGTCCAACTTTTCTACAAAAATGGCATCTTCGTGGTGGGAGAGATGCACTCTCACCAGTTTGTTTGGAATTCCAATGAGACTGTCCAAATTATTTGGTCATGGTCCTTTGTAATTCTTGTAAGTCTGATAAGATGTATTTCTCAAATGTAGTGGTATGTAGTGGGCGAACAAATGTCCCTACTCCTGTATTATGGCATTTATGGTTGGTCTAGTCTATACTTTTTATTGTATGGGCAAGTTTTGGTAGAATGACTCACCCTATTACAAATAGCACAGTACATTTGATTTACTACACAAGCTCAAGTAGTATGCCCTGGATTCTTACATATGGTGCAATATACTTGTTTCAATGGATCATCGTTCGTACTCTTGGAGGCTTTTAACCAATCCAGATCTTTGGTAAAAACCACCAACCTTATGTTCCAACTGTAATGCCATAGCAATGACTACATCCAAGCTCATACTACCCACACATGGAATAATCATAAATTGTTTGAGTTGGGGGTTTAGTCCATTAATAAACCATTGATTAATCACGTCATCTGGTAGATTATCATGTGCTTGAGGCAGCTACCATAGATGAGTACGAAATAAAGTTGCATACTCTTGCACACTCTGATGTGGTTTTTGTTTATTGTTTTGTAAGTAATCAAAGATTTCTGTCGCATTTTTCTTTAATAAAAAACGTTGTAAGAAGCCATTCTTAACATCTTTGTATTGAATGAAATGATTAATATCATATTTGGTTAACCAACGAGCAACTTCATTAACAAGAGTGGATTGAAACACTATAGCCTTACATGCCGGATCTGCTGGATCGTACAGCATAATTAATTTCGAAAGTACAGACATGAGCATTAGGATCATCACCTAGAAATCCACCAAATTTAGTATATGTGACTTCGATAGGTGTCGATCGTGGGTGTATGACCTTCTATTGTTGTTGTTGTTGTTGTTGTTGTTGTTGTTGTTGATGTTGTTACTGTGTATTACTCATGTCGTCAAAAGAAGAAGACCAATCTTGGATCATTGTAAGATTTTTGGATGTGTTTCTTTTGCTCATGTTCCTTCACAGGTTAGAGGCAAGATGGATCCCAAAGCAGAAAGGTGTCTATTCATTAGATATGACAACAATCCAAAGGGCTACAGATTATACAATCCAACAACCAAAGGATTCTTGGTGAGTAGAGATGTAACGGTATTTGATGAGAATAGTTCTTGGTATGAAGATCCATGTAGAAAGGTCAACCTACCTTATGATCTTGAAGAAGATTTTCCAAAACTTGTTAAGGATAATTCTTCTAAAGTGGAAGAGCAGGATACCTCAGAAGATGATGAAGCAACTGAGTATGAAAAAATCAAAATGTGGAATTATAAAGGTAAAACAAAAATGCAAGAACTTGGACAAGAGGCAAAATCATCACATCATGGCCTAAGAAGGTCCATGAGGGAGAAAAGAAAGCCAGAAAGGTATGGGTTTGATACTTCTCTAGTCACTAAACATTCAATCTATCTAGCACAGGACATAAATCAAGAGGAATCTTCAACATTTGAGGAAGCAAATAAGAAATCAGAATGGGGGCATGCAATGGAAGAAGAAATTGAAGCTCTTGAGGAGAATAACACTTGGGAATTGGTTCCCAAGCCTCCATCAATGAAAATGATAGGCTCAAGGTGGATCTACAAATTGAAGAAGAATTCACATGGCTCCATTAACAGGTATAAGGTAAGGCTTGTGGCAAAAGGATTTGCACAAACTCAGGGATTTGATTATGAGGAGATCTTATCTCCTGTGGAAAAGATGCCTACTATTAGGGTTTTGCTTAGCATTGCCTCTTTCAAGCATTGGAAGATACGTCAATTGGATGTAGAAAATGCATTTCTTAATGGACAGATAACAGAAGAGGCATATAGGGCACAACCACCTGGTTTTGAGAATCATATATATCCTTATTATGTGTGTAAACTTAATAAACCTTTATATGGACTCAAACAAGCCCCAAGGGCTGGGAATCACAGGCTTGTCTCATTCTTGCAGGACAAAGGATTTCAACTTAGCAAGGGAGATCCATCACTATTCATAAAAAGGAGTAATTCTGAAGTCATCTATTTGTGTGTGTATGTAGATGATATTATACTTATAGGAAATGATACAGATGGCATGAAGAGAATCAAAGAATAGATGAGAGAAGAATTTAAGATAAGTGATTTGGGTTCACTAACCTACTTCCTAGGATTGGAAGTTGTCTACAAAGATCATCGTTTGTTTCTCACTCAAAGAAAGTACATTAAAGACATGTTGGCAAATTCAAGATGCAAGATTGCAGGATTGCAGGTACTCTGATGGAAGTTAATCATAAATTGAGCTCACATGAAGGTGAACTCATAGAAGATGTGACAGGTTGATATATGTTATAGTGTGAGTGTGCTAAGTCAATTTATGCACACACACACAAAACTTCACATGGTGGCTACGAAGAGGATACTTAAACATATCAAAGGGACCATGAATGAGGGGTTATATTACCTTTCTCTATCTAATTTAAGTTTGAAATTTTTCTTTGATGCAGATTGGGCTGGCTCCAAGGAAGAGAGAAGGAGCACCTCAAGTTCTCTTACCTTTGCAAGCTCAAAACTTGTTTCATGGTCATCCAAGAAGCAATCCATAGTTGCTCTCTCTTCTACTGAAGCTGAATACAGAGGTCCTGCTATAGCTACTCAAGAAGCTACGTGGATGAAGACATTATTCATAGACCTTGGATTGGAATTTGGGAATCCAACTATTTTTGGTGACAATATGAGTTATACTCACTTAGCTGCTAATCCAATTTTTTATGCAAGTACAAAACATATTGAAGTTCATTATCGCTATGTAAGAGAGAAGATTGTGAGCAAGGAGGTTCAAATATCATATGTGTCCACTCATCAACAATGTGCACATATTTTAACCAAAGCAATGGATGGTACAAAGTTTTACAAACTCAAAGCCATGATTGGTTTGCAGGTAATCTTGGAAGATTGAAGACCTCAAGCATACTTGGCTTGAGGGGGAGCTGTTGGAGCAAGTGTATGACAAGCCTAAGTATTGGCTTGAGTCATCAAAAGTCTTAGAAACTTGAAGGAAATGTCTACTCCTTGTAGAGTTCACTTGTGAACTCCCTCTTATAATTTTTTAGTCTTTACATGATGTAAAAGTAAAGGGAATCTAAAGTGGTTGAGTCCACTTGATTAAAAAGGGAAAGAAAAGCCAAGAATTTGTGATTGAAGTTATCTGGAGAATCAAATCAATCACTAATAGATTGGAGAGTGATTGTAGGAAGTTAGGCTCCCAAGATCAACTATAAATACATGGTACTTTTAGTCATGTTTAAGAGAAGACCTCCAAGAGCTGAGCTTTATGCCATATGAAGGTGTGGTTTCAAGGCAAAAATATGTATCACTAACTCCATTTTATTGTACAATCAATATACTTCCATTTTCATGATCATTTGAGTTCATATTTTCATGTTCTTGTTAAGTGTACTATTCACTACCATATCTCTCAATTTTCTGAGTGACATTGGAGAGATGATTTCTCTAAGCTTGGTGCATCATCTTCAGAGATTCAACTTGATAAATTTAGGTCTTCAAGTCTACTCTATGCTCACCAATTTGCATTGCATTTAGATGTTCCAATCTTCAGTTATGAGCATTTGAAGTCAACTGTGTCACCTAATTTTCTTCTTCTCTGCCAGCACTCTCTCAGAACAATCATTATGTCATACCTATTTCTCAGTGTTTACCTCACCATTTTCCATGATTTAATATTTTTTCGACTCCTCGTCTCTCTAGTATATTCCTAAAAATCTTCATGAGCATTGGATTCTTTAATCGTGAGATATCTCCATTTTACTACGCACGGGTCTGAGTACTATTGCAGCCTAGGAAAATCGGGGTCATCCTATCACTTGCTAAACTTCTTTCTCCTTGTGTAGTCCATCACTTTTTTTTAGATAACTCTTGATTGCTAGCTTACTAAGCTAGTAAGAGTTCCCAAAAGGAATTAAGTTAATTGTTGCTATGGCTAGAGAATTGTTCAAAACTTTGGATAGGTGTATCAACATAAATAGAAAGTTTTTGGCTCTTGAATCTACTCCAACTTATTTGTTTTGATTAAACTTTTTGAGAGTGATCTTCCAAGGTACATAGGGTGACAAATACTTCCTTTGGCAAGCTTAAAGGGCCCACCACATATCTCTGGAGTCCATTTGCTTGGTGTGGTGCAAAGTGTTTGTAGCATCACTTCATCTTTATCAACTACAAATCCATCTCTTCACATATCTAACCCTAATTGAGCTCGAAACCCTAGGAACCTTGACCCCTTAGTACCCTAGTTAATAGGTGGCTTGAAACCCATTTTAAATATTAGAATCAATCCTTCAAAGCTAGTACCTTCACCCTTAGAAACGCTAGCTAGAAACACCTAAAACATTAAAATCCTAACTCTAGAAACCCTCAATTTTTACCCTTGAAAACCAAATTTTGATCCTTGAAAACTTACCTTGGACCCTTAAAAACCCAAGGTTTTTAGCCCTTATGTAGCCCAAGAGTGAGCAGCACCTCCTTTACTCATCAATGCGTGGAGATGTGAGGAGGATATGAAGATCATGAGAAATTGTGGTGAGCGAATGTGAGGGACAAGCACATACATGCATGCACACACACATGCACACAAGGCAAGATAACAAAGCTAGGAAGAATGGAATCTTTCGACTACAAAAGCACTCTCTTACAAAATCCTCAATCTCTATAAAGACAACCTCAAATCTCCGCAACTAAATAACTCCAAAAGTGAGCTCTCTAGCTCTTTTTATAGTTTCTTGACTAGTTTTGGCCTTGTCGAGACCTAGTGTTTGGCCTTCCTAAAAATTAGGTTCTAGGGCTTATTTGAGGGCTCAAATAGATTCTACAAATTATGAAAATTTTTATGTAGATACTTCTAATAACCTTCAAGCTGAAGGATTCCTTGGCTTGAACAAAGTGGAGTTGAAGAAATTTGAAATCATATTTACAATGGTTTCTAGTGGTCAAAATCACTATTTTTATAGGGGTTTCTTCTAAAAATTTGATTTATAGTTGTTGGAGCTCCCTACAGGTTACCTCTTCTTGTGTGTCCACTTCTTGGACGCATTCCTGCATGTTATGCTTGACCTTGAGTTCCAACACTCACCCCTTAAGTCTCTCGGCCCTGATAAACCCATGTTAGAGTGGGTGTTCCATGTAGCTGCTAGCCTTTGCAAGTTTTAGTCCCTTTGTATATACTTCTTCCTTGGATTCTAGCATGACGAGTATTTGTGAGCTTCTAAAAACTGCCAATTGCTCAAAAGAGGTTGTGAATGTTGATTATGAGCATTTTTCGACTATGAATCGCTTCAGGTACTGATGTTGTAACCTTGATGTCCTCTAGATCTTTCAATCATGGGTTGCATAGTTATTATGTCAATTACTCGTGACCCATAATGAATGATGGGTAAATGTGTTAGTGCATGGGTTGAAGAAACTATGTGCCTTGTGCACGGCCTTGTCATGTGGTTGTATGCATGCTTACTTGGGGAATGCATTGTAAGAAGTATGGTGCAGAACATTGGGTCTTGAGCTAAGTGCTCAAGGGTATGCTGACAAAGAGGATTCCTAATCTATCATTGTTATAGTGTTTCCAAAGTAGGGGATTCTTACCATGGTGAAAGTTGGGTCAATATTCATCTCTTTGTGTTGTACTCCCATCATGTTGATTGCCCATTGGCTTGTGTTTCGTTGTTGATGGATGTCCTTGTTGGTTGTTCACTAGTGAGATTATTTGAGCACATGGTCTTGTCACTTTTGTTTTTCTTTTCTTTTTTTTCCTCTTTTTTGGAAGAATGTCACAAAACAAGATGAAAGAGGTTAGTATCAATAATATAGTTTATATGTCAAATAAGTCTTCTATGGATAGCATTCTCAACTATGTCTATGCATGGCCTTGTAATGTGGCCCTATATTAATGAATACTATGGAAATGCATGACTTGAATTGTGCAAAAGATGGGGTTATGCCAAGGGCACATGGTTTTCACACGTTGAGGCTTCCGATTTTACTTATAAACGTTCATGCAATCTTTGTTTGGAGGTATGCAATGCATGTGTTAGAGAAATACTAGTTCATTTTATAGAAGAGGAAATAAGAGATTTGCAGTAGCAAAGAGGTGTTTCTATTGTGATGCACTAGAACATTTCTCCTATGCATGTGAAGAGCTAAAGGAAGCTAATGAACATCAATTAGTAACAAATATATATAAGAAACTTTGTGAATTCAAGACTCGGCTTACTCTACCTACAGACTAGGGGAAGGGAGGAATGAAGAAACTATATGAAAACCTATCAAATATTAATTTTAGCACATCAACAACACAATTAGACTCACTAAAAGAAGGAAATGAAGAAGAGATTAGGCCACAGATGCAAAAGAACTACTCAATAGAAGCTCTAGTGAGAGCCAAAGATGTGATCATGAATAAGACTACTTGGAAGTCTTCTATGGATCAATTTTCTATCTACTCATACATAGTTAATGTTGAGGATAAGAGGCAAAAAGATGAAATGCAGGATGAGGCTAAGCTTGAAGGAAGAGTGACTAGGAGACAAAGTAAAGATAATGAGGAAAAGGCTAAAGAGACTAAGAAGAAAGCCCACTATGAGGAGCCTTTTTCTTCTCATTACTGAAAAAGTCAAGTAACCATGTTATACTTTATGGAAATGGAATGTTATATGGAATTTAAGGTCTTGAGGGTTTTAATGTGATTTGTGTTTTGATTTAGTGGGTGAAGACTCATGAGGGTGTGAACCCACATGGACTTATTAAGATTTTTTTGAAGATATTTACAAGAATATTTATAAGATAGTACTTAAGTTATTTTTTGTAAAAATAATTGATCGCTTTAGAAAGGGACATTTTTGTAAAAATAGTAGATCACTTGAAAAGCGACAATTTTGTAAATAAAGCAGAGTTTTGTAGACACACACTTTTCAAAGCACCGCCGTCATGTATCTTCTATTCAAAATGTAATGAAAAAAACCTATAAATACACATGCCCTGATACACTCATCCATCAGAGTGTGTGAGGGGGAAAAGTCCACAACATCTACTGAGTAGTAGGACTCCTCATAGCAAAGTCATGAAAGAGATGCATGAGACCTTATGGGTAGGTCACAAAGGACTTTATGGGACATATGAAAAGATTAGGGAAGCCTATTGGTGGCAAGGCATATAGGTGAGTGTACTGCAAGACTTTGTGAGTACTTGTGACACATGTCAAGTGCATTCTTCATTTAGGCAGAGAGACATGTTACATCCGACTTACCCTCCTTGTATTCATTACAAGTGGGTGGTTGAGCTTATAACCATGCCCAAGGGAATCGATAAAATGAGATATATTGTACTTGTTAGAAAGACTTGAGCAACCATCTAGAAGGTTTAGCTCTTCGGAGGAAGACTACTTATAATGTATGCCCATTTCTTTTAGAAGAATTAATTTTAAGATTTTTTTACATAGAGAAAGTGGTTGCGGCTCACGTAAATTAGATGTAAGAGAGGGAAGAGAAATCTTTGACCATCATGGGATTTGTTTTCGTCTCACTACTACCTATAGCTCTGAGGCTAATGGAAAGATTGAGAGAGGTCATCCTTCTATTGTGAAGGCTATCTCTAAGGCCTACAATGGTAACATAAAGTAGTGGCCTAGATATCGTCCATTCGCATTATCGGTAGAAACGATGACGTTCAGGCGATCCATAAGTTCTATGCCTGTTGATCTGATGTATTGTCAAAAGCCAATTTTCCCTATCAAGACTTACATATTGACATGGATGATGCTCCCATGGAATGATGAATGACAAGAGAGGAACTATTATCTCTAAGGATGAACAATTCGAATAAGGAAATGAGAATTTAAAAGAAGGAGTTCAAAAGATATAGAAGTCGGGGTTGAAATAAAGTTTACTTTGAAAAAACTCATCAACTTAGGCCATGTAAGATTGAGATTGATGATTGGGTATTGGTGTATGATATTACATTTGATACTTAGTATGATGCTAGGAAGAAATTGATGAAGGGATGGTTTGGGTTGTATGTAGTGATGTCTGTGTTTAATAATGGAACATATGAGCTTTGTGAGTTTGATAGTGCTCATTTAAGATCTTTGATTCCAGGGAACAGAATAAAATTATTCACAAATAAAAACAAAGAAGAATATGAGATTGATCAAGATCTACTAGAAGACATTGATGATGATGATACTGCTAAAGAAATTCAAATCAGGTGAATGTATGTACTTTATTTGATTTGTCCATTTTGGTTATATTTTTGTATATTCTGATTTGATGCATATCATGCTTTGCATTTCATGATGTTCTGAGAAAATAGAAGAAGGTTTTAGATTGCAATAAGAAGTGATTATAGACCCTAGTGGAGATGTGTGAACTTGAGAGACTACGATCAAATACACTATAACCGTTATGAGGACATAGATAGGGCATTCTTAGTTGAAGTTCTTATTACAAAGATGGAATTGTTTTATATAGATAGACTGTGTGAAGTTTGAAAAACAGTTAGGAAGTGAGATTTGTTGGAGGAGATGGTGGATAGTCTTCAAAGATGAAGTGGTGTTGCTTGATCTTGCTTCACACCTGCTAAGAATGATTGTTGGAGAGTGTAGTGGGCCTTTTTTACTAGATAATGACCATAAATAATCATATATGTTTCTTGGAACATGATCCACTAATCAATGGATCAAAAGAGATAGATGGGTGTTGGTCCAGGAACAAAAAACTTGTTATTTTTGTTCCTACACCTATTCAGTGTTTTGAACAGTTCTCACAGCACAACAACAATTAGCTTAATTCCTTTTGGGAAACTCTAATTATAATAGTAAGCTATCAATCATGAGTGATTTCATCAAAAATATTGAACTACACACAAAGAAAGATGTTTAGAAAATCATAAGACCATACGAACAATTTCAGGGTTCTACAGTCAACAAACCAGTGAGCAAATATGGGTTAATATCTCGTGATCCAAAAAAGCAATGCTAATGAAAATTTGTGGTCACATACTAGACCGTATGCTGAATCTATCATGCTTTAAATCATAAAAAATGATCAATCATGCGCTGAGAACAAGCTCTGAGAAGATCATTGTTTTGATGGAGTTATACTAGAGAAGTGAAATGAGAATGTAATGATCATATATGTATTAAATCATATACAAATAAAATGTCATTGGAAATCATACATTGCTCAATGTGTGAGAGATGAGTGAGCTATGAGATAAGCTCTCACTTCACAATGAATCTCCCTCAAAATGATCTCATGTGCTCGAGATACACACGGGTCTTTGTGATCCTCTTCTTATAATTGTATTTAGAGCCAAAGTTTGAATTCAATTTCAAAGATCTACCTGAAAGTGATTCCTAAAGTATAGGATAGATTCCCTTATCACTCAACAACCGAATGAGTCGTGATTTTAGACCTTCCTAACTCCACGTGGATGTGTACCACTTTTACAAAAGGTAAATGTGAGAACCTTTTTACAAGAGATTGATCATATGAAGCCTTGTAAAAGTTATATCAATAAATCAAGTATGAACTAATCAACCAAGTACGTCGTCTTGGTTTTGATTGCACCAACAGCTCCCCCTCAAGCCTAACATGCTTGGTCTTCATTTCTCCTTGATTTCCTACAAACCAATCATCAATTTGAATCTGTTCATCTTTGTTCCGTCCAATGAATTTGT
This sequence comes from Ceratopteris richardii, assembly GCA_020310875.1. Lineage (NCBI taxonomy): Eukaryota > Viridiplantae > Streptophyta > Polypodiopsida > Polypodiales > Pteridaceae > Ceratopteris > Ceratopteris richardii. The sequence continues at coordinate 178,762,640 of CM035422.1, read as the reverse complement.
GATTATATCTGCACATTGCAAATGAGTTGATACATAGGATATTTGGATATCCTTGCTAAGCAATTTTTCCCTCACATAATGATAGTGCACTTCAATGTTCTTAGTCCTTGCATGTTATATAGGATTAGAAGCTAAATGAAGTGAACTAGTGTTGTCTCCAAAGATTATTGGAGTGTAAGAGTGTATCTCCAAATTTGCATATAGTTGCTTAAGCCACATAACTTCTTGACTTGCATTTTCCAACCCTCTATATTCTAGTTCTGTGGAAGATAAGGCCACAGTTGGTTACTTCTTAGATGACCATGATATGAGCTTTGAACCTGCAAACGATAGGTACCCTGACGTGCTCCTCCTATCATCCTTGGAGCCAGCCCAATCTGCATCACAATACATCTTTATGTCTATGTCAGAAGCGAAGGGATAGAACAACCCTTCATTCATTGTACCCTTTAGATACTTAAGCATCCTTTTTGCAGCTTCCATATGAGGCTTCCTTGGTGCATGCATAAACCGACTCAATGTGCTTACTCCATAAAAAATGTCTACTCTTGTTAGAGTAGCATAATTGGGACTCCCCATGAGTTGTTGATAACCTATAACATCGTCAAGTAGTTCTCCTTCATGAGAACTTAGCTTATGATTGAGTTCCATAGGAATACCTACAATTTTAATGTTCTCCATCTTAAACTTTACCAACATATCATGTATATACTTTCTTTGAGTAATAAATATACCAGAATCTCTGTACACAAGCTCTAATCCAAGAAAGTAGGTTAATAAACCAAGATCACCGATTTTAAATTCTTCCATTAGTTGAGCCATAACCTGCTTGATGCCATTAGCCTCATTCCCTATAATGATGATGTCATCTACATAGACACATAAGTAGATAGCTTTTGATTTGTTCTTCTTAACAAATAAAGATGAATCTGCCTTGCTATCCACAAAGCATTGGTCCTGCAAATAAGTAACAAGCCTATGGTTCCAAGCTCTAGGAGCTCGCTTGAGACTTGAGACCATAGAGTGCCTTCCTTAGCTTGCATACATAACCTATTTTATCTTCATCTTCAAAACCTGGTGGTTGTTCCATATACACTTCTTATGATATCCATCCATTTAAGAATGCATTCTTGACATCTAACTGATATAGATTCCAATTTTTAGAAGCAGTGCATTTAACAAAATCCTAATTGTTGGCATCTTTGCCATAGGTGAAAAGGTTTCTTCATAGTCCATGGAGTTTGGGAAAGTGCCTTTGCCACCAACCTTTCCTTGTACCTATTTATAGATCTTATGTGAGTTCTTTCTAGTTTTGTATATCCACATGGATCCAATTAACTTCATGTTTGGCTTCTTGGGAACAAGATCCCAAGTATGGTTTTCCTGAAGTGCTTCTACTTCTTCCTGCATGGCGTCTCTCCATTCTTTCTTCTTCCTAGACGCGTCAAATGAAGAAGGCTCTTCTGTCATAGAGTCTTTAGTGATATACACAGAATGCTTGGTGATTAATGATATATCATAGCCATAACTTATGGGCTTTTTGCTTTCTCTTTTTGATCTCCTGAGTGCTTGATTTGAAGACTCTGGTATGTCTTCTAATTGCTTGAGTTTGATCTTGCATCTTGACTTCCAAGCCTTGAAGTCAATCTGCTCTTCATCCTCTAAGTTGATATCTTCTACTAACTGTTGATCTTCTTGGGTGATGATTTTCCATATCATATGGTAACTTGACTTTCATGCAATCATTTTCAAACCATGAATTATTTTCATCAAACACTACATCCCTACTCATTATAAATGCTTCGTTAGTGGAATTGTACAGCCTATAGCCCTTTTGGTTCTGATCATACCCATTGAATATACATTTCTCAACTTTAGGGTCAAGTTTCCCTTTGATTTGTGAAGGAATGTGTGCTTAAGCCATGCACCCAAATATTTTGCAATGCTCCAATGAGGGTCTCCCATCATTCGATGCTTCATAGGGTGTCATACCATCCAATGATTTGGATGGGAGCCTATTGACCAAGTAGGTGGCCATGGAAACAGCCTCTACCCATAGGTAAGTAGGTAGCTTCTTCTCATTCAACTCATACCTAGCAGCTTCAATAATTAACCTTTTCCTTCTCTCTACCTCTCCATTCAATTCAGGAGTACATCTTGTTGTTACTTCTCTCTTTATGCCTCTGTCTTGTAGAAACGAATCAAATTCATGTGAAAAATACTCACCACCTCCATCAAATCTGATCCTCTTCAAGCTCCTTCCTATTTGGGTTTCAACAAGTGCCAAGTACTTTTTGAAACATGTAAATACCTCATCCTTATGCTTCATGAAATAATGGATTGTCCATCTACTGTAATCATCGATAAATGAAACATAGTACCTTGAACCTGAGATTGATGGATCTTTGCTAGGACCCCACACATTAGTGTGTACAAGCTCCAAATAGTCTTCATGAATGTATCCCTTCCTATTGAATGGTTGCCTATGAGCTTTTCCAAATTGGCATGCTCCACATTTGTATATCATATGTTGCTTGGTCACATTCGGAATGCCAAGCACACTTTGAGCCTTACATATTTTCTTCAGAGTTGTTTCTCCTATGTGTCCTAAACTTTGGTGCCATATTTCTAACTCAAATAAGGTTTGATCTATATAATTGAATAGTGCTATGTTCCTTATGTCTTCAATCTCAAATGTGAATAGTCTATCAGGCTTCTCACCTTTAGAAATCCTCTTGAAGCCTTGTTGAGGGTCTTCCACATATGCTCCAGGCTTAGTGAATCTGACGTATAAACCTTTCTCAACAATCTATCCAACATTGATTACGTTTTTTGTTATAGTTGGTACATACAAAACTTTACTTAAAAGGTTCATGTTACCATCAGATGTTTTGACATTTCCAATTTTCTTGATTGAGTTCTTACTATTGTGATAAAGTAAGTCTATGACCAAACGATGTCAGATTTCAGACAAGCCTAGTTGAGAAATTGGGCTTGGAAGATGGCGGCGGGACGTGGTGCGTCTCAGGGTACATCCTATCAGGGTACACTTGTCCGGGTACATCTCGCCAGGTTACATCCAAACAAGGTACATCCATGCGCACTTGGAAAAAGCGCTTATTCATGGTGAGTGTTAAACTAGTCTTAGATGAAGGTGTGTGGGCATTTGGGCACCAGAGAGTGGTGGGCTGGATAGGTCCAAAATAGGTCCATGTGCTGGAGTTTGAGGTTGATGGAAGCACTTATGCATGGAAAGTGGGTCCAAGAGATTCAGAAGGGTCTGCAAGTGAGCATTGAGGGCAATGCTCAATCTAAGGTGGAAGGAATGTAACATATTCCTAGTAGGAGATGGTTGAACCATGCCTAAAGAGAGAGGATTAGGAAGTAATCCTCAACGATGGTGTTTGGTGCAAGTGGTTAGCCCATCCCACTCCTAACCGGAGAGGCATGAAGCATAGACCAAGGAAGGCTTTATTTAATGAAAAGGACAGTACATGAGGAAGATCATGTTTTCAACTTTCATTTCTTTTTTGACAAAAAAAAAATCAAGCTCTCTTCAAGGTTTTGGAGAAATGTGAGCATGGCTATGAAGTTTGGCTTTCCTTGCATGGAAAGATTTTTCTCGAGGGCCTAAGGGTACAAAATGGCTCTTCCAACAGGATCAATGGAAGGACGTAGCTAATTGTGAGATAAGTATTTTCCAACTTACGGATTGGTTTCAATATTTGTTCGTGCTCTCCGCTTTCATGAAGGATGCATTTTTATCATTGAAGTATGGTAGTAAACTTCATTCTTGATAATCTTGATGCAAATTATTGAAAGCTAAATGAAAGAGCATAAAGGTAGAAACACTCATTAAGCACAAGCATGCATCTATATATCACCGCATGGGAGTCAAAGAATGTTGGTGCATTTCTCCTTTCAAAAGAATGTTTTCATGCACAAAACATGTTTTCTTCTTGCTAGAAAAGATAGTTAATGCTCAAGTTTATGCACATGAATGGTTCAATCTTTTTTTAAAAGCTAGCAAGAAGAACGTTTGTGCATGGATGATTGCAAATATGCATTTTGAAGCTCAAGAAATTGTTGGATTTAAGTTTGGTGCATGAAAGGAGAATGCAAACACGTGCATGCGCATTTGCATTCAAGAACAGGTAGTTGCATACAAGAACAGGCATTCATATATTCATGATTGCTTGTTAAGTAATTGAATACTTATACTTTCATTACCTCTTTTATCTAACTTGACTTATGTAGCTAGAGAAAATAGTAAACTAGGTAGTTGCAAGGCTGTTGGTTGCCATGCAACTCAAGTAGCTAGTTTTTTTTCAAAAATGTGATACTTAGGTGCCACAAATTAGGAGTCTCGATTAGGAAAAGTAGGTCTTTCGAAAGTCAAGCATTCAATTTTCTTGCTCATTGGAGTGGCAAAAAAATAGGGCTGCTTGAAAGTTTCCATGACGAATAGAAGTTTAGGAAAACTTAGAAAATCCTAACAAAAACCCTAGAATTAGTCGTTAGGTTGGATTTAAGAAATCTTACATCCAAGTAGGATGATAAGAGTTTTCTTAGATACTTGAGCACTTCTCATGAACGCTCTTATTTGATTTTCTCCCAAGCCATGATCAAAATCAAAATAAAGCTAAATGGAACTTACACTGGTTGAACTTAGTTCGTGGTTGAACTTTTAAAGTTCACAAGATAGTTGTTCTATTCCTTTAGTAGAATCCCTGGTAAGGATGCAAAGTGCCAAGAAACGACTATGAAGCTTTTATAAGTTTTCATTTGATCTCATCCCAAGGAGTGATAGAAATCAAAGGTTGAACTTCAACATCAATTGATATTTGACGTTCAATAAGAGGATGTTAGGTTCTATAGTTGCATCTCGGGTAGCTAAACAATCATGGAAACATGAAAAAAATCTTTTAGAGAGTTAAACTTTTGGTTTCATTTAAGCTAATTGAAGCTTCCAGAGCAAACCAAAATAAGTAATCTTTAAGAAATGAGATAAGTTCATAAGGACTTGAAGCAAGTGTGAACTTCTCATTTAGGAATAGAAAGTTCGAAGAAATGGATCCCCAATCCATGAACTTTTCCTAAACAAGCTATAAAGTTCAAAGTTGTGTTCGTAGTAATATTACTATTGGATCAATTGTCAATAGGTGATTGGACTTTAAACATAATTTTGATTGCCAAAATATGTTTAAAGTACTCGAGTAACATCTAAAGATTGACCAATAATAAACTTTTGGTTTCATTTAAGCTAATTGAAGCTTTCAGAGCAAACCAAAATAAGTAATCTTTAAGAAATGAGATAAGTTCATAAGGACTTGAAGCAAGTGTGAACTTCTCATTTAGGAATAGAAAGTTCGAAGAAATGGATCTCCAATCCATGAACTTTTCCTAAACAAGCTGTAAAGTTCAAAGTTGTGTTCGTAGTAATATTACTATTGGATCAATCGTCAATAGGTGATTGGACTTTAAACATAATTTTGATTGCCAAAATATGTTTAAAGTACTCGAGTAACATCTAAAGATTGACCAATAATAATAAATATTGTATCAGACTCAAGAACAGGAATCAATATCACATAAATAAAAGTTCAAGATAAACTTTCATAGTGGAATAGGGAAACCATATCCAAAAGGTGATATTTGTTCTCTAGTTTGAAACTGAGGAAATGAACACAACCAAATCAGTAAAGATTCTGGATATTGTTTGAAATTCTAAGAATTTCTTTCCAATATCCTTTCAACATTGCAAAAGATTCCAAGATGAATCATTTGCTCAAGTTAATTGATTCCCTAGAAAGAATCTCAAGACTTTGAATAATAACATTCTCCCAAGTAGTGAGAATGAAATTCTTCATACTCTTTAAGAAATAAGTAGTTCCCTAGACATCCCAAACCACTAGAAGTGGTACTTAAAGTCCAAATGGTTGATATCACCTGGAAGTGTATCAAAGATTCTTAGCTTTGGAATCTGAGGCATCAATGTATGCTTGGACTAAATTTTAAGGAAAGATCTCCAAAAATCCTATAGGTAAGCAAAGAAGCTTTAGATAGTTTTGGAGATCTTAAAGATAAAGACTAAGTCTTTATTTTAGTGGCAAGGTCAACTGGACTTGATCAAGCTTTGCCATGATTGTCCAAGAATGTGCGATTGGAACTACTCTATAGATTTCCCAAGTATAGACAATAAAATTCCTTTTGGGAATTATTCACTCAAGAGAGTAAGCTGTTCCAGTTCTGATTAGAGTGAAGGAATTCAAAGAATCTAGTCTGCAACTATGAAGACGGTACTTAACTCTATGGAAGGTAAAACATAAATGTTTTCCTATCCTTAAAGGGATTTTGGTATAAATCGCGAGAGCATGAGCGAATGCTCAGACTTACACAGTAGAGAGATTCTTGTAAAAATATCAATCAAGATAGATACCAAAAGCATCAATAAAGAAGGAATCTAAAGACAAGAAGTTAAAAAACTTTTGTCACTACAAATTGGTCAAGAATAAACCAATTGAGCTTGAATCTATGAAAATTCAAGTACTTGGAATTCTAATTGGTTTTCATTTGAAAACCCTAGCAAAGAAAGTATGGATGTTCCATCAAAAGGTTTTCAAGTTCCCAAAGCAAAGCACAAGATCATGAATCGATCATGTGAAGGGATCAAAACCTAGAAAAACTAGTTAGAGGTAATGCCTGAAACTTCAAAATTCTCACAAAGAATTGAAGCAAGAAGGTACTCTATCAAGATATGTTTAGACTTTAGGATAAAAGTCACTCACACATCAATGTGAGTATAAAATAGGGTGGAATGGGACACCAAATTTTATACTCAAATTGATGTACAAAAGATGGTATGGGACATCGGACCGTGAGATGATGATTATCTTTTAGTCTTAGAATAAATCTTGAAGTTAGATCTGATCCTCAAGGAAATTAAAGACTTCAAAGGAAAAGTTTGAATGCAAGGAGGATAAAAGCTTGATCTCAAGATACTTCAAGATCAAGTACGTAAGAAGATGCAGTAAGTAACTTCCAAGATCTTCTTAGAACATTTCAAGCTAAAGTGTTGTTGATTCAGAAATATTTGATAAATTTCTCAAGCACGCAGACTTTGACTTTGAGTTGATCTTTTCAAACAAGGATTTTTTTGACTAAGTCAAGCATCGAGTTCCTAGTGTAACTTGGTAAATTCAATTCTTTGACTCAAAGAAATACATAAGAATTGCATTTTCCATAAGGAGTCAGGAAGAGTGAATATGACCCAAACTTAGTCTCCAGTGAAGCATTATTTGAGTAAAGACTCATCAATAGAATGTCACTGGTTCGACATACTGATGTTGGTTACCACACTAGCATCTTGTGTTTGGATGATGGTTTTAATTTGCTTTGAATCTTTTTGAGAATCCAGATTATTTCTCTTAAAGAGGGAAAGAATGCGTCCATACCCTATTGCAATAGATCTTTGAGAAGTTAAAGTCCTAAGTCATCTAGACTTTGAATCATAGCAAGTTTACATATCTTCAAAGTTTGAATTGGTTGAACAGAGTTGTAGTTGTTTCTTTCCACTTTCCAAATCTTTTGGATTTGAATCAGATATGGTATCTCATTCTTTTCATAAAAGTCAAGGGTTAGCCGGTTAGAACTAGGTAACTAAATTAAACATCCTTGATAGATGTTCTGTACAAGAACCTTTTCAATCTTCAAAAGATAATAAGTCTAATTGGACTTATTTATTTGAGTTTGCTTCAAGTTATAGCATAAATGATTTCCTAGAGTCCAGTATACTCTAGAATAGAGAAGTTAGGAATTGCTTAGCAGATTGATAATTTCCAAGAACTTTTCACTCAAGACTATTAGAAAAGTGTCCTAAGTTGGACAATTTTCATTTTGAATTTGAATTGGTCAAGTTAAAGTATGGTTGACTCAAAAATGGTAAACTTTCTCCTACACTTTACCAAGGATTTTTAAACTCATTAGGACAAAGTAGTCCTCTAGTTGGGTGAAAAAATCAAGTAACTGTTGGATAAGAGTAAATTAGTGCACAAACATCCAAGTTAGATGTTGGGATAGTGAGACAATGTTTTGAATCATTTGGGCATGGATGCCACCACAAAGATGAGACATGTTCTTCCAGTTCTAGAACATTACCATTTTCTTCTAGTTTTAGAACATGAGGAGGGGGGTTGCCTATAGTAGATATATAGCTCGTTTTTTTAGGACAAAAGTATTTTCCAAGGGGGGGAAGAATGTAATAAAGTAAGTCTATGATCTACGGGTTCAACCAATTCAAATGGATCTCAAATTGGACATCGTTTGGTCATCTGTATGTATGACCAAAGATCTCAAGTCTAGACTTACTAGAAGGTCATTTACTTTTGTAACCAAGTGATCCACTTAGCCTAGTGGTTAAGACTCAAAGATGTGAAGGTGGAGGTATTGGGTTCAACCCCCATGGGATACATGGGGAAAGTGTTTTGCCCAAAGACCTCTAGAACCTTCTAGAAGCATCCACTTGAGTTAACTCTAGTTAATTTGGACACTTGGCATACATGCCGTTACATGGTTGATACATGGATGGTTAGTATCCGCCAACCGAAGCAGGCAATCCCCTAGAGAGAGCTATAAATAGAGGCATTTGGTTGGGAGGAGATTCATCTCTTGATTGTAGCCTTGATTGTATTTATGGTTGTAGGTGCCTCCACCATTGTTGTATTTGCCTTTGGATTGTCCATAGTTACATCTATGGAAGCTTCCTCCCCTTTGATTCCTTGTATTCTTGAAGCATTCTTTTGTGGTGTGGTTGGTAAGACCACAAATGTTGCAAGGCGAATTGTTCTAGGATCTCCCCTTGCCTTTCTTTGCTCCTCTGCCCCTTCCTCTAGCACATCTTCCTCTTCCTTTGGAGTTGTCACCATTCTTATTGAACTTTGTATCATGGGTGAAGAGTTGCCCCATCAAGGAGTTGAGGTTAGGTATTTGCATATCCATGTAGAGGTCCATTGCTATGGTGAAGGACTCCCACTTATCATCAGTTTTGATACAATTAATGATCTGCCTTACTATGTGTTCTTCTTCTATCTCCTCTCCAATTCTTGCAAGCTGATCAGCCACATCTTTCATCTTGCTTACATAATCAGCCACTCCTTGCTTAGGTTGCTTCTTTAGAGTTGTAAACTCCATCCATAACTGATTCTTCCTAGCTCTTGTGTTCGAGGAGAAATATGATGAGAGTACTTCCCAAGTCTCTTGGGGGTCTTGCAAATCCTAATGTGTGGTAACAAGAAATTAGAGTTTGATTTTCGTAGATAAGACCTGGCAAGAGCATCCTTTGCACACCATGTGGTCAACCCTTCTTGCTCTTCCCTTGTAGGTTGATGCTTGCTCTTGAAGATTGGCATTTCTTCATCTCTTGAGATGTATCCATATAGACTTCCCCCTTGAAGGTAGGCTTGCATCCTTAGTGACCATGCTGAGTAGTTGTTTCTGTCCAATTTGTGAATGAAGATGGAAATCCATCTCCCATCTTGCTTGTTGTTGCTCTGATACCACTATTGGAGGAGATGGTGGATAGTCTTCAGAGATGAAGTGGTCTTGCTTGATCGTGCTTCACACCTGCTAAGAATAAATAATCATATATGTTGCTTGGAACATGATCCACTAATCAATGGATCAAAACAAATAGTTATGACTTGGTCCAAGGACAGAAAACTTGGTTTTTTTTTTTAAGAGACAAGTATACTAAAAATGGCATGTAAAGATGTACAAAGGGCAAGAATGCCCCGCCTCATAAATACACCATGGAGATCACATGGGGATACAAAGTACAACCCAATACAGAGTTACATAAGGCCAAGAGGCAGGATGATCATCCATTGCTACACATTAGAACCATATCATATCTACTGGGGGAATACAGGGTCAACAATGAGTTTCTCCATTGCTGAGGAGTAGTATCTTTCAGATGCCTTCTCAGAGAGAAGTCTTCAGTTTGGGCAATAGTCACTAAGTCCAAACACTGTTGTCCAAGTCTTCTAAGACCCTTAGAGCAAGTAAAAAATACAGAGCTGGAAAAACTATTGTTGAAGTAAGCTTCATTCCTGCTTCTCCAGATGCTCCAAAGGATGTGGGCTCTCCATATATTCCACAAAGAAAAGTCAAATTTGTTGCAACAGCCAAGAATAATCTCTTTGTAGCTAAGCTTAAAATTATACTTCAGATAAAAAGGAAGTAGAATCTGCCAAAATGTTTGGGCATGCTTGCGGTTGAGAAAGAGATGGGGGACATCTTCCACATTGTCACAAAATTTACAAATACCAATATTAATATTGAACTTCTTGTCTTTAATTCCACACCACACTGCATTGTGCAGAATGAGCCAGAGCAACACAAAATGCTTGATATTGTAGGGAAAATTCCAACTACAGAGGAATCTATGATGCCACTCTTTAGGCTTCCAGTTGACTTTCCATTTGCTGTTGAGTTTAGGGAGGATCAGTAAGAAGGACCCTCTTTTCCTCTTATATTTCTATAGCATATCATGAGCAATATTAGACAATAGAATGATCCTCCTCCCTTGAGAGATGCACGCTCTGTCAACCAGCATTCTCCTATGCTTAAGGAGGACCTGAACACACCTAGGAGAAGCATTAGTACTCATAATTTGCTCTTCAGATAGAATCTCACCATTAATTGTGAGATCTTTCCAAGTGGTAAATCCAAGCTTGTAACGTTTGTGTTCTCTGATCCCAACGAGACCATTATTAGAGAGAGACAACCATCTAGTCCACAAGCTTTCGTGAATGAAAAAGTCAAAGGAGTCAAAAAAATATGTTATTAGGGAAAACATACTTTTTCACTTCCATCCAGGCATGCCACATCCTACAACACAAGCTAGAACAAGTAGGAAGGAATGTGTGAGGGGAAGCAATAATATCCCAAACAGAATGATTTTTCCAAGCTTTGTATTCAACTAGACTAAAGCTATGCATATTCCTTTTAATTAACAGAGCCCACCAGTCTTGAGAATCCAAAGCCCTAACAATCCATTTAGTAGATAGTTTAGAGGACATTTTCAAAAGACAAAAGATTCCAAGCCCCCCTTCCCTTTTAGGTAAGCAACAGATTTTCCAGGCAACCTTAGGTATTCTATTATGCAAAATACTTACTTCCCTAAGGAACCTCCTGGAGAGACTAATAATCTGATTCATATGAGTTTTACTAGACATCCAATAAGAAAGGAAATAAACAAAAAGAGGCAATATGTAATGGTTAAGCACAAAGACATAGTGAAAGAGGGACGATTGACAAGCATACCAAGTAAACAGCTTTTTTCTAAATCTCTCCATAATCCACTCCCACCTTTGATTCAAAAAGACCTGAAAACCCATAGGTATGCCTAGCAGCCTGAAGATTTCACCATCTCTTATCACCTCACAACCCAAGTTACTAATGCAAGCGGAACCAAATTATCAGAAGCTTTGAAGGCAGTTTTCTCATGATTTATGTGAGAACCACTAGCTAGACAAAAAGTGTTGAGACAATTTAAAATACATTTAGCATATTCATCATTAGCTTTGGTGAGGATGTTCGTGTTGTCAACAAAGGCTTGCAAACAGAGTTGTTTGTCAGTTCCAGACATATTTATACCTTCAACTTTTTTTTCTTCAATGGCATCCTTAATCAACCAACCAAGGGCATCGCTAGCAATGGCAAACAAAAGGGGGGCTAAAGGACATCCCTCTCTAATAGAACTTCTAAGTCTAAAATGAGGGGAAAGGCTACCATTTATAGATATTCTAAAGTGGGCATTTCCAAAAAGAGTACCAACAACTTTTTTGAACCTTTTTCTAGCACCTATATCATGAAGGGATTGGAGAATGACATCCCACTCAATCCTGTTATAGGCCTTGTCAAAATCTATCTTGAATAAATAATAGGGTTGATTACACTCTTTGGCATAATCCATCCCTTCCCATAGGGAGATAATAGCATCAAGGATAAATCTACCTTTAATGAACCCTTTTGTTGAGGGAGGATGATATCATTCATGATGGGGCTCAATCTTCTAGCAAGGGTAGAAGCAAAGATTTTATAGATACTTGTGAGGCAGGTAATAGGTCTCCAGTTATTCAAGTCCTCTTTGGGTTCTTTTTTATGGATCAACTTTATAACTCCAGTGTTAAATTCAATAGGGAGAGTGCCCCGGCTAACAAAATCCTTCCAAATCAACAAATGGTTTCTTTAATCTCACCCATAGAGAGGGATAGGTCGAGCAAGGTAGCGAGGCCAGGAGGAATAGTTTTTTTCCTCTTAAGAGCAATAAAGGCTTTGGCTCCGCAGATATCCTCGCCCCAATTTGGAGAACTAGAGAAAACATTCGTAAAGAAGCTAGTAGCCTCCTACAAGTTCTCCTCAACAGAGATAGCAAATCCACCATTCTTTTTATTGAGGAAAGGAATATAATCCTTGATCTTTTTCTCTTTCAACAGAGTGAAAATACTTTTGGTGTATGTTAAGATGCCAGTCCCAAATTCTCTTGAAGAGGTAAGGATGCTGCTAGCCTCAAGGTACCCTTCAAATCTTAGTTTCTCTTGAAGGGATAAAATTAGGTCCATTTTATTAGGGCTTTGAGAGGAAGCCATAAGATCTATTTCCTTGGAAGAACAAGGCTCTAGCTTCTCTTTTCAAATTCTTGAAGTGATTGAAGAGAGCCTAGATGTCTCTAATAGCTTTATCCCAAGCTATACTAGGGTTGGCAAACTTTTGGAAGTAGTGGGTGATAATAACCTTAGTCTTCTCAATGACACGGAAATTTAAGTAGAGTAGGCTCCAAGTGAGGCAAGCCCATCCTACCATTAGGTCTATCATGCTTGAGCACCACCTTAATGGTGGATTGATCTAAAATACAAAGGGTTTGATCAACCTCACACTTAGTGTCGTTGAACTGCTACACGTAAGGTAGATTTCCATATGCATGGTCTAATCTAGGAGCACAAAGGTGGGGGGACTTCTGATTGTTGTTCCAAGTGAAACTCGTAAGGGAGGAGAAGTCAAACAAGTCATGAGTGGTGGAGAGCTTAATCCAAGCCTTCCATTCAAGACGCGAGATTATGTTCCCCTTTTTATCAAGTCTATCTCTTATGGTAGTGACCATACTGAAGTCACGCACAAGAATAATGGGACCTTTAAGACTATTGAGCTCTTCCCTAGCATCTAGTCTTTTGAGAAGGACAGTTAGAAGCATAAATGCTTATGATGGTACAATCAAAAGGTTTTCCTAGGGTGACACCAGTCCATTGGTGCCATCTACTATTAAGGTTATGAACAATGAAAGGGCTGAAGGGCTTAGCCACCCCTAACGCAGCCCGCCCTACCATGAGGGTGATCAGTGTAAGACCAACGATGATTAGTGAAAACATAGTTTAAGTGAATAGGCAGCCTCAATCCAGCTAATTTTATCTCTTGAAGGCAAATGAAATCAGGCATATACGATAGATCTTTCAGCCATTGGTTAACACATTTGGCCCGAACAGGGTTAGTAATCCCTTTGACATTAAAAGAAAGGATATTAATACTATTCATGATAAATGATAGCAAAGCAGACACAACCAAGAAAAAAAAATCATTGTTTCTTAATTTTTTTTGTAAACTTATTCACTACCAATGAGTTCTTCAAAATATCCTTTCTTTTGTTTTTAGACCGTGAGTCTTTTGTTTTTGTCCTAGAAACCTACTGTCCCAAAGGGGTAGAGTTTTCCTTTTGGCTAGATGAAAGAACTTCTACTTCAATCCCATTATTCTAGAGACCAAGGATTTCAGTCTCATGCATTTTATTAAGTTCAACCACAAACCTGCAATCTTTAGAAGATAAAAGTAAGATATCACCTAATGCGGGATGCAATCCATACTGGTCACCTTGCGTTGGAATAGGCTGGGAACATTCTTTCCTATTTTGCATCGTACTCCATCCTTCCTCTGAGCCATTATTGATTTGCTCAGAATCACCAAGAATTTTTCTGTCATTTTCTTCCACCAAACCAACAATGTTAATGGGTTGAGCTAGAGAACCGACCCTCCTAGACTTTGTATTGCCTGACTCATCAAGAGGGTTAGAAATACCTTCCAACAACACATCATATGTATTTACTCAATTTCTATCTTTCTTTCAAATTTGTTTACCGACACGTTTTTTGAGGGAGTTACCTAGCAAGCTTTTCATTGGGAGAGGATCATCCAACTTTTTACCTTCAGGAGTTTGAGCCTCTTTCAACACATGGAAATCCCTTATCCAATGTCCCTACTTATCACACTTAAAGCATGCATTAAGCAAGTTTCTATAAATGAATTTCTGCTCATGCAAGCGATTTCCACCCGCATCGTTAATTTTCAAAGAGGATTTAATGGGATTGTTCATTTCTATTTCTACCAGGACCTGGGGGTCCCACTTACGGTTGAAAGTCCCCCCACGTCTTTGCCCAAACACTTTACCAATTAGGGAACAAAGCCCTTCGATCCAAGGAACAAAATCAACTGGGAGGTCTGACAATTCAACCCACACTAGAACTTTTGAGGGCTTTGGACCCCTCGGGATTAAATCTAGTGTAATATTTAAAGAACGAAACCGACATGGACCTAACTATCCATTGCCCTTCCATAATGACTCTAAGGGCACTAACGACATCATCAAAGAAGAACAAGAAGTAGCCATTAGGTAGGTATTGCACGTGATGAACAAGGAGCCCTCTCGATTCCCAATTAATTTTAATCCAATGTTTTAGCACCTCGAGTGGGGGCCTAGGGCCGTGGCATAATACAATGATAACCATCTCAGCCAATTGATTTTGCCAAACGGAGTACACAAACTTTTCAGTAATGAGCGTGGAACCATCCTAGACATATGAGTTTATTCATTTCTTTAAAGTAACATTCAGGTGTTCTATCCATTGGTGCTTTCCCTTTGTTGTTAGCATTTAACAGACCAAACGTGACATTATCTGATACAAGCCCTAAACCACTACGCACAACATCCACAAAGGATTTGTGTTGTGGGGCTATAGGATACACAAACGTTTTAGCATCATTAGAAGATACACTTACTTGCTTGGAGGCATAAGGAAATGTCAAAGCCGCAATACCTTCATGGTGAAGACCAAACCTATCGTAACCAGCCTATGTCATGCCATTGGAGCATACCGACGTAAGAGCTTCATCTTTTTGCTGACATAACTGTAGGTCAAGTATCTATGACATGTTGGGTCGATGAAAAGGTCTTTTGCATTTCTTCTTGTCTAAGCATAGCAATCATCCCTTCCCCCTCAGGGGAGAGCATGAACCCCTCTCATGCACAAAGGCAGCGAATGGGGGAATTGAAGAACGAAGGGACAATGAGCAAAGGATGGCCTCTTCGCATGCATGAGGCAAAATGCAAAGGTGGAGCACAAAAACCCTAGATGGGATTTACCTCTATGTCTTGCTCTCGTCTCCCTCAATCAATGTTTCTTGCAAGCAAATGCTTTTCGAGAATCAAAAATACTGAGGTCAATTTTTAATCTTGTTATTTTTGTTCCTACACTTTTCCAATGTTTTGAACAGTTCTCGGAGCATAGTAGCAGTTGACTTAATTCCTTTTGCAAAACTCTAATTAGCTTAGTAAGCTATCAATCATGCGTGATTTCATAAAGAATGATGAGCTACACACAGAGAAAGATATTTAGCAAATCATAAGACCATCCTCACAATTTTGGGGTTTTACAGTCAACAGACTAGTGAGCAAAGATGGGTTAATATCTCGTGATCTAGAAAAGCAATGCCAATGAAACTTTGAAGTCATGTACTAGACAGTACGCTGAATCTACCATGCTTTAAATCATAACAAATGATCAATCATGCACTGAAAACAATGAAGTATTTCATTAGTGATGCACCACGGTGCGCTCTCCTTCGCGAGAGGTCCACGACAATATCCTCGTAGGAGAAAACCAAGCTCCTAAGCCTGCACAGAATACTCCACACAGAAGCTATAGAATACACAAAAAAACACCATACATTGGGAGCACGAACAAGAGAGACTTCTTAGGTCTTGCAAACACAGTTGAACTTACAGTCTATGACTGACTAGGCCACTATATATTTATTAAAGAACATATACAACGTGGCTGGTGGCCATTTGGCCTTCCACATGGATACTAATGGTAGAAATCTCCCACTAAAGGCCAATATGGCCAAAATAACTATGGGAGAAAAAAAAAAGAATGTTAAAGAATACTCGAGTGTAAGTATATAAACTATACCTACCTCCTGATGGGCATGCTACACAGTATACATGTGACTGTATAAAATCATGAATGAAGTAACCCCCATCAAGTGACAACAGTGTCGAAAGCTATCATGTGGTGGAGCTTTAATCAAAGCATGTGCAAGATTATCTTGACTGTGAACCTTCTAAAGAATAATGTGCTCAGTGGTTAAGCAATCTCTAATGAAGTGATACCTCGATTCAATCTGCTTGGTCTTTGCATGATAGACCGGATTCTTAGCCAAAGCAATGGCACTCTAACTGTCACTCCGCAAATGAGGTACATGCTGAGGTAAACCAATATCACAAGAAAGATGAGAAAGCCAAAATGCTTCCTTACATGCCTCACTTGCTGCAACATACTGTGCTTCTATGGTGGAAACAGCTAGACATTCTTGAAGAAGAGATCTCCAAGAGATAGCACCTCCAACAAAATGAAAAATGTACCCTGATGTGATTGTCTACACAACCAGCAAAGTCAGAATCTGTGTAACCAATAATGGATGCTTTCCCTCTACTTAAGCATCGGCACTTGTCCTTAGTGCCACTCGGGTATCTCAAAATCATCTTGACTACTTCCCAATGTTTCTTTCCATGATTAGACATATATCTGCTCACAACTCCCACTGCAAATGGAATGTTTGGTCTTGTAGCTACCATAGCATACATGGGACTACCAACACTAGACTGATAGGGAATTTTGGTCATGAATTCGTTTTCCTCATTTGATTTGGGGCAATCATCCTTGATAAATTTAACATATGTGGGTAAAGGTGTACTCAATGTCTTTCCACCTTGGATATTGAACCTATGAAGTACTTAGGACATGTACTCACTTTGAGACAAGTATATGCATCTTTGACTCCTATCACGAGTAATGCACATGCCAAGAATATGTTTGGTAACCCCCTAAATCCTTCATCTCAAATCTCTGACTCAACTTCTTTTTCAGAATTGACAAGTCATAAGAGGACTTCCCAACAATCAACATATCATCGACATAAAGTATCAAGCATATCAATCTGCCATCTAAGAATCTCTTTGTGTAGAGACAATGATCCTTATTGCTTTGAGAATAGCCTTGAGACTTCAAATAAGCATCAAACTTTTGGTACCATTCTCTAGGGGACTGTTTAATTCCATACAAGCTCTTCTTGAGCTTACAAACTAGACTTTCCTTGCCAAGAACTACATAACCCTCTGGTTGTTCCATATAGATCTCATCTGTAATATCTCCATGCAAGAAAGCAATTTTCACATCCATTTGGACTAGCTCTAAGTCCTCCATAGCAATGAATCCAAGCAACATGCGTAAGGTGGTCATCTTGACCACTGGAGAGAAGATTTTCTAGAAATCAACACCATGTTGCTTAAAACCCTTTGCAACAAGTTGTGCTTTATACTTTGGAGAAGCACTATCTGATGCGAATTTCAGCTTATATACCATTTACATGGTAATGATTTCCTACCATTTGGAAAAGGTACTAAATCCCAAGTACCATTCTTGTGAATAGAATCCAACTCACTCTTCATGGCACGCTCCCACTTGACATGAAACTCTGTCTACATAACCTCTTTGTAGCAAGAGGGCTCACAAGCATCTATTACCATAACAAGATCTAAACTTGGAACATATCTATCAAGTGGATGTGGGACACATGTAGAACGTTTCAATGGTTGCTGAACAAGAACATATGTAGACTCATCTGATCAGACATTCTCTTGAACGTCTGTATGTGCAGCATTTTTATGCATGCTAACTAGATGACTAGTATCCTCAAACACCACTCTTCTTACTTCAACCTCCTTAATGGGATGTTTATGCATCTTAGACTCATTGAAAATGACATCACTACTTCTGATCTCTGACCATGTTTCAAGATCCCATAAGCAATATCCAAATTATCCTTCTTGACCATATCCAAGAAAAATGCATTTCTTTGACTTATGGTCCAACTTTTGTCTAAGACTCTTGGGTATATGAACATATGGTTCGCACCTGAAAACTCAAAGATGATCATAATATGGTGGCATCCCCGTCTATAACTCTTGTGCCACTTTTAGACCTTTGGTAATACTAGGTGAAAGGTTAATCACATGAACTGTAGTGAATACTGCTTCTGCCCAAAAGCCTTGTGAGAGGTTTGCATTATGCAACATAGAAACTACTCTATCTTGAATAGTTCTATTCATCCTTTCAGCTACACCATTCTATATTGGGGTATAAGGAGCTATAAGCTCTCTACGAATCCCTCTAGATTGACAGAAAAGGTTGAATTCATGTGAGGTATACTCACCCCCATTATCTATACATAAAGCCTCAAGAGTAGTTCCTTTTTAAGTCTCAACTGAAGCAAGCGATTTTTTGAAAGTAGGGAATACCTTATCCTTTGATTTTATAGGATATACCCAGACTTTTCTAGTAGCATCATCTATGAAAGTGACAAAGTAAAGAGAACCACCTAAGGACCTAGTGGGCATAGGACCACACACATCTGTATGAACGAAATCTAAAGGCTGAATTGAAGAGTCAATGTGTGTTCTATGCACATTTTTGGTTTGCTCTCCATATTGACAATGCCCACAAAATGAAAAATTAGAGAAAGATAAGTAAGTAGCTAGAACGAGAAAGATTTTCCATTCCACTACGAGATATATGGCCTAAATGACCATGCTAAATGCAAGCCATAGACAGTTGAGTAACAGCTAACAAGTGTTCTTTTTGTGATACAAATAAAGGATAAAGTGATCCAACTTTGCTTCCTTTTGCAATAACCATATTGCCCTTTCATATACAAAGGAGTGAGCATAGAAGACCACCTTGTAACCAAGGTCATCAAGTTGACCAAGTGATAGCAAACTGTGTGTTAACTGAGGTACATGGCATACATTATGCATAGTAAATTTTGAACCATCAATGAACTACACAACCACATTTCCAATCCCCACAACTTCACACTGGTAAGAGTCACCAAGTCTCATGGTACCAAGAGACTTTGCTGCATAATTAGAGAACCATTCTCTATGTGATGTCACATGGAGAGAAGCACCAGAATCTAGCAGCCACGTGTGGGAAAGAGAATCAGCCATAAGTGCCTCATTTGGAACAATACTATCAAGTGTCAACACATTAGCATCACCAAAAATAGCATTAATTTCTTCAATCTTCATAGTCGAAGTAGATGGTGCAAGTAACTGTTTAACATGCCCATCAACATTCTTTCCTTTACCTTTAGCATTCTTTAATGCATAACAGTCTTTCTTCATATGTCCTTTCTTATGACTATAATGGCATTCAATATCCATCTTCCTTGATTTACTTCTACTTTTATTTCGTTGACCATCCTTTTCTTGTTCTTGCTCCTGCCACATTGCCGATTCTTTCCTTGGTAAGAGTCACGAACATTATATGCATCTTCACTCTGAGTGCCAGCCATAGATTTTCTGATGTCATCATAGACGAGTTTACCACCAAGTGCACTATTGCTAATAACTCAGCAAAATGTATCCCATGATGATGGCAGGGTACATAACAATAATATTGCTTTCATTTCACTATCCATATCCATTTTCTGAGCCTATAACTAGGACAATATAGCATCAAACTCATTTGTGTCCTTCATGCGAAGTTCATATAATTTTCTCATCAGATACACTTTATTTGATGTTGTCTCTTTTCCATATGTATTGCATAACTTCTTCCAAAGTTTTTCTACACTTTCACAATCTAATACTGTAAAGTAAACATTATCTACCAGGTGCAAGTGAATGATAGACCTCACAATTTCATCTAACTCATCCCAATCATCTTCATCCGTGTTAGCACGCTTCTTTGAAATCCCATTTACTAGCTTCCATTGCCTCCTTTGAATCAGCACATCTTTAATCTGATTCTTCCATAGAGCAAAGTTTGTGTCATCAAAATTTCGGATCTCAAAATGGTCTTTTTCCTACAAGTTATAGCTCCTCTTCAAAACACTAGAACTAGACCCTGATCCACCAGATGTGCCTGAGACCTCTGATGCCATGATGATAACGAATTGAGTAGAATGATAATGGACCTAGAATAGTCCAAACACCAATGAACAATTGTATCAACAAGTAAATCAACCACTCTATAGTTGACTTAACCAAAAATATGTGTAGTGAATCACTAACTCCATTGCATATAATGAGTTACCCAATAGAATCCAACTAGGCTTATCGAGCACCTATGAACAACTATCATACATCTCCTATGGCAAGGTTGGATAAGTCTTCCACCTACATCACCAAAGAGACCCCAACATCTCAGTATCTCCTAGTTAAGAAAACCTCACCAAAGGTTGATATTTATTGTCGGAGAAGAACCAAAAAGCACTCTTCTTGATGGTCTTGGACCTTTGTGAAGAGAACTATGTGCAAAAATACTCCAAAATGGCTCTAAAAGACACTGCAAAAATGCTTCAAAAACAAGCTTTGAAAGCAAAGAATGAAGCTTTGATGGACCAAAACATGTTCAAGGTAATGTTAACCTCAGTCTTTGCACTTCTCATGACACCACAATAGGGTAGCTTAGTGGCAAGAGATTGCCAGAGTTAGGCGAGCTTTGGGGGAATAGTACTCGGATGTGTGTCCTCCCGAGAAGTGTCGGAAACCTCTAGCTTCCTTGATCGTTGAGGTCCTCCCTCGCACATAGCCAATGGCCCCAACAGTGACTTCCGTGACTTTGGTGACTCAGATGAAAAGGTATGCCAAGGTCCATGCCTTGTTCGCCACCTTAGTCGTAAGCCTTCGAGAAAGCCTAGGGGTGGGGGGTGCTCACTTTGCTCGCACAAAAGGAACAAAACTTTTGTGTCAAATTGCTCTGATACTAGTGAAGTATTTCGCTGGTGATGCAGCACGATGCACTCTCCTTCTCGAGAGCTCCATAACAATATCCTCAGAGTAAAAACCAAGCTCCTAAGGCTGCACACAATACTCCGCACAGAAGCTATAGAATATGCGGAAAAACATCGTACACAAGGAGCACGAAGACAGACTTCTTAGGTCTTGCAAATGCGATCGAACTTAAAGTCTGTGACTGACTAGACCACTATATGTTTTATTAAAGAACATACACAAAGAAGTGTCCACTAGCCATTTGGCCTTTCACATGGACACTAAGAGTCACAAACAAGCTCTAAGAAGATCATTGTTCTCATGGAATTATAACAGAGAAGTGAAATGAGAATGTAATGATCATATATGTATTAAATCATATACAAATATAATGTTATTGGCAGTCATACATTGTGCAATCTATGAGAGGTGAATGAGCTATGAGATAAACTCTCACTTCAAAATGAATCTCCCTCAAAATGATCTCATGTGCTTGAGATACACGCATGTCTTTTTTATCATCTTCTTATAGTTGAACTTGGAGCCAAAGTTTGAATTCAAATTCAAAGATCTACCTAAAAGTGATTCCTAAAGTATAGGATAGATTCCCTTATCACTCAACAACCAAATGATCATGATTTTAGAGCTTTCTAACTCCATGTGGATGTGTACCACTTTTACAAAAAGTAAATGTGAAGAACCTTTTTACAAGAGATTGATCATATGAAGCCTTGCATAAGTTATATCAATCAATCAAGTATGAGCTAATCAACCAAGTATATGGTCTTGGTTTTAATTGCACCAACAAGATCCTAAGTCCTTCTAGTGTATGTCTCTAGATCATCAACTCTAATTAGGGATTAGGCCTTTCCCCTTTAAGAAAAAATTTGGGAAGTAAAAAGAATAAATAAAAAAGCAGTGCATTAATGGTTGCTGCAAAGAGGAAAAGAAAAATAAAGAAAAAGTGTCCACGTCCCATAGGGCAGTTGGTTCGGCTTTGGCTTCTTGAGGTGGAGGTCCAGGGTTCAAGTCCCGAGCTGGACATGTTATGGCTTAGGCCAATTAAAACCAAGTTGTAACCATGTCTCCTTCAGTTGTAACCATGTCTCATTGTCTACCCCCTGCTTTGTGGGATACGGGGGGTCCCGCGGGTGCTATGCCCATTCACTTGTAGAGTTGCAAGTTCAAAGTTAAATTCCCGGGGAGTAGGCTTCGGCTAAACCTCCATTTAAAAAAGAAAATAAAAATAATGGAAAAGTAAAAATAAAAGAAAAAGGAAAGGATAAGAAATAATTTTCATGACAAAGATGTGGTTTTAAAACCACTTCTAACATTTATTATGTCGGCTACACAATGTGGAGCTATGCAATAGTGTAGCTAGTTGTATTTTTGGATAGGTGTGTAGGAGTGAAACATGAGAACATTTTTTTATAGTTTATGGAATAATGGAATGTTAAATGGACTTTAATGTCTTGAGCTTTTTCATGTGATTATGTTTTGATTTAGCAGGCAAAGAATTATGAGGGTGTGAATTCGCATGGATTTTTTTATATATTTTTGAAGATTTTTCAAAGATAGTATTTTTTTATATTTTTGTAAAAATAGAAGATTGCGTGGAAAGTGATGTTTTTTAAATGAAGCGAATTTTTTGTAAACACAAACTTTTCAAAGCACCACTCTGATTTATAGATGATGTAATGAAAATACCTATAAATACACATACGCTGATAGAATTGTTCATCAAAGTATGTGGAGGGAGATTGTACCCAATCTTATGTTCAGTCTTGTCTCTCTCTATTTTTTGTGTGTTTTTGTGAGATTTTCTTATTATCTCTACATACAAGAGTCTACAAGATCCGATCAATAGTGGTATCAAAGATAGCATGTGTCTACAGAGATGTACTGAGACACACACATATGAATGTATTCATTTTCACACGAATGAAAACATATATACGTGCAAAATTTATAATCTCTCATATAAAACAATATATCGACATGCGAATCTGCACACATTCACATGATATACATAAGTGAAACCGTACAATCTCACCCATATGTAAACACACATATACACGGACACATTAACACATATATTCACATATACACTCAAATAACTAGATGCAGTGAAGACACATACAAAGTGTAAAATCCAATGTAAGATCATATCTTCATCATTCACTTCTCATCCCATTTGTAATTAGAAGGATCAAGATTACAAGTAAAGGGATCAATTTGGTATTATTTCAAGGCAATCTATTTCACGAAGAGAAAAGAATTAGAGACTCTTGAGTAAAACATTCTAATAACTACTTATCAAGGAATGGAGAGAGGATCCCTCCAACAATGGAGTTTGTGGATCTAGGCTTATTCTTTAAAAGCATCGAGGTAATCACTAACATTAATCCCTATGAATTTCACTTTCTCTCTTAACACAGACTCCAAAACACAACATTGGTTGGCTTTGCTATGAAGTACATGCCCCAAAATTGATGTCTCGAAATACCTCTTACTTCAAATCGTAGCTGGTTAAAGAACTCACTAAAATGTTCAGTCATGGAATGTGTTGGGTGTCTTAGTTTATCGACTTTCTTCATTTATGTTTTTTTGTTTTCTTTGTTTTGGACTTAAAATCCTAGCTCAATTTCATATTCAGTACTTGATGATGCCTCCTCACTTCCATTTGATTTGTTCTTATTTCTTCAGAGTCCCTTTTTATGTTTTACTATAAGTTCTTAATCTTCCCATGTTCAATTGTACTTTTCAATTTAGATAATGTTTCCTTTGGTACTTTTAGTCTTTTGGTTTTTATGTTTATTTCAGCATTTTTGGATTATTTATGAACACTATCAAGGTTTCCTAATTAAAGTAGTTTTATTAGAGCGTGCAGAATTCTTTTAGTTTTCCAATGCAAAACTGAAATTTTCACACAAATAGGAAAACATTCATTCTCTTTCTAGTGAGTGATATGAAGTATTGAGATAAACTTCAAAACCTCTTACCTTTTAGTCTTTTTCTCGGTGCAGAGGCTTTTAGTCTTCCTAATCTATAAATCCAAAATATAAACCAATTTTACATGTGCACCTATGATGTTGCTTCAATTGTTGATAATGGTGAAGCAATGAGGTTTCCTTATTCTACATTGGATCCCCAGAAAGCTGCTGAGATCCCTTAATAGCCATGGAATTTGTGGGTCGATGCGAAAACTCAAATTGTTCACCCTTTATCTTTGTTTCCCTAGAAACATCAATACATAATTGAGCCAATGAATTCTCTATCACTCTAAGCCCTGCACTTAAACATAGCATAGTCACCTTTCACATATGGTTCACTATCATGGGGAAGGTAACCAGGTGGATGAGGCCCAGTGTTACTAATGTTTCTATATGCGATTAGAGAAGGTGTTTGTGTCCTGTTTTCAGGTGTGTTGGGGTAGACTAACAAGAAACAGTGACTAATCTTTGAATTGATCACGTATAACAAAAACCCAAAGCAATTTTTATTTATGTGGAGCATGTGGATTTACATATCCATGCGCTTTACGAACTAGATTTGGTTCGAGAATCAACATCATCAATATGTTGGGTATACAAGAGGTATACAATCACGTGGAGGTATACAAGAGGTGTGGGGGTCTTTCCATGTAGGAGATGGGTAAACCAAACAGCTCTACATATACCATCAAATTTTCTCTTATAAAAAACATCAACCCAGCGAGTGTGGATGAAGTCAATCTCTCTCTCTTCAGCGGAGAGACCAGTAGAGTTGGCTTGATTAATTTCAGCATACATCTCCAATAGGGCATCCTATGCTCTCCTTCAATGCAGTAATCTGTACTAAAAGAATTAGAGTAATCGTGTTCTCATCATTGATTTTAGATCTGCTAAGCTTAGATGTTGTGAGTTGTGATGATGTGGGCTATTCAAAAGCTCATGCATATGTAAAGTGTAACTAGCCTCATATACACAGATATCAGAATTATTGAATTTTGAATTTGATCTTCCATAACCATCAAGTCTTATGGAGGCAGCCAACAAACACGAGAAAGACAAATAATCCTAGAAAGATGGACTCCTTTAATGAAGGGGTTATGGAGGCACTATCTTCCACCAATGATGTGTCAAAATAGAATAGTGCCTTACAATAATGGTTGCATCAAATGATCAAGAGATTGAGAATACTGAGAAGTCATCTATATTTTAAGGTACAAATTTGGATTTTGTTTTTTACTTTTGAGTGCATGTGGCAGACAACCTCATGTATACTCTTGCGGGTCCTTGAATGGACACTACTCACATGCTGTGAGATGAATGTATGCATTTTGCAGGTCCTTAATGTGGACAACTCACGTGCCTTGTGAGGTTATATTATCCTGTTGAGAACCATTGAATTTAAACAAAAACTGAGGGATGTGGTAAGGTTTTTAACTAGGTTATTTTCATCTCTTAGAGATACCCTGGTGATATAGGTGGAAGGCCAAAGAGAAGACAGTCCAAAGACCTCGTGTATCGATCACGGGATGAATGTATGATTTTGTGGCCTCTCGGCAGATTTGCTTACATTACGTGCTGGTATTGATGCTTTGGCCCAGAGTTTGGCTTTCGGAGTGGATTCACTATAGTTGATTTGGCTCATATACACTTTGGACAGAAGAATCTGCAAAAAAAATTTGGAGGGCTAAAAATTGAGCATATAAGTGCACACAGACACAGGAATTGCTTAGAACAAGAGGAAATACATTGAGATCACTTTTGAATAGTCATTTTTCTGGTGCATATATTAAGAAAAACAATCGAAATGCTACCGAATTGTTTCTAGGCCTCGCCATAAAATTGTCATTGCATAGAGAAGTGCTTAAATTGCAAGATTGGTCGATAACATTGCGCAAATAGTTGGTGATAAGCTAAATAAAGACAATCACCACATATGGTTGTATAGGATGGAAAATTTCATGATGGGAAACGGTCTATGGGGATTAGTGAATGGAGAGGATGAGTGTCCTAAGTTTCTAGATAACCCGAATGTAGGAGAGCAAAAGGAATATAAAAGATGGATAGAGAAATCTAGAAAGGTTCTCCATTGGATTTCAATATTTATATCAAAGAGTCTCATACCACACATTATGAAGGCTAGCACACCGAAAGAAGCTTGGGACATAATCCATAAAATATATGGTACATCTACAAAAGCTAGAAAATTTCACTTAAATCAAAAGTTACATAGTGTTTGGCATGGAAATAGATCCATAACTAATTATGTGGCTGAAATTAGAAATATTACTGATGATTTAGCTTCCATAAATTGCAAAGTCGAAGATGATGATATGCTATGAGTTATGTTAAATGGTCTAGGACCACAATACAAGAGCTTAGATACTTCTATCTCAATAAGAGGCACTATGCCAGATTTTGATGAGCTAGTAGCACTTTGCATGACAGAAGAAGTAAAACTTGGTTTGAATGCATCGGGAAGTGGCAATTCAAGAGATAATGCATTCTTTCAGCATAGCAGAAGAGGTTTTAGTCATGGACATTCAAATTCTAGAAATGTAAACATAATGGATATGCCAAGAGATAGAGGAAGATCAAACTCTAGAGGTAGAGGAAGATCAGAGGCACCTGGGCATTGTTGCCATTGCGGCAAGTATGGCCATTTCGAGAAAGATTGCTATTATAAGTAGAATAGCGAAAGAGGAAGAGGCAGAAGGCATTATACTACACATGGAAACTTCTTTGGTGAAAGTTCATATAGGGATTATGGTAGAGATAGTATGTTTGCAATGGAGCATGTGTTGAATAGTATGTCTAAACCTGGAAACGATATGAATTGGTATATAGACTCTGGTTGCACAAATCACATGAAGAGCATAGGAGATTGGTTTGAGTCAAAAGAGTCTTTGAAGACTAAAGAGTATCTGGCAACTGGTGATGATATCTTACACTTGATTAGCGATGTTGGGAATGTAGCATTAGTACAAAGAAATGGTGTTTGAAACACATTAAGTGATGTCTTACATGTGCCTTGCATTACAAAGAGCCTAGTTTCAGTTGGTCAGCTTGCGAATCAAGACATGGAAGTAATTTTCAATAAACATGGTTGTTTTGTACATGATTTCAAGTATGAAAAAAGAAGAAAATTGCTTGGTCATGGAAAGAAGATGGGTAGATTGTTCATGTTTGACATGGGTACACCCCTTCATGAGAATATGTATGCCAAGAATAGTGAGTACTCAGATATAGCTGAATTGTGGCATAAAAGAATTGGTCATATCCATTTGACGAAATTGAAATCTATGGAAAAGCAAATGTTAGTGTGTGGACTACCAAGATTTGGTCATCTAAATTTTGATAGAATTTTTGAAGCATGCGCATTTGGAAAACATCAACATTTGAAGTTTCCAAGAAGATAAACGCATAGAAGGAGGCCTCTAGATCTAATCCATAGTGATGTGGTTGGACGTGCTAGAACAAAATGAGTTGGTGGCTCACTATATTTTTGATATTCGTTGACGATTATAGCTGACATACATGGATTTATTTTTTGAAGCATAAGAGTGAAGTTTTTGAATGCTTTGTGGGATTCAAAAACATGGTTGAAAAGCAATTGGGCATGTACATAAAATGCCTATGATCAGATTCAAGGGGAGAATATATCTCAAGAGAATTTCATCAATACCTTAGTGATCATGGAATCAGAAGGCAATTGTCTTGTAGATACACACCATAGCAAAATGGTGTTGTAGAATGCGAAAATTGTGTGATTGAGGAAGTTGTCAGAGCCATGTTGAATGAAAAGAACATATCATATATGTTTTGGGTAGAAGCTTGTCATACGGTTGTACATGGCCTAAATAGAGCTCCAACAGGAATGGTTCATGACTTGACCCCTTATGAGAGGTATGGAAGCATAAGCCAAATGTGAGCTATCTACGAGTTTTTGGAAGTATTTGTTATGCACACGTGCCTAGTCAATTGAGACACAAGTTTGAGGCTAAATCTAAACAGTGCATATTTGTTGGATACTCAGAAGAGAAGAAAGGATATAGATGTTATAATCATGTTACAAAAGAATGTATAGTGAGCAGAGATGTTATATTTGATGACAATGCATCATTGTATGCACCTAAAGACATGGTTGTGATAGAGAATGATATGGATGATTCTATGCATAATGTTAATGATGAGCCGAAAACAAGTCGTAGACATTTTGATCATGAAGAAAGCCACGACTATGGTTCATATGAGTTTCCTACACCTGAAACGTCACGGAGTTAAAATGCAAAGGACTATGCAAGAAGAAGGATAAAGGGAAAGATAAGTACATGTCTTATTGAAATTTATGCAATCAAAGGCTGATTATTCACTATTTGTATGGAATCAAGGAAGTGAAACGATTATTTTGGCGATTTATGTCGATGATTTGATCATTACTGGCAATGATGAGAAGAGGATTGTTGATTTCTAAAAGCAACTGAAATCTGAATTTTTTATGTCAAATTTGGGAGAGCTAAAATACTTTTTGGGAATTGAAATAATTTCAATGGAAGAAGGAATTTGGATGATACAACACAATTATTTGTTGGAAATGCTTGAGAGATTTGTTATGAGTGCTTGCAAACCTGTTGATACACCACTTCCTGTGAATGCTAAGCTTATGGATGATGGGAAGTACTTGCATGATGCCAATGTGTATAGGAAAATGGTTGGAAGTTTGATTTATGTAACAAAGACAAAACCAGATTTGAGTTTTGCAGTTGGTTTGGTGAGTCAGTTTACGCATAAACCATGTAGAGTGCACTTGGATGCAATGAGATGCATATTGCGATATGTGAAAGGAACATGGAGCTTTGGCTTGTTTTATGAGAGAAAAGTTCAGCCATGTATATATGCATAAACAGATGCGGATTGGGCAGGAAATGTCATGGATCCAAGGTCAACTAGTGGATTTTCATTTTCACTTGGAAGTGCAACCATTTCTTGGAGTAGCAATAAGCAACCAACTATTGCTTTGTCAACTACTAAAGGTGAATATAGAGACATTACACAAGCCGTTTGTGAAGCAACATGGATAAAGTACCTACTTGAAGACATGGGATTCTACATCGATAGAAAGGTGGTCATCTATTGTGACAATGTGAGAAGCATAATGTTATCAAAGAATCTAGTTTATCATGCGAGATCCAAGAACATTGAAGTTCATTATCACTTTGTTCATGAGAAGGTCATCGAAGGAGAAGTGGAGTTGATCCACATCAGCACTGGAGAACAAGTTGCGGATATCTTCACCAAAGCTCTTCCCAAAGAAAATTTAATCTACTTCAGAGAAGCTTTAGGAGTTAGAAAGTCTTAGTTTGTATTTAGATTTCATTTCATGTTATCTCATCTTGTATGGACATATGTATTTCTTTCATTTTGTATTCAAGCTCATTCTGAGCTTGATGAGGAGATTTTGATGATGTGTCATTTTACATTGTAAAATGACAACGAACTAAAAAGAATGTAGTAATTCTCCACCACTGCCGCGATGTGAACGCAAGCATCATCAGAAATCTTCTCGATCTCTTTCCCTGTCGTCGTCTCTGCACACACACGCTAGCACCATAGCTGCGCAACCAAGAGTCGAAGCACACACGATTTGCATTTGGAGCGCACATTTCAGAAAGAACAATAGAAATAAGCTACAACAATGAGTACTTCATGGAAAACTGCAGGCTTCATTATATATTTAACCAAAGGTCGTCACCATATCATGGGTAGGATCGCCCCGTCTCTTTGCAAAATGAATGGGCAACCTCATCCCTCCAATCAAATATAAAAGTAGGAAAGTATTGAAACCCAGTCGATTTGTCGAGGTTTCATTCAAACTATTCTATTTACATTGTGTACTTAATAATGACATGTGAAAACTATTATATACTATCCATTAACTTACGATCTTCACCATCATGTATTTAACAGCATCCCCATCTTCACGCATGTTTGGATTCTGATGATAAAATATTCAGCCATCATTATCTCGTGCAACTATCCATAAATGTGTATGTATTTACGTACTTATGTATATTTGTATGCATGTATGTATATATGTATTTATGTAAGTATATATGTATGCATATGTATTTATGCATGCATATGTATTTATGTATGCATATGTATTTATGCATGTATGCATATGTATTTATGCATGTGTGTAAGTATGTATGTACGCACGTATGTATTTATGTATGCATCCATTTCCGTTGAATAGGGGTAGTGATTAATTTCATTTCTCATCAATACTCAAAAAATGTCCTTCCCATAAAAATGAAGGAGACTATTGCTATGGAAAATGGAGGCAAATAGAGTCTCTTCAAGAACTAAAACTTTATCTACGGTGTAAACAATCATCATCCGATTTGCAGATAATTTAGAATATCTGTGTAAACATTCACAAAAATTAATTGTTCTTGTAAAGAGGACATAATCTATAGGAATTATATCCTTTACATCGACCTTAGAAGAAGCATTCAAATAATGACTTTTTAAGAGGAAATAATATGCAGAAAATCCCTTGTTCTATGCATTGATCCCTTTTATCCTAATGATGAATCAATTAAGAAGAAAGAAGGGTTGTGAGTCTCGTATAAGAGGGCAAAGAACAACCCTTTTCTCTATACATGGTAGGTCTACACACTCTTTTTCATAGGAAAATGAGGAAGGGTGGTAGAAATCTTGTCCTTACTCTCTTGATCTACCTATGGGCACGTGTTGGAGGATGTTTGTTATCCTTTTCTCTCTAGTTAGTACATTAGGGGAGGGCTTATAGACTTCCTAATGTCACCCATTGGTTGGTGGGGATGGGGGGAGGGATGAAATATCCCAATTAGCTACCTGCCATTCTCCTCCCAACCTTAAATAGCCCTTGCCCTTGGCATATCTAGACTCTTCTCTAAGGTCCAAACACTTCTTGTATGGCCAGTTTGAGGAGATGGAATAACCTCCAAGGCTCGTGCTAGAGCCTTAGCTCCCCTGAGCTCTAGTCCTTCACTTGGCTAGGGTCCTCAACCAAATGCAGGTAGACCATGAAGGTCTAACTAAATATAACACTCTCTCCCCCTTTTAGAGATCACTATCATCAATGATCAAGGAAGGAAAGTGCTTGTGAATCAGAGCTTTTGACTCCCAAGAAGCATCCATGAGTGAATGGTTGGTCCATGCTACTAAATACTCTGGTATGGAGTGGTTGCATAACTTCCATTCCCTCTTATCAAGGACTCTAAACACAACATCTAGTTGAGATGTTCTATCTCCTAAATCAACTAAAACATCCATACAAAATGCATTTCAAGAAATGTATGGTCTTAGCTTAATAATATGAAAAACTAGGTGAACTTTGCAATCATCTAGCAATTGTAATTTGTATGCAACATCACTAATCTTCTTGATGATCATCCAGGTCCACAAAATCTAGGGGATCACTTGGGTTTCTAACCCATGTTCAATGACAAATGAAGTGGAACCTATAAAAACACATGATCACCTTTTTGAAACTTTCATGGTGTACAATGTCAATCTACAAACGCTTTCATCCTCTTAGAAGCTTGTTGAAGATTAAATTGTGCTTTTTTCAAGTTAGCTTGCATATTTTTAAGGAAACTTGAAGCACTTGGAGATTTTTTAGGTAACCCAATGGTGGCTGGACTATGGAGAATAAAACCATAGATCACCTCAAAAGGTGCCAACTTAGTAGTCTTGTGCTCCCAACTATTATAAGCAATCTCAACTAATGGGAGGAAACTATCCTAATTGGTTTGCTTCTCTAAAACATATGCTCATGCTTATCTTCCAATATTTGATTAAATATTTTTATCTGACCGTATATCTATGCATGCTCTCCAGTACTCATCTTAAGTTGAACTTGAAGACTATTAAAACGTGTTTCCGAAAATTTCTTGCAAACTTGGGATCCTTGTCTAAAAATATTATGAATAACTACTTTTGCAACCTCCAGAGCTTCCACTGGTTCCTTGGTAGGAATAAAGTGTGCCATTTTTCTCAAAGAATCGACCACCACTACAATAGCATTCTTCTATCATGGTAACCTTGGTAAAGCCATTATGAAGTCCATGGAAAGGAGACCCCGAGGATTCATTCTCTCTACTTTATTCACTAGACATTTAAAACACTAACTTACATGATTGTTTACATTTTTCACCATTTTTTTCCACCAAAAGGAGCATCTAATCAACTGCAAAGTTTTTCAATGCTTGGATGTAGCAGTGGACTATGCATACATGAGATGAGATCAATGTATGCTCATTAAAGTAGCTCAATGCACCTCGTAATAGCTACCTTATCCCATGACTAAAAGTATGTGTATTTATGCACTTGTGAAAAGTTTGAATTTGAATTTTCCCTCACCTAAAAGTGATCCTACACTTTAGGGATGATTTGAATTCATTCTTCTTACCACATTTTTCATGGTTTCAGCCCCCTCACTTCATGAGATTCCTTATTCTCTTAGCTTTTAGAATTATCCAAAGTAAATATGTCCAAAATGACTAGCATATGTTCACATGTAGTTCTTTCTTGTGAAGAAGTGAAATGATGTGTAGGCCCGAATAATTAGCTAAGAACTTAGGCTTGCTAATTGCACCAATAGATCCCCCTCAAGCCTAAGATGCTTGAGTCTTCAATCCTTCATGATTTCCACTAGCCGGATCATTGATTTCAACCTATTTAATTTGCTTCCATCCAATGCCTTTGTCATCATATATGCATGTAGTTGTTGTGTAGATATATATGAGAGTTGTATCTCCTCACTCATGATTTTTTCCCTGACATAATGATAGTGAACTTCTACATGTTTAGTCTTGGCATGATAGATAGGGTTAGCAGCAAGATGTAGTGAACTAATGTTGTCCCCAAATATGTGTAGAGTAGAAGTATTCAGACCTAAATTTGAATATAGTGTCTTAATCCACATTGCTTCTTAAGTAGCACTTGCAAGTACTTTGTATTCAGCTTCTATTGATGAAAAAGCAATTGTAGGTTGCTTCTTTGAAGACCATGAGATCAATTTGGTACCTGCAAAGGTAAGATAGCCTGAAGTGATTCTCATATCATCTTTTGAACATGCCCAATCTCCATAAGAGAAGAGCTTCACATCTATATCATATGTATATGCACAATATAATCCTTCATTGGCTGTACCCTTAAAATATTTCGGAATTCTCTTGGCTACTTCCATGTGAGGCTTCATTGGAGTGTGCATGAATTGAATTAGCACACTAACTCCATAAAAATATCTACTCTAGTTAGAGTAGCATAATTCAAGCTTGCAACTAGGGTTTGATAGATAGTAACATCTTCAATTAACTCACCGTCATGAGAACTTAACTTCATATTTACCTCCATGGGTGTACCTACGACCTTGGATTTTTCCATCTTGAATTCGGTAAGCATATCTCCAATGTACTTTCTCTGAGATAGGAATACATGGTTCTCTGTATATACCACTTCTAAACCTAGGAAGTACGTGAGAAGTCCAAGATCACTTATCTTGAACTCTTCTCTCATCTCAGCTTTGATCCTCTTGCTTCCATCTGCATCATTACTTCAAATAATTATGTCATCCACATATACACAAAGGTATATGACCTCTAAGTGGTTCCTCTTAATGAAGAGGGAAGGATCTACCTTGCTTACTATAAAACCTTTATCCTACAAAAAGTCTATGATTCCAAGCTCTAGGAGCTTGCTTCAAGCCATATATGGCATTCCTTAACCTGCATACATATTATGGATATGATTGATCTTCAAATCTAGCAGGCTGAGCCATGCATACCTCCTCTGAAAATCAACTATTTAGAAAAGCAATTTTGACATGAGTACTCTAATTGTCGGCATTTTTGCCACTCCATTTGATATATCTTCCAATTTTTTGAAGATGCAACACTCATGAGTACTCTAATTGTCGGCATTTTTGCCACAGGTGAGAATGTCTCTTCATAATCAATACCTTGGGTTTGTGCAAACCCTTTGGCTAAAAGCATTGCTTTATACCTCTTAATTGAGCAAATCAGAATTCTTCTTTACCTTGTAAATCCTTCTTGAGCCAATGACCATAGATGGTTTCTTGGGAACCAATTCCCAAGTTTCATTTTCTTGTAGATCTTCTATCTCTTCTTCCATGGTATCTCTCCATCCTAACTTCTTCTTGATTTCTTCATATGTAGATGGTTCTTCTTAGTTTCTATCCTGTGCTATATAAATCAAAGGCTTAGTGACTAAAGACGTGTCATAACCATACCATTCTAGCTTCCTTTTCTCTCTAGCAGACCTCCTTATAGTTTGTTGAGATGATTCTTCTACATCTCTCATCTCCTACTTTGGCTTTGCCTTTGGAGTTCTATGAGTTGATTTCCCTTCTTGGAGTCATCTAGTCTTCTTCACAATCACTTGATTCTTCATGTGTATGCTCATTTCTCTTTGAAAATGTAGAAAAGTCTTCCTCTAGGTCATAGGGAAGTTTGTTTTCTTGCAATCATCCTCAAACCAAGATTTGTTTTCATAAAAACAACATCCTAACTCACAATGAAAACTTTATTTCTTGGACTATATACCCTATAGAATTTTTTTATTAAGGTCATAGCCAACAAATATGCATTTTTCTACCTTTGGATCTGATTTGCCTCTTATTTGTGAAGGTATGTGTGCATATGCTATGCACCCAAAGATCCTACAATGGTCAAAGCTAGGTCTTCTTCCATTCCATGCTTCATATGGTTTCATCCCATCCAATGCTTTTGATGGGAGTCTATTTATTAGATAGGTGCTTGTGGACGTTATGGAATCTAATCCCTCAAATTTGCAAACTAGAAGTGAAATGAGGCCAATACCTAGGTCCCTTCATACACCTTTTCTACTACCCTAAAGAAAAACTCTGATTGACCTGCCTTAAACTAATCCAATTCACCTAAGATTTCAATCACATTTAGTCTAGTTCATAAGCTTTTTAACAAGCTATACAACACCTCAAAGGGATCTTTCTAGGTTAGTCAAAAACTCTATACAAGACAGACTATGTAGAGATGTAGGATTTGCAAAAATTAGGGTTACAGAGATACACCGATTTCTCTATACGTAAAATTGATTTCAAGAAGCCTTCTTAGGGAAAGTAAGATACATTAATAAGCTATAGAATGCACTTTTAATATCTTGAATTTAATATTTACACAAGGAGTTACAACTCTTATAAGCATACTATGTCTATACATACAAGAGATTAAAGGGGATGTGGACTTGATATCTCCTCCTTACTCCTTCTCTGTGCATGTAACACCCTCCTCTACATTTTTCATTGCTTTGACTACTATGTTTCAGATCCTTGCACCTTTAGATGACTCTCTTCTTGAGCCTTCTTGAGTATATGTCTCTTGGTCTTCAATAACCTACAAGATTTCAATGCATTTGGTGTCTCTTCACCTCTTTTTATAGCTTTTGGATGCCTTCTGTGACTTTTACACTACCTTAGGATTGCCTTGCCTGAACTTGCTCAACCTTGAGACCATCCTAAGTGATTTGAGCCATGGTCTTTGTACACATTAAGGTCTCTTGACCCCTTTATCCACCTAAATCTTGCATAGTTCACATTTTCAACATTCCCCTTCAAGCTTAAGGTGGTAGTGTCCATATCAAGTAAGCTCATAGCCTTTGAAAACTTTTTTAACTTGGTCAACTCCAAGCTTTTTGGTGAAGATAACTACAACTTATTCCTTTGTACATGTAAAATGAACATTAATGTCCTGACTTGCAACCTTTTCCTATGCATAATGGTAATGCACCTCAATGTGCTTGATCCTTGCATGATACATGGGGTTGTTAGGAAGATGTAGGCTTGAAATGTTATCTCCATAAACTTGAATTTGTCTAGGTTGTATACCAAAATTTTTGAAAAGATTATTAAGCCACAGTTTCATATGTAGTGAGGGCTAAAGCTCTATATTAAGCCTCTACTGAACTTAATGAAACTGTGGGATGTTTTTTTCCCATCTCTGAAATTGCTTTTGTACCTAGCATGAAAACATAGCTAGAATTTCATCTTCTATCATCAAAACTTCGTGCCCTGCATCACTCCATGCTCTTACTTGAAGTTCTTCTTCATACTTGTATAGAAACCCATAATTAATTGTACTCTTCACATACCTTAACACTCAATTTGCATGATTGACATGTGTATTTGTGGTTACATGCATGAAGTGAGATAGAACTACAACTATATAGAACAAAATATGCCTTTGTGAGTGTAGCATAGTGAATCCATAGGTTGAGCTATTGGTTTGGAATCATTCATCCCAAACCTGAACAACACATCTACAAGATACTTCTTTTGAGAGAGAGATAAATACATTCTTTCTCGTAGATCACCTCAATGCCAAGAAAGTACTTAAGCACACCTAAATATAAGACCTTTAACTCTCTTCCAAGCTTCTCTTTGATGGTCCTCATCCCTCCATCATCATCATTTGTCACAAGAAGATCATCTACATATATGCATATCAAACATATCTTGTCATTTGTCTTCTTCACATACAAGGATGGATTTCGATCACTTGGAGAGAAACCACATCTTTTCAAGAAGTCCACTAGCATATGATTCCAAGCCTTTGGGACTTGCCTTAGACCATAAAAGGCCTTCTTCAACATGCAAACATAGGTAGGATGTTGTGGATCTACATGTTGGAGATGGAGGTCTATAGAATCATGCAAACAACACAAGGAAGAAGAAGAAGCTTGGAGCAAAACACACAATACTCAATGTATTACAATAGAATGAAAAAAATAAGTAACCTATTAGGGCAATAGATAGATATACAAGCCAAGGGAAAAAACCTCCTAAAGAGGGAAAAAAGTGCCCCAGCAATCCTAGTGTGTTCTCACACGTCACTACCTGAATATATCAACAAATCCCCCCTAGGAGGGATGTGTTGAATAAGGAGCTAGCACTTATGTATAAGGAAGTGCCAAGCTATGTGCAGTCAATCCACAAAAGGACGTAGGCCCAAAGCTTTGTAGAAAGCTTCAAATTTCTCCCTAGGGAGAGCCGTTGTGAAAAGTTTTGAAATGTTCCCTTGCATGGGCACATATGCCAAGTTGATCTCTCTAGTAGTGAACCTCTCCCTGACATAATGATAATGCACCTCAATGTGCTTAGTGCAAGCATGGAACACAAGGTTCCTCGCAATAGCCAATGCACTCTAACTGTCAGTGAAGATGGTGGTGGTAGAAGACTGACTAACACCCAAATCAAGCATAAGGTGTTGAAGCCACACACACACTCAATAGTCATTGTGAAAGCATTCCTATACTCATCCTCACAACTGGAAGTGGTCACAGTATGCTGCTTCTTGCTTAACCAAGATATACATGACGTACCAAGCATGAAGCAAAAGCCACTAGTGGACACACAAGTGTCATAGCAACTAGCCGAGTCAGAGTCATAAAAAGCATGTAAATTTGGTGGTATTGATCCCCCCTTGGGATAAAACAACCCAAGTAGGCGACCACTCAAGTAGCAAAAGATGCGCTTAACCACCTGCCAATGCTTGAAACCTAGGCAGTGCATAAACCTGCTCATCTATGAGACAACAAATTGAATATATGGCCGAGTAATGCACAAATAAATCAAGCATCCAATAGCCTACTAATAGAGAACGTCATCAAATGCATCTCCAGCATCATGAAGACTCAATCGTAAACCTATCTCCACAAGAATGGCAATACTTTTGTAGTCTTCAAGGACAAAAAGCTACAATAATGTGTCAATATATTTCGTTTGAAAAAAAGCTATTCCACCATCAACTTGCATAAAGTGAATGCCCAAATAATAATGTAAATGGCCCAAATCAGACATCTCAAATGAGGCATGCAAATAAGCCTTAAAATCCGCAATATGCTTCTCATGAGGATCAATGAGAAACATGTCATCAACATACACAACAATGATTCAAAGCACATCATTTGCATGCTTAACATATAAGGTGCTCTCAATTGGACTGTTCTCAAAACCATGTGCAATCCGATAGGCATGTGTCTTTTCATACCAAGGACACGGTGCTTGCTTTAAAACATAGAATGCCTTCTTCAACTTGCACACTTGCTTTTCATGCCCTTTCTGCACAAAGCCATGGGGCTAAACAATATACACTTCTTCATGCAAGTCACCATTGAGAGAAATGCAGTTTTAATGTCCAATTGATGTACATTCTAACCATGATGAGCTACAAGTGCACAAATGATACGAACAGTAGTCATTCGGCATGTAGGTGCAAAGCACCCATCAAAATCGATGCCTCTTTCCTCCGCATAACCCTTTGCAATAAGCCTAGCCTTATACTTGTCAACTGTTCCATCAGGCTTACACTTCAGCTTGTGTACCCACTTAGTGCCAATGGCCTT
This sequence comes from Ceratopteris richardii, assembly GCA_020310875.1. Taxonomy (NCBI): domain Eukaryota; kingdom Viridiplantae; phylum Streptophyta; class Polypodiopsida; order Polypodiales; family Pteridaceae; genus Ceratopteris; species Ceratopteris richardii. The sequence goes on along the minus strand of CM035422.1, from coordinate 178,724,039 downwards.
CTTGCCAAGAGGAAAGTCACATAAAGACCAGGTACTATTTTCATGATAGCATCATATTTTGATTGCATAGTAGCCATCAAATTTTTAGAATTTTTTTCTTCATCAAACGAAATAGGCTCGTTCTCATCATAGAGACTAGAGGCGGCCATAGCATAGCAATTTGACGCATTATGAGAGCCTGATTGAGTACGATATGATAGAGATTCATCTAATTTGTTGTCATGCAAAGTTTGCACTATCCATTTTGGCATAGTTTTTTCCTCCTCAATATCAGCTCTTTCATCAAAAAGTGCATCATCTGAATATGCAACAAGAATGGAATGATCCGCATCATCACATGAAACCTACAAAAGTTGAGAAGTTACCTCATTAGGACTACCTAGCACTAGAGTATCCACTTGTGAAAAGAGGCACCAAAGTATCATACATGTCGTTGGAGCTAACATATGTCTCCATAGTACATCAAAATAATGGTTGAATATCATCTTCCACAAAAACAACATCATGGCTAACTAAAATGCATCATTAGTATGTGGATGATACAAAGGATATCTTTTGCTTTCAGAATGAAGATACATTTCACTACTTTATCATCCAATTTCTTGTGTCATTGTTCAAGCACTAATGCATATGCCAAACATGCAAGTGAGCAAAAGAAGGCTTGCGACCATGCCAAGCCTCATATGGAGTGATAGACTACAATGCTTTAGTGGGACAATTGTTAAGTACATATGTTGCACACATAACAACCTCAACCTAGAAACTATGTAGTAAAGCCTGACTCTTGACCATACACCAGGCCATCTCCATGAGTGACCTATTCTTCTATTCAACAACTCAATTTTCTTGAGGTGTATATGGAAATGTACACTAATGTTTTATCCCACGTTCAGCGAGAAGTGCATTAAAGTCAGAAGACATATTCCCCCCTTAATCAGAATGGAGTGTGCCCATTTTACAAGCTGACAGATTTTCAGCCAAAAGCAAAAACTATTTAAAGCACATAAATACTTCAGATTTTGCTTTCAATGGATATACCCATGAATTCCTGGAAAAATCATCAATGAAAGTCATGAAGTAAAGATAGTTTCCAAAAGAGAGTGTTTGCATAGGACCACAAACATCACTGTGAACAAGCTGTAATTTTTTAATAGCTTGAACTAAACCATGTTTTGGAAAGGAGGAATGTTGCATTTTGCCCAAAATACAGCCTTCACAAACATGTTTATCGGTTAGCTTAGATTTGAGATTTCATATATCTATAGGCATAGCAAACTAGCAAAATTTAAATGACCAAAGCATGCATGCAAAAGAGGACACCATTTCAGATTTCTACAGGCATAGCAAACTAGAAAAATTTAGATGACCAAAGCGTACATGCAAAAAGTTTGCATCTGACATAGCCTCAGAAGCAATAATCACACCGACATTCAACAGATCATGAACTGTACATTTTCCATCAACAAATTTCACAATCAAGCATATCTTGGATAAAGCTAAAACTGATATAACAGACTCTTCTTGATCCTTGGCACAAATAAAGTATCCGACAATGTAAAAGAACTACCATCAAGAGTAGTGAGAATGATCTTACCAACTCCCATGACAAGATAAGAGGAGTTGTTGGTGCATGTGACAATATTCCTTGTAGGGGCAGGCTCGAGTGAAGTGAAGAAACTACGCTACGAGTTAATATGTTTGGTTGACCTACTATCAGAGTACCAAACATCTAAGTCTATTGCAGACATACACTGTTCACGAAAAGATGGTTCAAAACTGTAAATAGTAGTAAACACCCATTCTTCATTCTGAACTAGAGAAGCATACTCTATTTTCAGAGTAGCAATCTCTGCAACAACCATTCCATCCTCTTTTTTCTTTTCCACTTTTGCAGCCAGTTTTGGACAATTCTTTATGACATGATCATTTGCTTTATAGTACTTGCAAAACAATTTCTATTTTTGTATTTTATTGTGACTCTTCTTTGATTGTACATAATTAGCAAGTTTTTGCTTACTAGTAGAAGAGCTCCATTTACCTTTGCCCTTCTAAGGAGCCAGGAAAGCTTGATCTGCAACACACATAATGGACCTGTTTTGCATAGACTGATCTTCCTGCAATAGAACAGAGAATAACTCCTCAAATGTTAAGGCATTTAGATTGCCTTTCATCATCAAACGAAGAGTAGAAGCAAAACTCTGATATCAATCAGGAAGAACATTCAGAATAGTCTACACAATTGAACTGTTAGGCAAGACTTCATCAACAAAAATCAATTGTTCTTTCAAATATTTGATCCTTGTGAAAAAACTATCCATGGAGTCACCTTCATTCATGTGCTCACTCTCGAGCTGTTTTTGGAGATAAGCAACATGAGCCTCATTCTTTTTCTGGTACAAAGTGGTAAGTGCAACCCAAGCTCCCTTAGTTGTTTTGCAAGAGCGAATGTGAGGAATAATGGCACAATTGATAGACTAGGCTATCAATGCATGTGCTTCAACATCTTTTCCATCCCAACAAATTTTCTTTGCACTAGGTGTAGTAGAAATCGTAGCACGAACATGAATTCACAGAATATCACCATCTTTGATGCCATCTACATTAGTTTCAATACTTGTATTTGTAGCTGTAATAGGATGTTTTTCAACAGCCTGCACTATATTTCATAGTCCTTTTGCAATCAATACATGATGCATCATATAAGCCCATAATGGGTAATTTGTACCATCCAACTTATCCTGAACAACTAACATATGGAATACATCACTAAAGTTTTAGCCATGACCATTGACTAAAATACCATGATGCAAAAAATTGACTATATCTCAAAAAATTGAGTAGGACTACCATGTCAAGTTCAAATGAACCTATAATAGACTTCGAGGTGCTTATACTGGCGAACCAAAACTTGTATATATCTTTGGTACAAAAAGATGAAATAACATGCACAAGCACTATGATAGTGCGTCTAGGGGAATGAGCTTAGATAGTGATTTTGGCACCTCAAAGTGAAGCTATTTTGATCTTCTAATCACCCTGAGTATGCACACCAAATTTCATGGGATTCTGAGACTGTCACCAAAGGGGTGTCGATGACACCCTAGATGAAGCAGTGACTTGCTCTTATACCAATTGTTGGAGATTGAGGTCTTCAAAAGCATGCGAACAACACAAGGAAGAAGAAGAAGCTTGGAGCACAACACACAATACTGAATTTATCACCACTAGAATGTACAAAGATAAAGTAACCCATTAGGGCAATAGGCGTATATATGAACCAGGGGAAAAAACCTCCTAAAGAGGGAAAAAAGTGCCCTGGTGTCCTTAGTGTGTTCACACACATCACTACCTAAATATATCAACACTACATACCCTTGAGGTTGTTCCATGAATACCCCTTCTTGTAACTCACCATTCAAGAAAGCATTCTTTATGTCCATCCGGTAGATAGGCCACCGATAGATAGGCCACCTCCTTGATGCACATAGGGCTATGAGAGCTCTAATGGTAGCCTTGTTGACCACATGGCTAAAAGTCTCCTCATAATCCACCCCTTGTGTCTGTGTGAAGCTTTTGGCTACTATTCTAGCCTTTTACCTTGCCAAGCTACCATCTACATCTTTCTTGGTCTTGTACAGCCACATCTTTTGGACTATCTTCATGCCTTCCTTCTTGGGTACTATTTCCCAAGTCTTGTTCTCCTTAATATCTTTGAACTCTTCATACATAGCTTTCCTCCAATCTAGTTTGCTTTCCCTCCTCATAAGAATCTAGCTCTTGATCTACAATGACATTCGTCATGTATGCATAGTGCTTTGCCATGAAAGAACCATATGTATACCTTTGTGGGGGTGCCTTCTTCCTTTTAGACCTCCTCTCTTGAGCTTTGGGATATTTCTTTTTTAGTCTATTGACCTTTACATTAGGAGTAATGACCTCCTCAAGCTCTTCCTCTTCTGACTCCTCTTGAGCTTCCCTAGTGTCATAGTCTATCTCTCGCAGCCTTCTATACTTTGAAGTATAGGATGTTGCTTCATAATCATATGTGTAAGAGTGACCACATGAATGTACCTTAGATGTAGAAGCCTCTAGTCCACTAATTTTGATTGACTCTTGAGGTTGAATGTGCACATCAAAGTCTGCATACTTCTCTTGATCCTCTTCATCTAACTTTGCCTTGCCCTTGTCTCCATACCAAGACCTTGACTCATCAAACACATCTCTTGACACATATAGCTTCCTTGAGAGAGGGTTGTAGAATCCTTAGCCTTTTTTCTTGTTTGAGTAGCCAATGAACACTCATTTATCACTCTTGGGCTCTAACTTTTTTCTCACTTCATTAGGACCATGAACAAAGCATACACATCCAAATATCTTGAGGTGCTCCATGGTTGGCTTCTTGCCATAATAGACTTCGTGTGGAGTCAAGTTGTGCACAAAACATGTTGGAACCCTTTTTATCAACTAACAAGTTGTATTCACAGCCTTAGCCCAATAAGGGAATGGTAACATACCTTCATTTATGAGACATATAGCTATCTCAACCAAATGCATATTCTTCCTCTCTGCAACACCATTTTGTTGAGGGGTGTACCTGCATGTAAAGTGCCTCTTTAAGCCATTTTCTTGCAGGCACTTTGTGAATTCCTTGGAGAGATACCCCCCCCCCCCCCATCTGACCTTAGTGTCTTGATGTGTGCATCACATTCTTTCTCAACAAGGGACCTAAACTTATGAAAGCATGAAAACACTTCTGATTTTTCATGGATAACATATATCCAAATCTTTCTTGAGTGGTCATCAATGAAAGTGACAAAGTACCTAGCACCTCCCAATGAATTGCTAGGGCCCAATACATTTGAGTGTATAAGCTCCAAGAGCTTAGAGGATCTGTAATGGCTTCGTTGCTTGCTTACCTAGCTGACAAGTCTCACAAAACTCATGTAGGCCTTGGCCTTCAAGATATGGTAGTCCCTGCACTAGACCTGCTTTGCACATGCTTTTTAACTTGAGAATGTTGATATGTCATATCCTCTTCCGCCAAAGATCAATCTTTGCAATCCTTTTGTTACCAATCATCCTCCTTGATAATTATTGTTGTTGTAAGAGTTGGTGTAATAACCATTGTTGTTGTTGATGTTGAATCGACCTCTTGAGCTTCTATAGCCTCCTGTGTTGTAACCTCTTCCTCTTTGGTTTATAGGATTCCTAAAACAATTCTCAATAATGTGATAAGTTAAGTCACATATTGCACATGGAGAGGAGCTTTGAGTTCTCCCCTACCTTTTCTTCCTTCTCTACGTCTTCCTCTAGAGCCTCTACCTCTACTTGTAAATGTTTCTTGAGAGATGTTGCCCTCATCATTAGATTTTTTACCTTTGCCTTTACCATCTTTATTCTTGTTCTTATCTATGTAGAGAGCAGAGGATTAATTACCTTTTGAGTTGTCTCCATTCTTCATAAAATTTTTCTCATGTGTGGAGAATTGTCCCATGAGGGTATTGAAGTCAAGAACCTCCATGTCCATGTAGAGATCCATGGCTATGGTGAAAGCTTCCCATTTTTCATCTTCCTTTATTCCATTGATCATTTTCCTTACTATCTGCTCTTCATCAATTATTTCTCCAATGCTTCCAAGTTGATCTCATATGTCCTTCATTTCTTGGGCATCTTCTTGAGTGTGGTTAATTCCATCCATAGTTGATTATTTCTTGCTTTTGTACTTGATCAAAAGAATTCTTCAAGAGAATTCCAAGTCTCTTGTGAAGTCTGGCAACTCTTGATGTGTGGAAGTAAAACATCAAAGATTTAGTTAAGAATATATGACCTTTCTAGAGCATCCTTTGAGCACCATTTTGTTAACCTCTCTTGTTCTTCTTGAGTTGGTTGTCCTTTGCTTCTAAGGACTAGCATCATCTCAACTCCAAAAATTTAACCATAGAGGTTTCTCCCTTGAAGATAAGCACTCTAAGTGACAAAGCTGAGCAAGTACCTTGATCCAATTTGTCTATGGATGAAGGAAATCCATCACCCATGTTGATTTGTTGTTGCTCTGATACCTCTGTGAGGGGATGGATAAGTAGGTTCAAGAGATGAGATGGTATTGTACAAAACCTGCTCTACACCTGCCAAGTTAACTCCACAAATGCTTAATAGACTCTTTTAGCTTCACAATAATGCATTTGGAGCCATTAAGCACTTTGGAGCATCATTTCCAAAATTTTGCATCAAAACATATAACTTGTATGTACTAGAATGTGAGGAAACCTTCTATTTTGGAAATAGAAGAGCTTAGTAATTTGCTGAGAGCTCACAACTTGGTATGAATTGACTAGAGAGCTTTCAAACTCTTCTAACTAGAGTGTGTAGCTAAGTGAACGAATTTATCTCATCAATTTATCCACACCATAAACTGAGAAATGTTTCTAACATGTCAGGGGGGTCATCCCGACAATTGAGAATCTAGATGTTGTGGAGACATAGTCACCTTCTATGATTCATAACTCGGGATCCCCTGAATCAAACTTGTGATGAAAATTGATATGCATGTAGTAGAAACTTTAAACTAACTAAAACAAGTTAAACTACAACAAATAAATGAGTATATGTAGAGAGATTCATTCTACAAGAGAGACTTCCCTAAGTAATTTGAGTTGTGACTTTTCTCCACATGAAGGTCTTTTGACCCCTTTATCCACCTAACTCTTGCATAGTTCACATTTTCAATAGGACACAGCCGCTGCCCATAAGTAGTTGGGCAACTTCTTCTTATTTAGCATTGAACTTGCAGCCTCCATTATGGTTCTATTTCTTCTTTCTACTACTCCATTTTTCTCTGGGGCATACCTGGTTGTAATCTCTCTTTTGATCCCTCTCTCTTAGAGATAAGAATCAAAGTGAGAGGAAAAATATTATTATACATTATGGAATATGTTGAACAATGCATTGTTGGAGTGTTAATTTATTATTGTATTAATGTGTTTTGGTGTTTTTGATATCGCAGCTGAAGGTTCGTGAGGGCGTGAAAGCATGAAGGGTGGATATCAATACTCCGACATTAGGGCGGACATCAATAAATCCGATTTATAAATTAGTTTGTAAATAAATCCCCATAGAAGGTTCTATTGTTATAAATAATTAGAAAAATATTGGTTAGAATAAGGGCCATTGTAGACTGCAGTTTTTGATATTAAAAGAAGAGGCTTTCTATGAAAGTCACCAATTTTTAGTTACACACATGCTTTTCGAAGCTGCTCTCATGTAACCACTCTTTTCGATGTAATAAAAAATTCCTATAAATACATGCACTCTATGGACTGTCGAAACAGAGTGCATGGGGGGAGATTGCACCCAATACTGCATTTAGTCTCGTCTCTTGCTGTCTCTATTTTTCTGTGTTTTCTACGTTTGTAACCTCTGTGTGCGTGTCAGCAAGATCTTGATAGCAGTGGTATCAGAGCCTTGCACGCGTCACTCCAGAGGGATCTATTTCTGTTCATTTTGGCGAGTTGCTCTTTCTATTCGGTTTGGCGAATTGATCTCTGTTTCATTGTTCTCTTTTCACGATCCGATTCCGATTCCGATTCCGGCTCTGTTTCTGTTTCCATTGGTGTCAACTAAGGCAAAGAACTTAGGCATTACATTGGCATCATTGGCACCCAATGCTCCCTTGGTGACCGTTGGCTACGCGTGAACCAATTTTAATGTATGAGTGGCAATAAGGACTTTTAGATTCACCAAGGTGGGAGGAGGATTTGAACCCACAACCTCACCCACACAAGGGAAGTGTTTTACCACTACACTATCTCTTTGTGTTGTCACTCCACTTCTCTTTTCTTATATTTAACATAACTTTCATCTCTTTCTTACTTTTTCAATTCCCAAGGACAACCATTCCTTTTACATTCAACTCAAAAATTGTTTTTACATATCTAGCAAGAAGGTTTTGTCTCTACATCCTCATGGACCCTATGAACAACATGGAGGACTTCAGCAAATCACCTCTACCCAAGGTCACCCTCGAGCAACAACTAGAGCTCTTGTGACATGAATTACGAGGCACTCAGAACGAGATCCGATAGCACGATGAGATACTCGAAAAGATGCAAACAGATGAAGGCAACCTTACAAGGGTGGTCAAAGCTATTGTCTCTGCGTAGTCGAATGGCCCGCATTCCAAGATTGTCGTTAAGAATTACCAATTTTTACGGTTTGATGGCCAAAAGGACGGTCCTTTTATCCTTTCATGGCTTTCACATTTCGATGATTTTTATAATGATGAAACATATGCTGAAAATGAAAAAGTCAAATTTGCCACTAACTATTTAGTAGGAAAAGCTCAACTCTGGTGGAATGTCATGCGACACAGTATAGAGTGTCCAACGTGGAAGGATTTTCAAGATAAAGTGAAGGATTCTTTTCTTCCTCCTCAATACCATTTACATGTTCGATGTGCATGGACGACCCTTACATGGAAGGAGAGTGATACGGTTACTACCTACACGGAGCGGTTCTGGTAAAATTTACTATTGATTCGAATGCTTGAAGATGTACCGGACGATAGCTTGCAGCAGAAATACAAAGATGGTTTGGAGGTGGGAATCCAAGCTAAGATTCACACCTTACAACCTACTCAACAAGGCTATATCTTTCGCCTATGATCTAGAGAAAGAATTCCAGTCCATAACCAAGTCACTTCATCTACAACAACCACGTCAACGACCACCTTTTGTTAAACCAAATCTTCCCATGAAACGTACTTTTAATGCCCCATCTTACCCTAGTTTTCCTCGTCCATTGCAATCCAATTACTCAACTGCACCTGTTGCTTCATCTCTCCAACCTACCAAACCATGTATCCTACAAACTTCAGCGATGGATGCCCAACAGAAGCGACCAGGAATCACTTGCTGGAATTGTGGTAAACCTGGACATACAAAAACGAAGCGCCAATTGTGACCTCTTAACATGAAACCAGCTATAGCTCAATTACATAACATGGAGGCCCATAATGAATAAATTCCTCCTCTTTGGACAGAGGAATCATTGGAGAAGGACTTAAGTACCTTGGGTAACGATATCTCTCTTCATTCTCTAGTTTGCATGCAGGGTACTATAAACAACAAACTCGTTAAAATTCTACATGAAGATGGTAGTTCACATGACTTCATTTCACATTTATTAGTACAAGAACTTAAATTAAAAAACGTTCTCTTGTTTGTATAAAGTAAAAGCTGCATTTCAAGGTAATCATTATAATATAACACAAGAAGTGCACGATGTTAGGATTAGCATTGACCCATATATTGATTCACAAATATTTTTAATTGCACCTTTGCAATCTTACGATGTTGTACTAGGTATGCCTTTTGGTCATAATTATAACCCACAGATTGACTATCATACGCATACTTTTAATTTTGAATTTAAAGGTCAAACCATTACTTTGTCTGCACGGCATGATTTCCAGCCATTTCCATTGATTACTCATACTCAAGTAAAACGTGCATTTAGGAAGGGATTCAATTCATGCATTATCTTTGTCAACGTCATGAATGATTATATTCATACACTTCCTGATGCACATAAACCTTTCATGACTACTTATAAGGATTGTTTTATGTCTGAGTATCCCTCTGAACTACCACCCTCTTGAGGATCCTTTGACCATAGCATAGATTTAGTCCCTGGTACTTCTCCTCCTCATAAAGAACCTTATAGACATGGCCCACTACACCAAAAGGAACTAGAAAACCAAGTAAAAGACCTACTACAGAAAGGAATTATAAGGTCTAGTTCTTCCCCATTTGGAGCACCAGTTCTCTTAGACTTAGAGAAGAAGAATAAAACTTATTGAATGTGCATTGATTATAGAGCCCTTAACAAGATCACAATAAAGAATTCCTCGAATAGATGATCTTTTAGATAAATTACAAGGAGCTTGTGTCTTTAGTAAAATTGATCTAAAGTCAAGATACCATCAGATTCGTATGACGCAAAGTGATATTTTTAAGACTGCCTTTAGAACTCAAATAGGTCATTATGAATTTATGGTAATGCCCTTTGGACTTACTAATGCCCCTGCTACATTTTCACGTATGGAAAGAGCATCCATGGATGTCATGTGGTGAATTCCTCTGAAGAGGTGTTCCCACCATGGCCCATATATTGATATGACATTTCCTTCCCCTTGAAAATATTTTCGTCCTCAAAAATATACATGAAATGTCCGTAATAGTAGAAGAAAATGCTCGGATTCCCTTGAACCCCATGTACTCAATGTACATGGTCATCTCTGTGTGTTGTTTCCCCATATCCTTCCCCTTAAGAAGTCCCTTATGAAATCCTGTCAAAGGTGGGAAACCATGTTAATGGTGCCTACTATCTCCCATATACACTAAACTTCCAAACTATCACTCCCATGACATGTGACATCATCCAAAATGACCTAAGTCCATATGATGTATCCTCTATGGAGTAATAGTATAAAAAACAAGTGTAAAGTGCCAAGCTTATGAGCTTAACCATACCAAAGTGGAGATAATAAACCATATAATCCTAGGAAATATAGAACAAAGTCCCATAACAAGTGATGCCAAACCCATCTGATACTAAATGATAGATTGCCCTCATACCACTCCAGGTCTTTCTAACCTTGAGTGTACTCACAAGTAATATTTTAATCTAACTACCTTGTGAACTTATGCAAATCCATCATCTAGCTCATATATAAGAATTTCTTAATAGTAAAATGCAATCTCTACATTTCAACAACTAAGAAAATCTCTGGTTTGTCATCCTTTACCATTGGACTAAGTTCTAATATTGGAAGAGCATCTATTGGCACTAGTGCAAACTCTAATATTTCTCTTCCCTATAATTTGCCATATGAATGCAGAAAGCATTCCCTTCGAGATTCAGATAATCTCTAAGTACCCATCCTCGTAACATATGTTTACTCATCATACTCATGATGTATCACCAACTAAGAGTTTGGTACCCTGATAGGCGAGATATATCTCTATCTCCTATAAACCCTAAAGAGGAGTCATAACTCTACTCCGAGTCTAACTAATGTCAATAACTAGATCATCTCATCTAGTCAGAGACCATTATTGGAATAACATAATTGCTCCTCTCTAGAGTCTCCATGTGAGACTCAATCTAACCATCTTGATTAACGGATCTCCCTTTTTCCTTAATAGAAGAGTGCCACTCCTAACGAGACAATCAAAATGAGAAAGTGAAACTCTCTCTCTGTTCCTCTTTCTAATCCTTTCAAAGAAAAGGGCCATGGTAGTGGAATCTATTCCACTTCCCCTTTCCCTTTGAAAATGTTTCTTTTGAATTCAATTGCTCTACTCATCCATAAGTGAGAACATGCACATAAGTTCTCCGTATTTTCCCTTCCAAAATAGTGGAGAAAGAGACTCCCATGTGAAGGAAAATTATACTGAAAGTAGAATAAATGAATTCCTTCTGAAATATAAACTAAGAGATGTTTTCCAAACACCTCTTCTCTTGAAAGGAAAAATATGCTCTATTCTTCTGCTATGAAGAAATCACATTTTCCTTTCTTTCTCTCTCTCAAAGAATAGGAGCTAAAGTGAGACCATTGAGCTAAAGTGAGATCTCTCATTGATCTCTAAGCTGATTCCCACTTTCTCCTTTCCTTAAAAGAGAAACTCATGAATTCATTTGCTCCTTTCTTCCATGACTAATGCATAATCCCTCATTACATATATTCCTATGAAGATGGAGAACAAATCTCCCCTAACTAATGAAGGTACATGTAATGAAGAGTGGAAAATATAAATTCCTTATAAGGGTAAAAGCCCTCTACTAAAATGGTCCGCAATGGTATGACATGATACCATAAAAACATGTGTATCCATACTAAAGAGCTATCTATGCCAACCATCCTCTGTGTATGGATCTATACGATCCAATCAGAGTAATGGAATTATCTTTCCTGAAAAACTCAACATGAGTATGTGATACTAATGATAAAATCACCTATCACATTCTCTACTAGAAGAATAAATCTTCCCTAACCTATGAAGGATAGATCTGAATCCTAAGGAGATGTCTACTAAGAGCTCTCCTCTTATCTAGTGAGACATGATGCCATGAATGATGAGTCCTTTTCTCCCTGGCCATAGAAGAAGAGTGCTCAAAGGGAAGTCATTTGCACCGTCCCGTACTAGTGAAAACTTCTTCCAATTCACGGTGGCATACCTACACTAAACTGAATATATATTCCATGTAATAGAATATTTAGGTGGACTCTAATGAATCCCATATCCTAAAATCATATCAGTGGACTCAAATGAGTCCCATGTCCTCAAACTAGTTAGTTTGGTTCTAATCAATATGTGACAAAGGATATCCCGTTCTATTCCAAACCAACTTGTTCCTAGGTACCAAGACTAGGTCTAAGTACCTCTCTATAGATCCAAAGATACATATATGTATTGGGTACCCCAACTATTTCTGACTAAGGGATCTATGCTCTGAGTCATAGAGCTAGTGCCATGTCTCTGGCCTTCCTAACCATCACTCGAATCACATTAGCACCCGTCGATGCTGTTTCATCAAACCCATCTCTGTGATCCCGTCTATTTGGTTTCCTTAGTAGTGTAGCAGAAATGCTTCACTACTTAGTCAAGTGATGTGCATGAGTGAACTTATCACTCTCTGGGTATTCCTAATAATACCCCATAGTCTTCTAATCATATTGTGAGACTCTTGTGAAGATAAGTAAATCTTCACGAACTTGGAGATTATCATAAATGTATCTCCCGTGCCTGTATGCAACTTCCTATAACCTATAGGATTGCTTGTGCACCTTACTAATGGTGAAGGTGTAGCTCCTTCCCCTTAGCAATCCTATGGACTAAAATCCATAAGGATTATGTGTAGGGATCCTATTCCTAATGAAGTTGCCTTATCTATGATACTCAGATGGTACTAAGTCCATCAAATACATGCTTAGAAGCATGCCTACATCTTATTGATGTTTGCAGGAAAGGCATGTTACCATGCCATAGATTCTTACCTAAATGTAAGTGCGTATATAATGCCATGCGGTAGGAAAAATTTTGATAGCATTTCCCTAGGAAATGGAATCCGGAAAAAATTTAAACCATAAGCTCAGTGGCACATAGGCCACCCAACAACATAGGGCTTGACAGGCCCATGGCATGCATGCCATAAACTTATATATGGACTTCATAACCTGCAAAAGCATAAAAGCAATTGCTAGCAACCATTCTCTATGTTGCATAGCCATATAGTTTCTGTAATCCTCTTTCCTGCAAACAATCAAAAAGTGTACTTCGCACCTGTCGATCCATACTTTAAGAATTTAAACAATGATCAATATTTGATGTATGCAATCCAATTTATGCATGTACATATAGAACATGCCATAACATAAAATAAAATGCTTTCTTGATGGAAGAATGCTTTTGGGCAGCCCAAAAATCACATTTTCACACTTTTTCCAGCCCCTCGAACAATCCACTAGTTTGGCATATCCCGCTTGGAATGGCCATATCGTGGTCTAGAAAACTCCAAATTGTATGTGCTATGGCTCCTTTCAAATAGCATAAGGTCTACTTTTAGTTTCTGAAAAGAAATTTTGGAAAATATGTATTTTTGCAGGTCTATACAGCTTTGCAAAGTCTGAACAGTTTTTGGCTAGTACCTTCCGTGAGCCATATTTTTCAAACCGGGAAGGTGATTTGAGTAATTTCACTTCGAGCTCTTTGCACATGCTATATATTTCAGTTTACGATTATTTGGAGGTCCTAAAGTGGTTTTTGCAGGTCTAAAGAAGGATTACAAATGCATTTTTTGACTAAATTTACATTATTTTGGTAATCACTTGACCATGCTTTATGTTTTGGGAAGTGACCCGATCTTTTCAGACACTTCAAAGTTTGTATTAGGATCTGAGGAGGAAGGTGCAGAGGTCTCAAAGATCATCGACAAGGATTGGATGCATGCAATTTCAATACTAAACCACTCAGGGACTCCAAGGGGGGATTTGTTGATATATTTAGGTAGTGATGTGTGTGAACACTCTACGACCGCCGGGGCACTTTTTTCCCTCTTTAGGAGGCTTTTTTTCCCCCGGCTTGTATATACACCTATTGCCCTAATGGGCCACTTATCTTTGTACATTCTCTAGTAATACATTTAGTATTGTGTGTTGTGCTCCAAGCTTCTTCTCCTTCCTTTGTGCTGTTCACATGCTTTCATAGACGTCTATCTCCAACACTTCGGTCCACCTTGCCCAAGCCTACTTCTTAGGCTCTAATACCAAACGAAAGATCCCAATTAGCTATCTACCACTCTCCGTCCAACCTTAAATAGCCCTTGCCCTTGGCACATCTAGATTCTTCTCTAAGGTCCAAACATGCCTTGTATGGCCACTATGACGAGATGGAATAACCTCGAAGATTGGTGTTAGAGCCTTGGCTCGCCCAAGCTCTGATCCTTGACCCAGCTAGAGTCATCGACCAAATGCAGGTAGACCAAGGTTGACCATGAAGTTCTAAATAAATCTAACAACAGAGGGGGTTCACTTTCCTTTCTATCCTCCTTTGATTGAAAAGTCACTTTTTATGCTAGGAAACGAAAGAAACCATGTGTTTGCTCTCTAGTGCTATGTGAATTAGAAACAAATATTACTTAGTAGGGTGACCCAATGCTCCTTGAGACTTTCGAATGCCCTTAGGAGTGAAGTTCTTTGGAAATTTTGTAAAAAAAGGTGCAAGACCAAATTTAACAACCTACTTAGAGAATGATCACTTGCAAAATCCCTTAAGTACTTTAGTAGAAGAATTCGTAATTGTAATAACTCTTTGGAAAATAATAAAATAAGAATTCGTAATTGTAATAACTCTTTGGGAAACCGTAAGGTGTTTATTTCCGAAAACAATAAGATAAAAAGCGAATGAGCCCCACATGGGGACATAAAGGTTTTAAACTTCTTTCTAATCCTCCCTAATCTCTTTGTATTCTTTCTTTAGAATTTGTCCACTCCAAATAGATTCTGTTCTATTTTGCTTAATTGAACACATATATACATATATATATATATATATATATATACATATATATATATATATATATATATATATATATATATATAGAGAGAGAGAGAGAGAGAGGCAGAAATATAAATAGAGACATCTTCTGAAATGCTTCTCAAAACTGTGGAGCACATGTCATGGCGTCACCCAAAAGCACTTGCTGCCAAAAGATATCCTTTTCCTCATGTTTTATCGTTTGCATGTACCTCTGATGGGATCCACTCTTCTTAATAAAACTGCCTGTCTCAAGCGGCCTTTGCAGCCACCAAAGGAATGGCGATTTGCCGGGAAGCTTAAATATCTTCTGAGGGGGTCGCGCGTGCTTGCTCTCAAGCGATTGGTTGAGACCAGGAGAATCACGTGATCATCATCAGGACGTGGCCCGCCAGCATCTTCATGTCGACAGCATCGCATTTCGACAATTCTCGTAAAGATGGAGACGGCAAGTAGATAACGTTTTAGTCGATTGGACACCTGTTGATGGATCTTTAGACTTTTCGGCAAAAGTCACTTTTAACCGAGCTGCCGCAACAGAACGACACTTGGCCTGTGTGACAGCTTCATTAGATAATTGTGGCATCGAGCGATGTGTTAGCTTCTCGCAAATTCGAGAATTTGCTGGCAGCTTTTTTTTAAGGAACTTTTAGCAGGTCTGCTTGCACGACAGGCTTTCTGTGAAGGAAGTTGTGGTTTCCATGCACAGAGTGATGGAGCAGGCAGACTAGTAAACTAGGACGTTATAGAGAAGCTAACCAAATCCCTGCACTTCTAACTTGACCATTTGTGGTTGAATTAAAGGTTGACATGGTTTTCAGTTGCTTAAGCCTCATGTCATTTCCTTCTGTTGTTTTGTCCTTTTTTGAAACGTCGCCAAATAAAGTTGAAAACACATCACTACCAGTTGTTCAGCATTTTACTCTTTTTCTTTCTTTACGGGATTCTCTGCCTTCGTCTCCGTCTTTGTGTTCTTTCCCTGCAATGACATCTTTCTCTTCTTCATGTTGTCTCTAGCCATGCTTCTGTTGCTTCTTTCTGGACTTTTTGTAAAGCAATATGCAGATAGTTTAAGTCTCTTGCAAGCTTCTAAATTTAAGTGGAAATGGATATTGGACTGAAGCGATGACGATGTCCCATTCAGACTCTCTTGTTCTCTTTGAATACACAATTTTTGAGATGAAAAACAACTATTGTCAGGCAAATAGTAGAAAAACTTCAGAGGAACATCCTAATCTTCCAAGTGCAGGACGAGAGACACGATTAATCACCGTGGAATAAAAAATAAAATCGAGAATGTGTAAAGATAGATTTAGCTTTTCTTTGTCGAGTATGCAAACGAGGTTGAAAACATCTCCGAGCTTTGTTGCACTTGCTTAATTAGCCAGATTTCCCTGCGTCTTCTATGATGGGTTTCCAAATTCGTGCAGAGTATGTCATGGCTTCAGCCTTCACCGAAAAGCACATGCTGCCAAAAGATATCCTTTTGAGGTCTCAAGTCTCATCACTCATTTAACGTCTTTCCCTTGCAGTCTCCGTTTCATGGGATCCACTTCGCCTGTTCAGATTGTGTGTCGTAAAGTGGCCTTTACAGTCAGAAAATGGATTGCAAATTGCGGAAAAGCTTATATTTTATGGAACATTACTAACTGTGCAGCATGGTAGCTCGCACTCGATTGGTGAAGACGCGAGCAGTCACGTGATCATCATCATTGTCCAGGCCCTCGCAATGACGTGAACCACCAGCTAGATAGGCTTTTCAGCTGTCGGAGGCTTCCTTTCTGGTTGTTTGCTGATGGATCATGTTGAGTGTGTACCGAAAGGAACGGCGGCCGGAGCTGCAGCAGCTGGCTGGCAGCTGCTTCAAAGAGAAGGGCGCGGCACTGGATCATGTTGGCAGCGAGGGTACGCTATTTTCTCATAATCTCTTTATACAATTCCGACTCGAATGTTTGAGAAACACATGGGACCTTCATGTCTCATACATAGAACGGTTTCGCATGGACCCACGACCCGCCCTTCATCTGTCGAGAGTTTAATTACCTTGCCACTACAAAGCTCTGCCTTGCCACTAGACCACACCTCTGCATTTCATTGACTTTCTTTTTGTTCTGAAGAGAGAGATAAAAATTGAATTAAATGAGAAGTGCTACATGTTGTGTAAGGGGCAGGCCTCTTAACAAGAGATGGTGCCTCTCTTGGACCAAACTTCGATGGGAACTTAAATTCATGTCTATTTGGCACCCCCTAATTGAGACCAAAAAGTCCGTTCTGATGTGGAAGATCTTGCATAAAGGTATCTGGTCCAATGCAATGGATAACAAAATCTCTGGTGTGCCACCATGGTGCAAGCGCTGCCATCGATGCACTGAAGATTTAGCTCACCTGTTCTTCGATTGCCCCAAGTCCTGTGCTATCTGGCGTCACGTGACCCGGATATTGAGACTCACGAACCAAATCAATTGGCAACAGGTGTTGTTGGGTGAGGCGGTCGATTGCTCATCGAGGTTGTGGAATGCCATCAGGGGTGAGACTCTTTGGAAGATTTGGAGGGAGCGATGTGCTGTCAATTTCGGACAAACTCCTAAGGAATGGTCGATTGAGAAATCCTTGTTTCTTCTAGGTAAAAGAATCTCCCAAGATAAGAGATCTCCACCGTTTAGACATCACTATATTTATCTCCTCGAAAATAACAAGTTGAAAGCCAAATGGGTCCCACATGAGGGTGATGCTAGATTTATCAACCTCATTTGTAATGCCCTCTAGCTTGCCATACTCCTCCCCTGCTTTGTGGGATTTGGGGGGTCCCTTGGGCACTAGTCCCATTTGCTTGTAATTTTCCTTCCCTATTTTAATTAAAGTCCGGGAGAATAGGCTAAGGCCGAACTTCCTTTTTATAAAAAAAAAGGGCAGGCCTCCACAAAAATCATACAACCAGACATAACTTGACCATCTCTCATGTTTTTTATTATAAAACAATTCCAAAAATAAGATTGGTAGATGGCATCAATATCAAGGCTCTCAGTAGGGTGATTGAACATCATGTAGGGTGATTGAACATCATCACAGCAAAACACTAAGAACGGGGAAACAAGGCAGACTACAATATAGAAATTGCCATCACAAATCTATCACTAAAATACAATGATAGAAGTTTAGATCTCCATTGATGAGCTTCAATATTTCTATAGAAGGAAAATAAGCTAAAGTCATTAGAAACAACTTCTTTGATAGAGCTGATACTAAATTTAGCGTTCCTAATCAGTTCGTGCTAACAAGACAAAACAAAATCTTTGTTATTGTCAGGGGAGCACTAGATTGTTCTCTTTGAATATACTAGACAAGATTTTGGAAATATACTTCTAATTACAAGATTACCCACGCAGGGAAAATAATACAAGGATATGAAGCTGATACATGAAGTCCCACAACCCGGGAGTAATAGGTATGGATAACTCGACTAGAGATGATATACGAGATCCCACAACTCGGGATCATAAGCATGAAACATGATATCAAGATTACAAGAAGTCCCTTCAGGGAGATGAACTAGATACAAGAAACAACTCGACAAGATCTCATACTACTAGATTACAATGGGACACAATAGGATGTCCAAGATACAAGACTAGAACAGCTAGAGCAAGGATAAAACTAGAGCTTGAAAGAGAACTTAGAGAGTACTTACTTGGTGGTCACGACTCCTTGAGCTCTCAAGAGTGGCATTGGCAAGATTGAGTATGTATGTGGCCAAGGCCTCCTTATATAAATGTATAACTTGTTATCCCTCCTCCTCTATTTCTCTTGTGGTGTTAGAGGCTAGAACCTAAGTACATGTATTTGCATAGGTTTAGGCATAGACTCATCTTTAAGAGTGGGTTGGAAGGGTTTCCATTGGTGAGGTCTTCCTTCTACTTGTTTTTCTTGTTTCCTTTCAAAAAGGTGGTTATCACATTGAATATTTTGGTTGATGTATTCATTCAATGTCTTAATCTCTAGCATCATGAGAAGAAGGTCCTTTACAACATCTCTTAAGCCCCATCTAAATTGGCTTATGAAATAATCTCTGTGCCAAGTGAGGTCACATATCAATTGCCTAAACCCTAATGCATAGGTAGAGGTAGGGTGGTTACCTTATTGTAGCTTTTGAAGTTCTATTTTTACCACTCGACTCGTGTCTACATCTCCAAATGTGGTGATGAGTTCTCCAAGAAACCCCTCATAGTCATGAAGTACTTCCATATCCTTCTCCAAGATTGGGGCAAACCATGATAATGCTTGACCATAGAGCAAGGTTCCAATAAAACCGACCTTAGATGCATCATCAAGGTATCTGTCAACCTTCATACAGATGTACAATTTGATTTGTTGCAAGAATCCTTGGAACTTCGTGCGATCGTCATCGAACTTTTCTGGCATGCAAATATTGGGTTCCTTCATGAAGGATGAATTAGGACGTTGGTTCACCTGAATGCTTTCTTGATTTGCTTGAAGATTCCCAACTCGTTCTTGTAGTTCTTGGATGAGCATTCCTACATGCACAGGATGTTCCATCTCGACTTGTGTCTTCCTACGAGTTAGATCCTTCATTTGTTGTTGAAGTCTCTAAACAGATGCCACAATGTGTTCATAAGCATTCTCCATGATGCATGATCTTGGATAAGAGCTAGTATTGCCAAAACATCAGGGGAGCACTAAATTATGCTCTCTGACTATACTAGACAGGATTTCAAAAGAAGAAAGTGGGCATGAGTGTATCAAAAACATCTTGTGAGCTAACTATTGGCTGTTTTTGCATTTAAGTAGAGGAAAAATTGAAAATTCAGCAAAGACCACATCGTGAATCACAATAATTGTGTTCTTCAATGGATTGTACAAATGATTACCAAAAATATACAACCCATTGAAGAACACAATTATTGTGATTTAATTTCATCTTGATAACCAAAAATATACATTTCTTTTCCTTGTCATCAAGTTTGTGACGTTGGTATGATGGCACAAGAGCATATGCCAAGCAAATGAACACACCCATATAACTAACCATAGTTTTATGTCCATTCCAAGCGTCATAAGGAGTGATGAGTGTCAATGCCTTTGTAGGGAAGTGATTAAAGACATAGTTTGCACACATGACCACTTCCATCCAAAACTTATCAGGAAGGTGCTTTCCTTTAACCATGTATCATTCCATTTCAAGGAGTGGTCTATTTTTATGCTCAGCAACACCATTTTGTTGAGGTGTATATGGCACTATACATTGGTGTGAAATTCCTCTTTCACGAAGAAAAACATTGAGATCATGTGACATGTATTCACCACCACAATCTGTGTGTAGAGTCAAAATCTTATTTCCATAAAATTTTTCATCCATAGCTAAAAAATCGATACAAACCATTACATAATGTGACTTCATGATAATATCATCATTGCTGAAATCATGAACCATACACTTATCATCAACAAAGTGTACATGAAGTCCACTTTTGACAATAATTGGAACTCAAATTAAGTTCTTCTTGATACCGGGTACATACAATGCATTTTTCAAGGGAATCACACCTCCATTTGTAGTTGTAAGTTCAATTTATCCTACTCAAACGATATGACAAGAGGCATTGTTTGCACACACCACATGTTCTCCTTTGGATGCATCTTTCAAAGATGCAAAAAAGCTTTTTCATGAAGTTATGTGCTTTGAAGCACATGTATCAAAGAACCAATCCAAATCAGCCTCACTCACAACCATAAATTTAGAATGCAATGATGCATCATAATGACATGTAACAACCCATGCCCAAAAATCTTGAGCCATGTTGGCTTCATCATTCTTTACATTTTAAGAATTTTTAGCAATAGACATGACGGATTCCTTCTTCTTTTCGTTGCGCTTCGGAAGCTTTCTACACTCATCAAAAGTATGAACAGCCTTCAGGAAATATTTGCATCTATTCTTCTTTTGCAAATCAGCATCATTACAGGAATGAGTGGAAGAGGAAGGTTGAGACTTTCATTTTGATGAACCCAAATCTAAACCATACTTGATTTTCCCTTTTTGTGAGTTCGCAAGTGCTTGTGTTCCCTCAATCAAACCACTCTTATTCACTCTAGATTGCCCTTCTTGCAGAAGAACATACGCAACCTCATCAAATGCATACATATTGGGATTCCCTTTTGCAATCAAATGGAGTGTAGCGGCAAATCTTTGAAAACATTATGCTAATCCTTTCAACAATGTAGAGATGAGTGATGCATAAAAAATAATTTCATCTATGTTTGCCAATTGCTCTTTCAAGTCTTTAAATCATGTCACATACACATCCACAGACTCATTTTCAGCCAGACATACATCCGCAAGCTCCTTCATTATGTATGGCATACAAAGAAGCAAGAGTTTTGCATGACTATCTTGATGTAGAACATGAACAAATGTTTCTCCTTCATTATGTATGACATACAAAGAAGCAAGAGTTTTGCATGACTATCTTGACATAATATATACATGAGCTCGAGCATATTATCCATACCATCTAAGTTGCTTCTGTGTAGGTGGAGAAGGAGTAATGAGTATACTAGAAGAAGAAGAAGAAGCTCCATTTGTGATACTAGACTGTAAAGTAGAAGAACCTACGGGTCTTCAATCTACATTTGTCACTATGTTCCATAGTTGTTTCATAATAAGAACATGTTTCATCATGTAAGATCACATTGGATAGTTGTCCAATCAATCTCATCTTCAACTGGTAGCCAAACAAGTCACTACTCGCTGCCATCTCACTAAAGAGTAAGAATGTGACAAAATCTTTACATCAACAAAAGCTTAAATAAGTGCTGAAATTTTTTCTCACAATTTTTCACTCGGATGATGATTTTGACTCCACAAGTGACTTTATTGTTCTATGCTCCAAAGTTGATTTGCACTGTTAAAAGTGCACGTGCGCCATGATGTGAAAAACCAAAACTTGAGAAGGATTTGAACCTACTTTGATACCATTCATATTGTGGTTTGATTGGTTGTCCAACGAGGTTGGAAAGTACATTAGTTGGACATAAAAACAACTTTCTTGAATGGTGATTTGAAACAACAGGTTTATGTGAAGCAACCTCCTATATTTGTCATGAAAGTGTAAGAGCATTTTGTTTGTCGCTTGCATTAAGGCTTGTATGGTCTCAAACAAACTGCATGTGCATGGTATGACAAAATCCATAAGCGCTTGATTTCTCTTGGCTTCACATGTAGTTCAATTAAAAGCACACTCAATGTATGCAAAGATGGGGCTGATCTTGCAGTGCTTGTTCTTTATGTTGATGAAATACTCTTGAAAAGGTCATATGATGCAAAACTTGACATCCTTATGGCTTATTTGCATCATAACTTTGATGTCATCTATCTTGGTCTTTTTAGCTACTATCTTAGCATCCATTTTGTATCTGCTGAGGGGGAATTATATAGGATTTAGGTTCTTTGTTGAGGATCCCAATGATGCATTTGATAGTTCTCTTTATCAGCAAGCTATCGGGTGTCTTATATATGCATGCAACACAAGGCTAGATATACAATATGCAGTTTCCCAATTGAGTCAATTTATGCATAGCCCTTGAACTACACATTAGCAAGCGATGAAATGTATGTTTAGATATCTCAAAGACACTTTGAGTTTAGGTATTTTCTTTGGAAGAGATATTCAACCATGCTTGCATGCTTTTAATGATTGTGTTGGCTGTTATGATACTCACGTGTGCAATTGTCGTAATTTCTCTCTCCTTGGAGACTCATGCATATCTTGGTTGAGTAAGAAGCAACCTAAAGTGGAAGCATCAAGTTGTGAATTTGAGTATATGGTATTTTTCATAGCTACAATGGAGTGTATATGGCTGAGGTGCCTATTGATGAATCTTTTGCATGGAGATTAAGTCTTCTATGCATATTCTCACTGATAATAAGAGTGCATTGGTTGTTGCATGAAACCTAGTCTTTCATGCATAGAATAAACATATTGAAGTGCATGATCACTATGTGAGAGAGCACCTTCATGTAGGAGATATTGATTTGGTGTATGTGCCTACACAAGATAATGTGGCACACATATTCACCAAAGCTCTTCCACAAGAAAAGTTTGAAGATTTTTGCAAAGCTTTATGCTTATTGTCTAGAGAGGTCTGATCTGTCACTCCCTATATGTGTTCATATGATTCACTCCAAGGGGGGGTTTGTTAAACTTATGTGTTCCTCGAGTAGTTTTGATATGAAAATTTTCTCTATACATGGACACTTTTTACTCTAGTGCTAGCTAGAGGTTTTTTCCTCATGTTACCACATACATGATTGACTCCTATGTGGTGGTACTTTGTACTTAGGGATATTATTCAATTCTTTCTTCAATTTTGATCATCACAAATAGAGTGAGCTATCCCATCCATCCGTATTTTTCGTCTATCATTTTGCATTTGTGCTCCTTGTGTGTACTTCTCATGTTTCTCTCCCACTTCTACACAAACCCAATAGTTAGGTACAATAGGTTTATCAAGAGTTCAATTTCTTAGAAGCTAGGCTAAAAATAAAGGTTTGAAGGACATCATACAAACATACAAATAGATTCTATTTCCTTGAAGGAAGATACACCAGGTTCACTCCGTCCATAAGTCCTAAATGCACATAGTTTTCTTTAACTACCAAAGAGCATCAGGTCTATAAAAAACACTAGTAAGAATCTATAGCATAGACAAACTATGGGGTACCAAATTGGATTCCAATAGAACATGTAAATATTTCAAGTAAAGAGCAAGAGTTATATAACGTTTTTGCTAGTGGAGACTCCATGATGAGTGACCATATAATTCCACGAACCATAATGTGTGTTTGATTAATGCTTCTCAAAACATCAATGATATTAGTACCCCCTCATAACTTTTGGAGTTCATCAATGGGATGAGCAAGATATACATTCATGTCATTTTAAATGTGAAGGTATGGTGGGAGATTGTTGCTGATGACTACCATTGGCCATGTGGATCATTTATGGAAAATGGATTAATCCCATCCAATGCGACACCTAACTTTAGATTGTGTGGCTCTTGTGCAAAATCTAGCCATCTAGAATCAATATGCTGAAAAATCTCACTATCTCGCAGAGTTTGCATTACTCCATCAATACTTTTATGATCAAATCCCCATGTCAAAAGCTTTGATCATCCAAGTCTTTGAAACATATAATTAATTTGCAGAGATAATGGAAAATATCTCAATACCTTCTTTGGGATTTTACCCTCTTTATCCTTATATCAAGGAGATTGATATTTTGGACATGTCAAATATTCTACATATTCACCTCTACATAAAAAAAAATAATTTGGAAATGCATGTACACAATGATAATCTATACCAAGAATGTTGATTACCTTCTTCATTTATTCATGTGATGTAGCAAGAATATTGTTGCTTGGTAAAATAATTTCAAATAGTAACCTGCAAGTTTATGTAAAGAAATAGAAATGAAAAGAAATTATATATATTCACACATACACATACACACACACATACGTACTATAATAAAGTAAGTCTACGATCCAAGGGTCTGGCCGGTTCAGACAGATCTGGAATCGGACACCGTTTGGTCATCTGTGTGTATGACCAAAGATCTCGAGTTTAGACTTACTAGGAGGTCTTGTGCTCTTGTGAACAAGTGACCCACTTAGCCAAGTGGTTAAGTCTCAAGGATGTGAAGGAGGAGGTCTTGGGTTCAATCCCCATGGGGGACATGGGGAGAGTATTTTGCCCAAAGAGATCTAGAACCTTCTAGAAGCATCCACTTGAGTTAACTCAAGTTAATTGGGACACTTGGCGCACATGTAGTTACATGGCTGACACTTGGATGGTTAGTATCAACCTGCCCAAGAAGGCAGTCTCCTGGGGAGAGCTATATATAGAGGCATTTGGTTGGGAGGAGAGTCATCTCTCAAGCACATGGTGGTCGTAATCTTCATTCTCTTGCATTGGTATCAGAGCAAGCTTTCATGGTGACCTTGGTGGCTCATCATCTTCCCTAAGCTCTCATGGAGACCTTGTTCTTATCATCTTCATTGAGCATTCATATTATGTTTTTGTTCTCTTGCATTGATTATTCTCGGAAATCAGACATCCGCGTGAATAGCTTCTCATCCGCATGAATAGCTTCTTATCGGAGCTAGAACTGCATAAAGGAGCAAAAGCATAGTCCTATCTTCAGCATGTTCTGCACGGGATTTGATCCCATGACCTCCCACAGAGGACGTGCTTCCCTTATCCAAGAGAGCACGCTTTTTGTGTGACTTTGTGTCCAAACAAATCAATGTAGAGCTGTTCTTGCTGCACAGTAGCAGCTTACAAAAAGAGTTCAACTGCAGCCGGTGGCCCGAGGGACTCTAACCCACGACATCCTTTTCATGAGATCTTTAACTTATCCAAGACGCCGAATGTCTTGCATAAGATGTTTTTCCAAGCAGTATACCAAGTACTGTTCTTCACATGCTGTTGGAGGCAAGATGAGCACAAAATGCGAGAAGGAAGTGCAGAGGACGCCTAAGATTCGAACCCATGATCTAGATGTAGCGATTGCGCTACCTTATCCAGGGATATTACAGGAGTTGGGCATCGAACTCAAGGCGTTTATAGAGTGCGAATCATTCAACCCATAAACTATGATGCATTCAATCTAGACGTTATATTGTTTCAATACACAAGCTATTATAATCTCAAAAGGAAGCCATATGCAATGCAAATTGGCTAAATCAAAAGGACTTTGGCGAGGATAGCAGGTATCGAACTGTCGACCTTTTGGTTGGGCTACAAGCGCCATCCGCTGGGCTATCAGTCTCGACGATATTAACCTGCAGCAGGGATTATTTTAGTCTGTTAATATCGCCGCCTCTCGACTTCTCTTGTTACAAAAGGTAAATCATGACATTACAGCTTCTGTGCACAAGAGAGCGGCATCAAACCCGAAGGTTGCGGCACAGCTGACATCGTCCGTGAATCGGTGATCTACGCTTGGTACTGCAGAAGCTTAACCAAAAGAGTTCATTACTGGTCCTCTCTTGGGCTGCCGCCATCAGTAATCGAACCCGGAACTTGGTTTGTGGCTGCGCTTCCTTATCCACGGAGGCAAACTGTTAGCATGATAAATCAGTAACATATGTCTTCTGAAAAGAAAAAGAAGATCATGGCTGAAGGAACCGATTCCTTGACTTGGAGGATTAGTCTTCAAAGACTTCATCATTACAATAAAGGCGTTTGGTGATGTCCGTTGGCTCTTCTTTGCATAGAAAGATTTTTCCTGATGTTCGAAGGAAAGAAAATGAATCACTCTTCCAAAGGATCAAGGGAAGGACGTAGCTCTATGTGGAGCTAAGTATTTTCCAAATTATGTTTTCATTTTGATATTTGTTTTCTAGAATGCTTTCATTTAGGATGCATTAATTAGGACTAAAAGCATAGTCCAATTATGATTATCTCAACATGAAAGCTAATTAGAGAACTAAACGGTATTGAAATGACATAAAAGTATACAAAGTACTTTTTCAGTTTTAGGCATGCAATTGAAATTTCTATTTCCATTCATGCACAAAAAATGAAAAGATTATTTGTGCATAAAAGAATGTTTTATGCACATCAAGTTCACACTTGCTTGGGAAAGGTAGTTAATTCTCCAGTTCATGCATTTGAATAGTTACCTTTTGCCAGAATAGCAAGCAGATTGTTTTTGCATGGATGCTTGTTTGCATACCTAATAAGCTTGAGATTTGCTTAAGTTCATTACACTTGCATGTACTCACATGCAATTGCACCCAAGAATGGGCATTTTCATACATGAACATGCATTTGCATGCAAGTAGATGTGTGTGCATACGCATGAGCTTTTGGTAAGTAGCTGAACACGTATACTTTTGTTCCTTTCTTTTTCTAACTTGACTTAGCTAGGTGGGAAAAATAGAAAATTACCTAGTTGCAAGGATCTTGACCATCATGCAACTAAGTATCTAGTCTATTTTTTCCCAAAAAGTGATACATAGGTACCACTTAGTAAGAGTCTTTTTGAGGAAAAGAAAGCATGTTGAAAGTAAGTATTCATTTTTTCTTGTCATTAAGATGCCAAGAAAATAGAGCTACTTTCCAATGTTCATGCTCAGTCTAAGTTTGGGAAGAAACCTAGAAATTCTTAGCAACTAATGAGGATTTAGTTGTTTTTGGATGTTCAACATGTTCATGCACGCAAGTAAGGAAGTTTCTGTTGAAAAACAAACCAATTGAACTTGTAAGTTCAACAAATTTTGGAAGGTTTAATACTTTAATATTCATCAAACATTGATGAAAATAAGTAGAAGTATTGAACTTCTAGAATCCCTGGAACTCTAGTGTTAGTTTCCAGAAATACATCTCGAGGCATGATGCAAGGTCTTCAAGACGCGAAAACTTTTGAAGGAAACTTGCTTGATTCTATTTAAGCTAACTCAAGGCTTAAAAAACGAAACCAAGAAAAATATTAATTGATCTTTAGGAATCAAGTAATTTTCTAAAGTCACGAAAATTAATGAAATGATTCAAACTATTTTCATTTTTTTAAGGAAATCACGATATTTCCTAAAGACAAATTGGAAACAAGTTCTTTCCTAAAAGATTAGCTTCAAGTGGTAAAGCCTTGAATCTTATAAAAAATCAAGAATATCTTTTATAAGATTAAGTAAACAATTCCAAGCATTATTTGCTTGTGCAAAGTTTTCAAACATAAACATGGAAACTTTATTAAACAACTCTTCTGAAGATAAGAAAAGTATGCTTGGTGGTGTTTAAGATAGAAGAGCTTAAAGAAGAGACCCAAGCAAAGTAAACTTTAGAAATTATGCTATTTCCTAAAGATAAGCTAATGAAAGAGTCCAATTAACTATTTCATTACTTAAATGAGAATATCTTTTGGACAAGCAAGACCTTAAGTCTTGATCTTATCCAAAAGTCTAGAATTCCTTTTGAAGATCTTTCCAATAAAAGAGAAGATTCCAAGATGAATCATTGGACTGGAAAGCAAAAGATTCCAAGATGAATCATTAGCTTAGTATTTTTTGATTCCTTGGTAGGAATCAAAAAGTTCTTGAAAGAAAAATCTCCCCAGATGTGAGACTAGCATCTTTCAAGAGAAGTTTTATAGCAAGTAGTTCCCAGCAAATCCCTAACCACTAGTTTTGGTATTTAAGTCCAAATAGTGATATAACCTAAAGGTATATCAAAGATTCTTAGCTTTGGAATCTGAAAAGCATTAGAAAATGCTTGGACTTAAGTTGAGGGAAAGATCTCTAAAATCCTAGAGGTAAGCAAAGAAGCTTAAGATAGTTTAAGAGATCTTAAAAATAAAGACTAAGTCTTTATTTTTTTCGCAAGTATCAACCAGACTTGATCAAAATTGGCCATGATTGTCCAAGAATGTGCGATTAGAACTACTCTGTAGATTGCCCAAGTATTGGCAGTAAAAATTCCGTTAGGAATGATTCACTCAAGTTCCATTTATCTAATGGAAAAAATGTGAAAAAGAGTAAGCTGTTCCAAGTGTGACCAGAATGAAGGAATTCCAAAAATGTAGTCTGCAACCGTGCAAACGATACTTAAGTCTGTGGAAGGTAAAACATAAATGTTTGCCTATCCTTAAAGGTATTTCGGTACAAATCCAGAAAGCATGAGCGGATGCTTAGACTTAAGCAGTAGAGAGATTCCTATAAAAGTCTTGGCCAGGATAGGTCCCTAAAAGCATTAGTAGAAAGGAATCTAAAGACAAGAAGTCAAAAGCTCTTGTCGCTAACAAAATTGGTCAAGAATAACCAATTAAACTTGAACTTGAGAAATTCAAGAACTTGGAATTCTGATTGGTTTTCATTTGAAAACCCTAGCAAAAAGGATTGGAGTTATTCTATTAAAGGTTTTCAAGTTCCCAAGGTTAAGCACAAGATCGTGAAACGATCATGTCAAGGGATTAAAACCTAGAATATCAAGAATAGAGATAGTGCCTGTGACTGTGAATTCTTGTCAAGAATTAAAGCTACAAGGTTCTCTATCAAGAGATGTGGTAAACTTTAGGATAAAATTCACTCACATGTAATTGTGAGTATAAAATAGGGTGGTATGGGACACCAGATTTTATACTCAGATTGATGTAGGAAAGATGGTATGGGACATCGGACCGTGAGATGATGATTATCTTTTAGTCCTCGTTTGGATCTTGAAGTTAGGTTTGATCTTCAAGGGAATCAAAATTTCAAAGAAGAAGTTTAAATTCAAGAAGGATCTCAAGATACTTCAAGATAACAAGGAAACACAAGATATGAAGTAAGTAACTTCCAAGATCTTCTTAAAACACTTCAAGACAAAGTGTTGTTAATTCAGAAATATTTAATAAATTTTTGAAGAAAGTAGGACTTTGATTTTGAGTTGATCTTTTCAACAAAGGACTTGATTGACCAAGTCAAGCATCAAGTTCCTAGTGTAACTTGGTAAATTCACTCTTTTGACTCAAAGAAATGCACAAGAATTGCATTCAAGATTAGGAGTCAAAAAGTGTGAATCTGACATGAACTTAGTCTCAAGTGAAGGGTTATTTGAATACAAAACTCATCAATAGAACCTCACTGGGTCGACACGCTGATGTTGGTTACCACTCTAGTATTTTGTGGTTGGATGATGTTTTCAAGTTGCTTTGAATCTTTTTGAGAATCCAGCTTATTTCTCTTAAAGATAAAGAGAATGCTGGAATAGATCTTTCATAAGTTAAAGTCCCGAGTCAACTAGACTTTGAATCATAGCAAGTTTACGTATGTTCGAAGTTTGAATTGGTTGTACAGAGTTTTAGTTATTTCTTTCTGCTTTCCAAATCTTTTGGAATTGGCTCAGACATGGTATCTGATTCCTTTTGCAAAAGACCAGGGTTAGCCGGTTAGAATTAGATAACTAACTTGAACATCCTAGATAGATGTTATGTACAAGAACCTTTTCAATCTTCAAAAGATGATAAGTATATGTGGACTTATTCATTTGAGTTTGCTTCAAGTTATAGCATAAATAATTTCCTAGAGTCCAGTATACTCTAGAATAAAGAAGTTAGGAATTGCTCAGTAGATTGACAATTCTCGATAAATATGAAGTTAAATCTTTGAGAAAAGTGTCCTAAGTTGGACAATTTTCATTTTGAATTTGAATTGGTCAAGTTAGTATAGTTGACTCAACAGAAATGGTAAACTTTTTCCTATAGTTTACATAGGATTTTGTAACCCATTTGGACAAAGTAGTCCTCTAGCCGGGTGAAACAATCAAGTAACTGTTGGATCAGAGTTAACCATTTTACAAACATCCAACTTAGATGTTTGAGACAACCAAACTTCAAGTTCTCCAAAACAAATTCAAGTGAATCAAGAGTTCTCAAAGTCTTGCGAGGGATAAGAATCCCACTTCATTACTAAGTCCATGCACGAGTCATGCCCAAAAATGGACTAGTACTTTGAATCCACCCAATTCACATGTTTGTGCCTAGATCGCACATCTAGAAAGTATGAATTGGCTAGGGATGTCTTTAGATCCACCCTTATTATTCTTTCACTAGTTTGTACTTTGTTTAGTTCATCAAAGTGCAAAACGAGACAGTGTTTTGAATCATTTGGGCAGGGATGCCACCACAGAGATGAGACATGTTCTTCCAGATTTAGAACATGACCATGTTCTTCTAGTTTTAGAACATGAGGCTCGGGGGTTGCCTACAGTAGTTATATAGCTCTGTTTTTGACGACGAAAATATTTTCCAAGGAGGGAAGAATGTAATAAAGTAAGTCTACGATCCAAGGGTCTGGCCGGTTCAGACACATCTGAAATCGAACACCATTTGGTCATCCGTGTGTATGACCAAAGATCTCGAGAGACTTACTAGGAGGTCTTGTGCTCTTGTGAACAAGTGACCCACTTAGCCTAGTGGTTAAGTCTCAAGGATGTGAAGGAGGAGGTCTTGGGTTCAATCCCCATGTGGGACATGGGGAGAGTATTTTGCCCAAAGAGATCTAGAACCTTCTAGAAGCATCCACTTGAGTTAACTCGAGTTAAGTGGGACACTTGGGGCACATATAGTTACATGGCTGACACTTGGATGGTTAGTATCCACCTGCCCAAGAAGGCAGTCCCCTAGAGAGAGCTATATATAGAGGCATTTGGTTGGGAGGAGAGTCATCTCTCAAGCACGTGGTGGTCATAATCTTCATTCTCTTGCACATATATATATATATATATATATATATATATATATATATATATATATATATATATATATATATATATATATATATATATATATATATATATATATATATATATATATACATACATATATATATATATATATATATATATATATATATATATATATATATATATATATATATATATATATATATATATATACATACATATATATATATATATATGTGTGTGTGTGTGTGTGTGTGTGTGTGTATGTGTATGTGTATGTGTATGTGTGTGTATATGTGTGAATGTCTATATGTATGTGTGTATGTATTGTGTATATATGTGTATGTATAGTGTGTATGTGTATGTGTATGTGTGTGTATGTGTATGTGTGTATGTGTATGTGTAAGTGTGCATGAATGTGTATACGTATGTGTATGTGTGTGTAGGTATATTTGTGTACGTGTATATGTATGTGTCTTTGTGTAAGTGTGTGTGTATGTGTATATGTATGTGTATGTGTGTGTATGTGTGTATGTATGTGTGTATGTATGTGTGTATGTATGTGTGTACATATGTGTGTATGTATGTGTGTATGTATGTGTGCATTGTATATGTATGTGTGTATATGTGTATGTATGTGTGTATATGTATATGCCTATGTGCCTCTATGTGTGTATGCATGTATATGTGTGTATGTACATATAGGTATGTGTATGTGTATGTGTGTATATATAAAGAGAAATAGAAAAACAATATACATTAATAGAGTCAAGACAAATACATTAGTCCATACAAAACCATTTCAAACTTTGAGAATACGTAAGAGTGCAATTAGTTGTGTCAAGTAAATTGCATCATAGATGTGCACTAGACATTCTTCCCAAAGATGTTTCTCTTTTTTATAAATATCATTACTTTTACTGTCATTTTGATACCAATCCTCAATAAATTCAGCCATGCCATTATCATCATCATCATCATCGTAGAAATCGTATAGTTTATTTTGAATATAGTTCTTTCAATATTGCATATTCTAGAGGATCACTTTTGCATATCCTCCTCATGGATGCTTCTAATAAACTAGATCATAGTGGCAACTCTGAATGGTTTGGTGAAAGATCATTAATATCATACATTTGAATATACATACATGAATAAAACTAATTAGTATTCCATACATGAATGAAAAATAAAATTAAAAAATACAAATTTATATATGTAAGTTTATTTGAAAAGAGTTTCTATTAATTGGATTTTTTTTTGCAACATAAGAGTGGTAGATAGAAAGTGTCCATTCGATGCAGTAGCATTCTTAACTATGTATCTTCCTACATGTCAACTCATTTATGGTGGTTCATGACTATCTTCAATCTCTTCAAATGTGGAGTTAGTCACTGAAATATTATATCCTCCACTACTATTTATTAAACCTGCTATATTTCCATGGGTGTAAAGTCTTCCATCAATATATAATCTTTCATTTTCTACATATGTAATCCCTCTATTGGCAAGACAAGTTGCATTCACACATAAGAAATAACAACAGAGAGAGAGAGAGACAAAGAGAGAGAGAGAGAGACAAAGAGAGAGAGACAGTAAGATAGAGAGAGAGAGAGAGACATTAGGGAAAAAATGAACCTTGCATGGGCCTTGTAAGGATTCCCAATTTTAAGGGATTAAGCCTAATCTTGTTCTTGCTTGAGGGAACAAAGTGCATTTGTTAGGGCACTTTTTAGTAGGCTAGACTAGGCATCTCTCTCTTCTACAAAAGAAAGAGAGAGATTCCACTTTACAAATTATCAAATCCATCCATATTTGTGAATAAAAAAATGACTTTTTTTTGAAAAGTCACATATAGTTATTGCTTGCTAGAAAGGGCCCATTTCTTAATATAATGGCAGAAGTTACCTTTATATATAGATTTTTTAATAAAATCCTCAAATGAGTTCTTTTTTCAAACTCCCTCCAAAAGTAAAGTGCCACATCATCAAACTCGTAACTTTCCTTACCCCAAAAAATGCGTTTTTTAATTTTTTATCATTTTCACTCACATAGAATGGAACACCTCTCCCTGACCCATACACATATCAAAAAAAATATTTTTCTCTATGTATAGATTC
The DNA here is from genome assembly GCA_020310875.1 of Ceratopteris richardii. Taxonomy (NCBI): domain Eukaryota; kingdom Viridiplantae; phylum Streptophyta; class Polypodiopsida; order Polypodiales; family Pteridaceae; genus Ceratopteris; species Ceratopteris richardii. The sequence goes on along the minus strand of CM035422.1, from coordinate 178,690,578 downwards.
TTCTCAGTCCATTATACATATTTTGATTCTCTTCTCTCTCTCTCTCTCTCTCTCTCTCTTACCATTTGAATTCTAGCAGCCATGGGGTACTCCAATAATTTTCTCCAAAGAGAAGATGTAATAGTAACGGAATCACTCACAACAAATATTCTCTACCTTGAGATGGCAATATTCATGTCCAAGTACGTGGTTGATTCTTTTCTTGTGATCCAAGATCTAGTATTAATTTTACATTCTAGTATTCATCTACTATTTTTTAGAAGAAAAAACAAGCAATACCATCATTGGAAGCTCTTTTATGTGGAGTGGGAGGACACATATATCATATTCTTCCAATGAGGTATGTATTTTTCTTGGTTCTCATATTTGCAAAAGAATGAAACCAATATTTCCCCTTCATATGGAATTCATATGATTTATGGAGGAGAAAATTTCCTTGAATTATATGCAACTTGATGTAGGTGTCCATCATCTCCATATTGTGAGAGAATGGACCCTATGGCAAAGTCTGATGCATCGGTCTCTAGGAAGAAGGGCTTACTAGAATCAGGATGAACTAGAATTGGAGCAGTAGTGAATGCTGATTTCAAGGTCTGATATGCTTTTTCTGCTTCTTTGGTCCATGAGAATTTGGAGTTCCCTGTAAGCTTGGTAAGAGGTGTCCCTATCTTGGAGTAATCTTTGATGAATATCCTATAGAAGTTGGCAAACCCTAGAAAACATTATACATCTCGAACACATGAAGGTGGTTTCCAATCAAGGATTGTCTGAATCTTCTTAGGGTCCATAAAAATTCCTTTATCTGATACAATGCACCCTAAAAACTCCACTTCTGTCTTATGGAAAGAGCACTTCTCCAATTTTGCATATAATCCTTTTTCTCTTAGTTTCTCTAGGACTATCTTTACATGACATTCATGATCCTCTAGATTTTTGGAGAATATCAAGATATCATCAAGGTATATTACAACAAAATCATCTAAATATTCTCGAAAGATATCATTCATCATATGTTGGAAGACAGCTCGAGCATTTGTAAGACCAAATGGCATAACTACATATTCAAAATGCACATACCTTGTTCGAAATGCTATCTTCCATTCGTCTCCTTCTCTGATCCTGACAATGTTGTAAGCTCCTCGAAGATCAATTTTCGTGAAGAATTTTGCTTTTCCAAGGCATTCCAAGAGCTCTGATATGAGTGGTAGAGGGTATCTGTTTTTTATAGTGACTTTGTTCAATCCACAATAGTCTACATACATTCGGAGAGTCCCATCCTTCTTCTTTACAAATAGAATAGGAGCTCCTGTTGGAGACTTTGAGTGTTTGATAAACCCCTTTGCTAGATTCTCATCAATGTTCCTGCGTAGTTCTGTAAGTTCCTCTACGGATGGTCTGTAGATTGGTCCAAAGAGTGGTTGTGCTCCCTCTTGAAGATCTATTGGGCAATCATAAGGTCCATGCTCTAGGAGGATATCTGCATTCTTCTGTTCAAAAACATCTTCAAAGCCTTTGCAATGATTGGGTAGTTGTACTGGATCATCTTTCTTGGATTCTTGAGCTGGTATGGCATAGATCATATATGTAGGTTCCTTCCTTACTATATGTATGAAGGCTTTGGCTCGGACATATGTTGGGTTCTTCTGGATATCTCGATGGGTGATTTTATTCTTTTCCCAATTAATGTCTGGATTATGCTTCTTTAACCAGGGCATTCCAATAATAACTAGATGTATTGGGATCGATATTACATTGAAACATATGTGGGATTCATGGTCACCAAGGTGTACTCTTAATGGTGTGGTCTCCATGGTTATATTCCCAGATGCTAGAGTTCATCCATCTACTACTTCAGCTACTACTGGTTTGTTCTTTCGAAGTATAGGAATTCCATGTTTCTTAACCAATCCTTCATCGATGAAACATGAGGAGGCTCCTGAATCTACTAGGGCTGTAAGGGAAAGGATCTTCTTGGGCATGATTAACTTGACAGGTGCAAGACATGTTTCTATGGGTGTAGCTGGAATTATGAGACCCTTTCTTATATCATGGTGCGGCTGCAAGGTCTCTTTTACAACTCGACTTCCTCGTTTCCTTGCTCTACAAGGGTGGCTGCGAATCTGGAGTTTGTTCTCTTGTTCGGATAATTAATTGCAATATGTCGAGGGTTTCCACAATAGAGACATAACTTATTAACTCTCATTCTCTATTTCTCTTCTGGTGTTAGAGGTTGAAGCCTAGTTACATCTATTTGCATAGGTTCAGGCATGGACTCATCTTTAGTAGTCGGTTGGAAAGGTTTCCACTGGCAAGGTCTTCCTTCTACTTGTTTTTCTTGTTTCCTTTCAAAAAGGCGGTTATCACATTGAATAGCTTGCATGATATATTCATTCAATGTTTTAACCTCTGGCATCGTGAGCAAAAGGTCCTTCACATCATCTCTTAAACCCCATATGAATTGGTGTATGAAATAATCTTCATGCCAAGTGAGGTCACATATCAACTGCCTAAATTCAGATGCATAGGTAGAGGCAGGGTGCTTACCTTGACGTAACTTCCGAAGTTTTGTTTCTACTACTCGACTTGTATGTGCATCTCCAAATGTGGCGGAGAGTTCCCGAAGAAACCCCTCATAGTCCGGAAGTACTACCATGTTCTTCTCCAAGATTGGGGCAAACCATGATAATGCTTGGCCACATGGCAAGGTTCCAATAAACCTAACCTTGGATGCCTCATCAGGGTATCTATCAGGTTGCATACGGATGTACAATTTAACTTGCTGGAGAAATCCACGAAACTTTGTGTGATCCCCATCGAACTTTTCTGGCATGCAAATCTTAGGTTCCTTCATAAATGATGTACTAGGCCGTTGATTCACTTGAATACTCCCTTGATTTGCTTGAAGACTCCCGATTCGTTCTTGTAATTCTTGGAGGAGTGCACCTACATGCACTGGATATCCCATCTTGACTTGTGTTTGTCGATGACTTAGGTCTTGGACTTGTTGTTGGAGACTCTGAAGTGATGCTACGATGTGTTCATAATCGTTCTCCATGATGCCTGGTCTTGGATAGAAGATAGTCTTGCCAAAATGTCAGGGGAGCACTAGATTGTGCTCTCTGACTTTACTAGACAAGATTTTGGAAATACACTTATGATTACAAGAACACCCACATAGGGAAAATCATACAAGAAGACGGATTTGATACAAGACGTCCCACAACCTAGGACCAATAGGTATGGAAAACTAGACTAGAGATGATACAGGAGATTCCACAACCCGGGATCGTAAGTATGAGACAAGATGTGTGGGTTACAAGAACTCCCTTCTAGGAGATGAACTGAATACAAGAACGAACTTGACATGATCTCGTACTACGAGATTACAAGAGGACAAGACAGGATGTCCAAGAACTAGACTAGACAGGACTAGAACAAGAAACAAGATAGGAACTGGAACTAGAACTTGGAGAGTACTTACTTGGCAGTCATGACTCCTTGAGCTCCCAAGACTGGTATTGGCAAGACTGATTATGAATGTGGCCAACCCCTCCTTATTTAGGTTTTCCAAGGGCGGTTCTAGGGCGGTTACGAATTGATGATGTCTTCGATGATGTCATCAATTCAAAGCATGGTCTCTAGATGTCAAAATCAAACAAGAACACAATCGATCATAGGGTTTTGACACGTTACGGACGCAGTGGAAGCATTAGTTTCCCCAAGATATAGGATTCACATGGAATCTATGATTTAGAATGGTTTCCTTTGTCCATGATAGAGAGGGAGAATCACTTGGATCGTGCCCAAGCTTAATGGACTTTGGAAAGTTAGTTGGAATGCTCAAGAATGGTCCCATAGATTTCAATGTATTTGGCACCTCCATGTGAACATCAAACCCTCCTTTCTCCTTTGGCTTATTCTGCACAATGTGGTGCGGTGTGGTGCTATGAACAAGATGTTGAACATTAATAATGGTGTATGTATGTTTTGTGGCAGTGTGGAAGATCTTCCTCACCTTTTTATCAATTGTTTTCATGCTCAATTTTTTTGGAGTTGTATCTTACCCTTTTGTCAGAAACATAACTTCCAGCCTAGCTACAAAGAACTTCTGGTGGGGGTCTGCAACAACTTTGATTTTGTTTTATGGAACATGTGGAGAGCCAATATTTTGTGGAGTATCTAGAAGAGCATAAATATGGCCGTGTTTAGCAACAACAATTCCACTAGTGTAGCTCTATTCTCTTTACTGTCTGGGCTGAAGCCTATGAGCATCAAAGCTCTTGCTACCACTATTGATGCTCCCGAGGAGGGTCTCTCTCTATCCAAGCATCTATATATTACCAGACCTAGCCAATGGAGAGACTCCCTGTTGAAATTGTACTCAATCACTAGAATTGAGATGCTGGAATTGTGTCTATATTTGATTCTTGTCCTCTTTATTGCTAGTTTTGTGGCTCCCTTGTACTATTGCCACTAGTTCTAGTCCGAGTTACTGTACTCGCTACAGTACATATCTACATTCTGAGTCATTGAATATGGCCAAATGTGTTTTGGCCTTGCTTTGTAAATGGTGGGGGTATTCTTGCCCTCTGTACATTGATACATGCCATTATTAATCAATTTCTTGTTCTCTCAAAAAAAGAATATTGCTTTAGAATACGTACACATAAAAGAAAATATGCCTAGGTATGTTTAGCATGCAACCATGACTAAGGAGTCAATGAAGAAATCACATCCTTAGTTGATGAAGAACTCATATACATATGCTTTTGTTTGTACAAAAAAAGAAAAAAAATAAAATATTAATCTATAGAGGCTTAAAAAATCAATGTTTATCTTCTATAATAAAAGCTACCTCTATTAATTTTCTTTTCACATCCTTTTTTAATTTGATCATATATATGTTTATCTTTTGGCTACATGTTGTGGTGATATACTCAAATCCATATTAAAGCTACTAATCATCAATGGCTTGGAATCCACATTCAGATGTTCTTTGTTTCTTTACGTTGTGCTCATTTTATTCATTGAAACATAAGATGTTGTAATGTCATATGGAGAATTTTCTATATATCAATTTGTATGAGTGAAGATTCTAGTCCACTAGTAATGGAAAAGTCAAACTATAGATCTAACAATAATTTCTTAAAAAGTACATGTCATATTAGTGGTTCTATGCATGTTGATTAGTTGCAGGAGTACTTACTTGGTTTTCTTCAAACAACTTTTGCAAGAGTTTGACAATTAGAAATGTTTTATGAAATTACACCACAACATTGCAAGTGAAAATTGGAGGGTATCAACAAGACCTTTGCATCATGATCAATGTCATGCACAAAAAGTTTTTGAGGGTTGAACTTGGAAATGAAGTTATATAAAAGGCATCATTTGGTTATTTTATACTCAGATGTTTTTGTGGTATATCCTATCCATGTTCCACGTACACAACGAGTACCTTGGATGCAACCACCATTTGAGAAGATGAAGTGGTATGCATGCAACAGATGTCACCATACAATCATAGTGTGTTTTTTTGGAGAGCTTCAAGGAGCCATCATGGAACATAAGCATATTCCAACATCACATCAAGTAGAAGCTAGAAAGTCACTACTATAAGGTCAAAGAACACTACCCACATAAATCGGCAAATGTTGCACATTCAAAGAAGGATGACAAAGATGAGAAGAAATCATAAAAGTAGAAACTGTTTTGCAAATATTGTAAAGAAAATGATCATGTCATTAAGAGCTGTCAAAAACTGGGTGCTAAAGAGGCAAAGAAGAAAGAGGTCAAAATGGTTGTTGTAGAGGCCTCTACACCGAAAACAGAGTCTGGTAATCTTGTGCATGATGAAGAATGGGTGTTTGCTATTGTTTGCAGTTTTGACCCATCTTCCCATGAGCAGTGCATGTCTATAGTAGACTAAGATGTTTGGTACTTTGATAGTGTGGCGAGAAAAAATATTAACTCGTAGTGCAGTTTCTTCTCTTCACTCAAGTCTGCCCTTATAGGGAGTACTGTTACATGCACCAACAACTTCTCTTATCCTGTTATGGAAGTTGGTAAGATCATTTTGACTACTGCTGATGGTAGTTCTTTCACTTTTTTGGATGCTTTATTTGTGGTAGGGATCAAGAGAAATTTGTTATCAGGTTTGACATTAGCCAAGATTGCCGTGGTTGTGAAATTTGTTGATGATAGACATACGATTCATGACTGTCAAGTGGTGATGTCATTATTGCTTATGGCATTTTATGTCATGGGCTATATAAGCTCATAGACTGTGAAAGATCTATAAATGATTTGGCATGTGCAGTACACGATTATGAGGCTATGTCAGATGCAAAGCTTTGGCATGCATGCTTTGGTCATCTGAATTTTGCTAATTTGCTATGCCTGTAGAAATCTGAAATGGTTTCCTCTTTGCCTAAACATCAGGCACCTGGAAAACATGTTTGTGAAGGCTGTATTTTTGTCAAAATGCAACATTCCTCCTTTCCAAAAGATGGTTCAGTTCGGGCTACTGAGAAATTGCAGCTTGTACATAGTGATGTCTCTGGTCTTATGCAAACATCCTCTTTTGGGAACTATCTTTACTTCGTGAATTTCACTAATGATTTTTCCAGGCATGCATGGATATATCCATTGAAGGCAAAGTCCGAAGTGTTTATGTGCTTCAAATAGTTTCTGGTTTTGGATGAAAATCTATCAGCATGTAAAATGGGCACCCTCCATTTTGATCGAGGGAGGGAATATATGGACATTACAGCTTCTGTGCACAAGAGAGCGGCATCAAACCCGAAGGTTGCGGCACAGCTGACATCGTCCGTGAATCGGTGATCTACGCTTGGTACTGCAGAAGCTTAACCAAAAGAGTTCATTACTGGTCCTCTCTTGGGCTGCCGCCATCAGTAATCGAACCCGGAACCTGGTTTGTGGCTGCGCTTCCTTATCCACGGAGGCAAACTGTTAGCATGATAAATCAGTAACATATGTCTTCTGAAAAGAAAAAGAAGATCATGGCTGAAGGAACCGATTCCTTGACTTGGAGGATTAGTCTTCAAAGACTTCATCATTACAATAAAGGCGTTTGGTGATGTCCGTTGGCTCTTCTTTGCATAGAAAGATTTTTCCTGATGTTCGAAGGAAAGAAAATGAATCACTCTTCCAAAGGATCAAGGGAAGGACGTAGCTCTATGTGGAGCTAAGTATTTTCCAAATTATGTTTTCATTTTGATATTTGTTTTCTAGAATGCTTTCATTTAGGATGCATTAATTAGGACTAAAAGCATAGTCCAATTATGATTATCTCAACATGAAAGCTAATTAGAGAACTAAACGGTATTGAAATGACATAAAAGTATACAAAGTACTTTTTCAGTTTTAGGCATGCAATTGAAATTTCTATTTCCATTCATGCACAAAAAATGAAAAGATTATTTGTGCATAAAAGAATGTTTTATGCACATCAAGTTCACACTTGCTTGGGAAAGGTAGTTAATTCTCCAGTTCATGCATTTGAATAGTTACCTTTTGCCAGAATAGCAAGCAGATTGTTTTTGCATGGATGCTTGTTTGCATACCTAATAAGCTTGAGATTTGCTTAAGTTCATTACACTTGCATGTACTCACATGCAATTGCACCCAAGAATGGGCATTTTCATACATGAACATGCATTTGCATGCAAGTAGATGTGTGTGCATACGCATGAGCTTTTGGTAAGTAGCTGAACACGTATACTTTTGTTCCTTTCTTTTTCTAACTTGACTTAGCTAGGTGGGAAAAATAGAAAATTACCTAGTTGCAAGGATCTTGACCATCATGCAACTAAGTATCTAGTCTATTTTTTCCCAAAAAGTGATACATAGGTACCACTTAGTAAGAGTCTTTTTGAGGAAAAGAAAGCATGTTGAAAGTAAGTATTCATTTTTTCTTGTCATTAAGATGCCAAGAAAATAGAGCTACTTTCCAATGTTCATGCTCAGTCTAAGTTTGGGAAGAAACCTAGAAATTCTTAGCAACTAATGAGGATTTAGTTGTTTTTGGATGTTCAACATGTTCATGCACGCAAGTAAGGAAGTTTCTGTTGAAAAACAAACCAATTGAACTTGTAAGCTCAACAAATTTTGGAAGGTTTAATACTTTAATATTCATCAAACATTGATGAAAATAAGTAGAAGTATTGAACTTCTAGAATCCCTGGAACTCTAGTGTTAGTTTCCAGAAATACATCTCGAGGCATGATGCAAGGTCTTCAAGACGCGAAAACTTTTGAAGGAAACTTGCTTGATTCTATTTAAGCTAACTCAAGGCTTAAAAAACGAAACCAAGAAAAATATTAATTGATCTTTAGGAATCAAGTAATTTTCTAAAGTCACGAAAATTAATGAAATGATTCAAACTATTTTCATTTTTTTAAGGAAATCACGATATTTCCTAAAGACAAATTGGAAACAAGTTCTTTCCTAAAAGATTAGCTTCAAGTGGTAAAGCCTTGAATCTTATAAAAAATCAAGAATATCTTTTATAAGATTAAGTAAACAATTCCAAGCATTATTTGCTTGTGCAAAGTTTTCAAACATAAACATGGAAACTTTATTAAACAACTCTTCTGAAGATAAGAAAAGTATGCTTGGTGGTGTTTAAGATAGAAGAGCTTAAAGAAGAGACCCAAGCAAAGTAAACTTTAGAAATTATGCTATTTCCTAAAGATAAGCTAATGAAAGAGTCCAATTAACTATTTCATTACTTAAATGAGAATATCTTTTGGACAAGCAAGACCTTAAGTCTTGATCTTATCCAAAAGTCTAGAATTCCTTTTGAAGATCTTTCCAATAAAAGAGAAGATTCCAAGATGAATCATTGGACTGGAAAGCAAAAGATTCCAAGATGAATCATTAGCTTAGTATTTTTTGATTCCTTGGTAGGAATCAAAAAGTTCTTGAAAGAAAAATCTCCCCAGATGTGAGACTAGCATCTTTCAAGAGAAGTTTTATAGCAAGTAGTTCCCAGCAAATCCCTAACCACTAGTTTTGGTATTTAAGTCCAAATAGTGATATAACCTAAAGGTATATCAAAGATTCTTAGCTTTGGAATCTGAAAAGCATTAGAAAATGCTTGGACTTAAGTTGAGGGAAAGATCTCTAAAATCCTAGAGGTAAGCAAAGAAGCTTAAGATAGTTTAAGAGATCTTAAAAATAAAGACTAAGTCTTTATTTTTTTCGCAAGTATCAACCAGACTTGATCAAAATTGGCCATGATTGTCCAAGAATGTGCGATTAGAACTACTCTGTAGATTGCCCAAGTATTGGCAGTAAAAATTCCGTTAGGAATGATTCACTCAAGTTCCATTTATCTAATGGAAAAAATGTGAAAAAGAGTAAGCTGTTCCAAGTGTGACCAGAATGAAGGAATTCCAAAAATGTAGTCTGCAACCGTGCAAACGATACTTAAGTCTGTGGAAGGTAAAACATAAATGTTTGCCTATCCTTAAAGGGATTTCGGTACAAATCCAGAAAGCATGAGCGGATGCTTAGACTTAAGCAGTAGAGAGATTCCTATAAAAGTCTTGGCCAGGATAGGTCCCTAAAAGCATTAGTAGAAAGGAATCTAAAGACAAGAAGTCAAAAGCTCTTGTCGCTAACAAAATTGGTCAAGAATAACCAATTAAACTTGAACTTGAGAAATTCAAGAACTTGGAATTCTGATTGGTTTTCATTTGAAAACCCTAGCAAAAAGGATTGGAGTTATTCTATTAAAGGTTTTCAAGTTCCCAAGGTTAAGCACAAGATCGTGAAACGATCATGTCAAGGGATTAAAACCTAGAATATCAAGAATAGAGATAGTGCCTGTGACTGTGAATTCTTGTCAAGAATTAAAGCTACAAGGTTCTCTATCAAGAGATGTGGTAAACTTTAGGATAAAATTCACTCACATGTAATTGTGAGTATAAAATAGGGTGGTATGGGACACCAGATTTTATACTCAGATTGATGTAGGAAAGATGGTATGGGACATCGGACCGTGAGATGATGATTATCTTTTAGTCCTCGTTTGGATCTTGAAGTTAGGTTTGATCTTCAAGGGAATCAAAATTTCAAAGAAGAAGTTTAAATTCAAGAAGGATCTCAAGATACTTCAAGATAACAAGGAAACACAAGATATGAAGTAAGTAACTTCCAAGATCTTCTTAAAACACTTCAAGACAAAGTGTTGTTAATTCAGAAATATTTAATAAATTTTTGAAGAAAGTAGGACTTTGATTTTGAGTTGATCTTTTCAACAAAGGACTTGATTGACCAAGTCAAGCATCAAGTTCCTAGTGTAACTTGGTAAATTCACTCTTTTGACTCAAAGAAATGCACAAGAATTGCATTCAAGATTAGGAGTCAAAAAGTGTGAATCTGACATGAACTTAGTCTCAAGTGAAGGGTTATTTGAATACAAAACTCATCAATAGAACCTCACTGGGTCGACACGCTGATGTTGGTTACCACTCTAGTATTTTGTGGTTGGATGATGTTTTCAAGTTGCTTTGAATCTTTTTGAGAATCCAGCTTATTTCTCTTAAAGATAAAGAGAATGCTGGAATAGATCTTTCATAAGTTAAAGTCCCGAGTCAACTAGACTTTGAATCATAGCAAGTTTACGTATGTTCGAAGTTTGAATTGGTTGTACAGAGTTTTAGTTATTTCTTTCTGCTTTCCAAATCTTTTGGAATTGGCTCAGACATGGTATCTGATTCCTTTTGCAAAAGACCAGGGTTAGCCGGTTAGAATTAGATAACTAACTTGAACATCCTAGATAGATGTTATGTACAAGAACCTTTTCAATCTTCAAAAGATGATAAGTATATGTGGACTTATTCATTTGAGTTTGCTTCAAGTTATAGCATAAATAATTTCCTAGAGTCCAGTATACTCTAGAATAAAGAAGTTAGGAATTGCTCAGTAGATTGACAATTCTCGATAAATATGAAGTTAAATCTTTGAGAAAAGTGTCCTAAGTTGGACAATTTTCATTTTGAATTTGAATTGGTCAAGTTAGTATAGTTGACTCAACAGAAATGGTAAACTTTTTCCTATAGTTTACATAGGATTTTGTAACCCATTTGGACAAAGTAGTCCTCTAGCCGGGTGAAACAATCAAGTAACTGTTGGATCAGAGTTAACCATTTTACAAACATCCAACTTAGATGTTTGAGACAACCAAACTTCAAGTTCTCCAAAACAAATTCAAGTGAATCAAGAGTTCTCAAAGTCTTGCGAGGGATAAGAATCCCACTTCATTACTAAGTCCATGCACGAGTCATGCCCAAAAATGGACTAGTACTTTGAATCCACCCAATTCACATGTTTGTGCCTAGATCGCACATCTAGAAAGTATGAATTGGCTAGGGATGTCTTTAGATCCACCCTTATTATTCTTTCACTAGTTTGTACTTTGTTTAGTTCATCAAAGTGCAAAACGAGACAGTGTTTTGAATCATTTGGGCAGGGATGCCACCACAGAGATGAGACATGTTCTTCCAGATTTAGAACATGACCATGTTCTTCTAGTTTTAGAACATGAGGCTCGGGGGTTGCCTACAGTAGTTATATAGCTCTGTTTTTGACGACGAAAATATTTTCCAAGGAGGGAAGAATGTAATAAAGTAAGTCTACGATCCAAGGGTCTGGCCGGTTCAGACACATCTGAAATCGAACACCATTTGGTCATCCGTGTGTATGACCAAAGATCTCGAGAGACTTACTAGGAGGTCTTGTGCTCTTGTGAACAAGTGACCCACTTAGCCTAGTGGTTAAGTCTCAAGGATGTGAAGGAGGAGGTCTTGGGTTCAATCCCCATGTGGGACATGGGGAGAGTATTTTGCCCAAAGAGATCTAGAACCTTCTAGAAGCATCCACTTGAGTTAACTCGAGTTAAGTGGGACACTTGGGGCACATATAGTTACATGGCTGACACTTGGATGGTTAGTATCCACCTGCCCAAGAAGGCAGTCCCCTAGAGAGAGCTATATATAGAGGCATTTGGTTGGGAGGAGAGTCATCTCTCAAGCAGGTGGTGGTCATAATCTTCATTCTCTTGCACATATATATATATATATATATATATATATATATATATATATATATATATATACATACATATATATATATATATATATATATATGTATGTATATATATATATATATATATATATATATATATATATATATATATATATATATATATATATATATATATATATATATATATATATATATATATATGTGTGTGTGTGTGTGTGTGTGTGTATGTGTATGTGTATGTGTATGTGTGTGTATATGTGTGAATGTCTATATGTATGTGTGTATGTATTGTGTATATATGTGTATGTATAGTGTGTATGTGTATGTGTATGTGTGTGTATGTGTATGTGTGTATGTGTATGTGTAAGTGTGCATGAATGTGTATACGTATGTGTATGTGTGTGTAGGTATATTTGTGTACGTGTATATGTATGTGTCTTTGTGTAAGTGTGTGTGTATGTGTATATGTATGTGTATGTGTGTGTATGTGTGTATGTATGTGTGTATGTATGTGTGTATGTATGTGTGTACATATGTGTGTATGTATGTGTGTATGTATGTGTGCATTGTATATGTATGTGTGTATATGTGTATGTATGTGTGTATATGTATATGCCTATGTGCCTCTATGTGTGTATGCATGTATATGTGTGTATGTACATATAGGTATGTGTATGTGTATGTGTGTATATATAAAGAGAAAAAGAAAAACAATATACATTAATAGAGTCAAGACAAATACATTAGTCCATACAAAACCATTTCAAACTTTGAGAATACGTAAGAGTGCAATTAGTTGTGTCAAGTAAATTGCATCATAGATGTGCACTAGACATTCTTCCCAAAGATCTTTCTCTTTTTTATAAATATCATTACTTTTACTGTCATTTTGATACCAATCCTCAATAAATTCAGCCATGCCATTATCATCATCATCATCATCGTAGAAATCGTATAGTTTATTTTGAATATAGTTCTTTCAATATTGCATATTCTAGAGGATCACTTTTGCATATCCTCCTCATGGATGCTTCTAATAAACTAGATCATAGTGGCAACTCTGAATGGTTTGGTGAAAGATCATTAATATCATACATTTGAATATACATACATGAATAAAACTAATTAGTATTCCATACATGAATGAAAAATAAAATTAAAAAATACAAATTTATATATGTAAGTTTATTTGAAAAGAGTTTCTATTAATTGGATTTTTTTTTGCAACATAAGAGTGGTAGATAGAAAGTGTCCATTCGATGCAGTAGCATTCTTAACTATGTATCTTCCTACATGTCAACTCATTTATGGTGGTTCATGACTATCTTCAATCTCTTCAAATGTGGAGTTAGTCACTGAAATATTATATCCTCCACTACTATTTATTAAACCTGCTATATTTCCATGGGTGTAAAGTCTTCCATCAATATATAATCTTTCATTTTCTACATATGTAATCCCTCTATTGGCAAGACAAGTTGCATTCACACATAAGAAATAACAACAGAGAGAGAGAGAGAGACAAAGAGAGAGAGAGAGAGACAGAGAGAGAGAGACAGTAAGATAGAGAGAGAGAGAGAGACATTAGGGAAAAAATGAACCTTGCATGGGCCTTGTAAGGATTCCCAATTTTAAGGGATTAAGCCTAATCTTGTTCTTGCTTGAGGGAACAAAGTGCATTTGTTAGGGAACTTTTTAGTAGGCTAGACTAGGCATCTCTCTCTTCTACAAAAGAAAGAGAGAGATTCCACTTTACAAATTATCAAATCCATCCATATTTGTGAATAAAAAAATGACTTTTTTTTGAAAAGTCACATATAGTTATTGCTTGCTAGAAAGGGCCCATTTCTTAATATAATGGCAGAAGTTACCTTTATATATAGATTTTTTAATAAAATCCTCAAATGAGTTCTTTTTTCAAACTCCCTCCAAAAGTAAAGTGCCACATCATCAAACTCGTAACTTTCCTTACCCCAAAAAATGCGTTTTTTAATTTTTTATCATTTTCACTCACATAGAATGGAACACCTCTCCCTGACCCATACACATATCAAAAAAAATATTTTTCTCTATGTATAGATTCTTCTCAGTCCATTATACATATTTTGATTCTCTTCTCTCTCTCTCTCTCTCTCTCTCTTACCATTTGAATTCTAGCAGCCATGGGGTACTCCAATAATTTTCTCCAAAGAGAAGATGTAATAGTAACGGAATCACTCACAACAAATATTCTCTACCTTGAGATGGCAATATTCATGTCCAAGTACGTGGTTGATTCTTTTCTTGTGATCCAAGATCTAGTATTAATTTTACATTCTAGTATTCATCTACTATTTTTTAGAAGAAAAAACAAGCAATACCATCATTGGAAGCTCTTTTATGTGGAGTGGGAGGACACATATATCATATTCTTCCAATGAGGTATGTATTTTTCTTGGTTCTCATATTTGCAAAAGAATGAAACCAATATTTCCCCTTCATATGGAATTCATATGATTTATGGAGGAGAAAATTTCCTTGAATTATATGCAACTTGATGTAGGTGTCCATCATCTCCATATTGTGAGAGAATGGACCCTATGGCAAAGTCTGATGCATCGGTCTCTAGGAAGAAGGGCTTACTAGAATCAGGATGAACTAGAATTGGAGCAGTAGTGAATGCTGATTTCAAGGTCTGATATGCTTTTTCTGCTTCTTTGGTCCATGAGAATTTGGAGTTCCCTGTAAGCTTGGTAAGAGGTGTCCCTATCTTGGAGTAATCTTTGATGAATATCCTATAGAAGTTGGCAAACCCTAGAAAACATTATACATCTCGAACACATGAAGGTGGTTTCCAATCAAGGATTGTCTGAATCTTCTTAGGGTCCATAAAAATTCCTTTATCTGATACAATGCACCCTAAAAACTCCACTTCTATCTTATGGAAAGAGCACTTCTCCAATTTTGCATATAATCCTTTTTCTCTTAGTTTCTCTAGGACTATCTTTACATGACATTCATGATCCTCTAGATTTTTGGAGAATATCAAGATATCATCAAGGTATATTACAACAAAATCATCTAAATATTCTCGAAAGATATCATTCATCATATGTTGGAAGACAGCTCGAGCATTTGTAAGACCAAATGGCATAACTACATATTCAAAATGCACATACCTTGTTCGAAATGCTATCTTCCATTCGTCTCCTTCTCTGATCCTGACAATGTTGTAAGCTCCTCGAAGATCAATTTTCGTGAAGAATTTTGCTTTTCCAAGGCATTCCAAGAGCTCTGATATGAGTGGTAGAGGGTATCTGTTTTTTATAGTGACTTTGTTCAATCCACAATAGTCTACATACATTCGGAGAGTCCCATCCTTCTTCTTTACAAATAGAATAGGAGCTCCTGTTGGAGACTTTGAGTGTTTGATAAACCCCTTTGCTAGATTCTCATCAATGTTCCTGCGTAGTTCTGTAAGTTCCTCTACGGATGGTCTGTAGATTGGTCCAAAGAGTGGTTGTGCTCCCTCTTGAAGATCTATTGGGCAATCATAAGGTCCATGCTCTAGGAGGATATCTGCATTCTTCTGTTCAAAAACATCTTCAAAGCCTTTGCAATGATTG
Organism: Ceratopteris richardii; assembly: GCA_020310875.1. Lineage (NCBI taxonomy): Eukaryota > Viridiplantae > Streptophyta > Polypodiopsida > Polypodiales > Pteridaceae > Ceratopteris > Ceratopteris richardii. The sequence continues at coordinate 178,674,901 of CM035422.1, read as the reverse complement.
GGTAGTTGTACTGGATCATCTTTCTTGGATTCTTGAGCTGGTATGGCATAGATCATATATGTAGGTTCCTTCCTTACTATATGTATGAAGGCTTTGGCTCGGACATATGTTGGGTTCTTCTGGATATCTCGATGGGTGATTTTATTCTTTTCCCAATTAATGTCTGGATTATGCTTCTTTAACCAGGGCATTCCAATAATAACTAGATGTATTGGGATCGATATTACATTGAAACATATGTGGGATTCATGGTCACCAAGGTGTACTCTTAATGGTGTGGTCTCCATGGTTATATTCCCAGATGCTAGAGTTCATCCATCTACTACTTCAGCTACTACTGGTTTGTTCTTTCGAAGTATAGGAATTCCATGTTTCTTAACCAATCCTTCATCGATGAAACATGAGGAGGCTCCTGAATCTACTAGGGCTGTAAGGGAAAGGATCTTCTTGGGCATGATTAACTTGACAGGTGCAAGACATGTTTCTATGGGTGTAGCTGGAATTATGAGACCCTTTCTTATATCATGGTGCGGCTGCAAGGTCTCTTTTACAACTCGACTTCCTCGTTTCCTTGCTCTACAAGGGTGGCTGCGAATCTGGAGTTTGTTCTCTTGTTCGGATAATTAATTGCAATATGTCGAGGGTTTCCACAATAGAGACATAACTTATTAACTCTCATTCTCTATTTCTCTTCTGGTGTTAGAGGTTGAAGCCTAGTTACATCTATTTGCATAGGTTCAGGCATGGACTCATCTTTAGTAGTCGGTTGGAAAGGTTTCCACTGGCAAGGTCTTCCTTCTACTTGTTTTTCTTGTTTCCTTTCAAAAAGGCGGTTATCACATTGAATAGCTTGCATGATATATTCATTCAATGTTTTAACCTCTGGCATCGTGAGCAAAAGGTCCTTCACATCATCTCTTAAACCCCATATGAATTGGTGTATGAAATAATCTTCATGCCAAGTGAGGTCACATATCAACTGCCTAAATTCAGATGCATAGGTAGAGGCAGGGTGCTTACCTTGACGTAACTTCCGAAGTTTTGTTTCTACTACTCGACTTGTATGTGCATCTCCAAATGTGGCGGAGAGTTCCCGAAGAAACCCCTCATAGTCCGGAAGTACTACCATGTTCTTCTCCAAGATTGGGGCAAACCATGATAATGCTTGGCCACATGGCAAGGTTCCAATAAACCTAACCTTGGATGCCTCATCAGGGTATCTATCAGGTTGCATACGGATGTACAATTTAACTTGCTGGAGAAATCCACGAAACTTTGTGCGATCCCCATCGAACTTTTCTGGCATGCAAATCTTAGGTTCCTTCATAAATGATGTACTAGGCCGTTGATTCACTTGAATACTCCCTTGATTTGCTTGAAGACTCCCGATTCGTTCTTGTAATTCTTGGAGGAGTGCACCTACATGCACTGGATATCCCATCTTGACTTGTGTTTGTCGATGACTTAGGTCTTGGACTTGTTGTTGGAGACTCTGAAGTGATGCTACGATCTGTTCATAATCGTTCTCCATGATGCCTGGTCTTGGATAGAAGATAGTCTTGCCAAAATGTCAGGGGAGCACTAGATTGTGCTCTCTGACTTTACTAGACAAGATTTTGGAAATACACTTATGATTATAAGAACACCCACATAGGGAAAATCATACAAGAAGACGGATTTGATACAAGACGTCCCACAACCTAGGACCAATAGGTATGGAAAACTAGACTAGAGATGATACAGGAGATTCCACAACCCGGGATCGTAAGTATGAGACAAGATGTGTGGGTTACAAGAACTCCCTTCTAGGAGATGAACTGAATACAAGAACGAACTTGACATGATCTCGTACTACGAGATTACAAGAGGACAAGACAGGATGTCCAAGAACTAGACTAGACAGGACTAGAACAAGAAACAAGATAGGAACTGGAACTAGAACTTGGAGAGTACTTACTTGGCAGTCATGACTCCTTGAGCTCCCAAGACTGGTATTGGCAAGACTGATTATGAATGTGGCCAACCCCTCCTTATTTAGGTTTTCCAAGGGCGGTTCTAGGGCGGTTACGAATTGATGATGTCTTCGATGATGTCATCAATTCAAAGCATGGTCTCTAGATGTCAAAATCAAACAAGAACACAATCGATCATAGGGTTTTGACACGTTACGGACGCAGTGGAAGCATTAGTTTCCCCAAGATATAGGATTCACATGGAATCTATGATTTAGAATGGTTTCCTTTGTCCATGATAGAGAGGGAGAATCACTTGGATCGTGCCCAAGCTTAATGGACTTTGGAAAGTTAGTTGGAATGCTCAAGAATGGTCCCATAGATTTCAATGTATTTGGCACCTCCATGTGAACATCAAACCCTCCTTTCTCCTTTGGCTTATTCTGCACAATGTGGTGCGGTGTGGTGCTATGAACAAGATGTTGAACATTAATAATGGTGTATGTATGTTTTGTGGCAGTGTGGAAGATCTTCCTCACCTTTTTATCAATTGTTTTCATGCTCAATTTTTTTGGAGTTGTATCTTACCCTTTTGTCAGAAACATAACTTCCAGCCTAGCTACAAAGAACTTCTGGTGGGGGTCTGCAACAACTTTGATTTTGTTTTATGGAACATGTGGAGAGCCAATATTTTGTGGAGTATCTAGAAGAGCATAAATATGGCCGTGTTTAGCAACAACAATTCCACTAGTGTAGCTCTATTCTCTTTACTGTCTGGGCTGAAGCCTATGAGCATCAAAGCTCTTGCTACCACTATTGATGCTCCCGAGGAGGGTCTCTCTCTATCCAAGCATCTATATATTACCAGACCTAGCCAATGGAGAGACTCCCTGTTGAAATTGTACTCAACCACTAGAATTGAGATGCTGGAATTGTGTCTATATTTGATTCTTGTCCTCTTTATTGCTAGTTTTGTGGCTCCCTTGTACTATTGCCACTAGTTCTAGTCCGAGTTACTGTACTCGCTACAGTACATATCTACATTCTGAGTCATTGAATATGGCCAAATGTGTTTTGGCCTTGCTTTGTAAATGGTGGGGGTATTCTTGCCCTCTGTACATTGATACATGCCATTATTAATCAATTTCTTGTTCTCTCAAAAAAAGAATATTGCTTTAGAATACGTACACATAGAAGAAAATATGCCTAGGTATGTTTAGCATGCAACCATGACTAAGGAGTCAATGAAGAAATCCTATCCTTAGTTGATGAAGAACTCATATACATATGCTTTTGTTTGTACAAAAAAAGAAAAAAAATAAAATATTAATCTATAGAGGCTTAAAAAATCAATGTTTATCTTCTATAATAAAAGCTACCTCTATTAATTTTCTTTTCACATCCTTTTTTAATTTGATCATATATATGTTTATCTTTTGGCTACATGTTGTGGTGATATACTCAAATCCATATTAAAGCTACTAATCATCAATGGCTTGGAATCCACATTCAGATGTTCTTTGTTTCTTTACGTTGTGCTCATTTTATTCATTGAAACATAAGATGTTGTAATGTCATATGGAGAATTTTCTATATATCAATTTGTATGAGTGAAGATTCTAGTCCACTAGTAATGGAAAAGTCAAACTATAGATCTAACAATAATTTCTTAAAAAGTACATGTCATATTAGTGGTTCTATGCATGTTGATTAGTTGCAGGAGTACTTACTTGGTTTTCTTCAAACAACTTTTGCAAGAGTTTGACAATTAGAAATGTTTTATGAAATTACACCACAACATTGCAAGTGAAAATTGGAGGGTATCAACAAGACCTTTGCATCATGATCAATGTCATGCACAAAAAGTTTTTGAGGGTTGAACTTGGAAATGAAGTTATATAAAAGGCATCATTTGGTTATTTTATACTCAGATGTTTTTGTGGTATATCCTATCCATGTTCCACGTACACAACGAGTACCTTGGATGCAACCACCATTTGAGAAGATGAAGTGGTATGCATGCAACAGATGTCACCATACAATCATAGTGTGTTTTTTTGGAGAGCTTCAAGGAGCCATCATGGAACATAAGCATATTCCAACATCACATCAAGTAGAAGCTAGAAAGTCACTACTATAAGGTCAAAGAACACTACCCACATAAATCGGCAAATGTTGCACATTCAAAGAAGGATGACAAAGATGAGAAGAAATCATAAAAGTAGAAACTGTTTTGCAAATATTGTAAAGAAAATGATCATGTCATTAAGAGCTGTCAAAAACTGGGTGCTAAAGAGGCAAAGAAGAAAGAGGTCAAAATGGTTGTTGTAGAGGCCTCTACACCAAAAATAGAGTCTGGTAATCTTGTGCATGATGAAGAATGGGTGTTTGCTATTGTTTGCAGTTTTGACCCATCTTCCCATGAGCAGTGCATGTCTATAGTAGACTAAGATGTTTGGTACTTTGATAGTGTGGCGAGAAAAAATATTAACTCGTAGTGCAGTTTCTTCTCTTCACTCAAGTCTGCCCTTATAGGGAGTACTGTTACATGCGCCAACAACTTCTCTTATCCTGTTATGGAAGTTGGTAAGATCATTTTGACTACTGCTGATGGTAGTTCTTTCACTTTTTTGGATGCTTTATTTGTGGTAGGGATCAAGAAAAATTTGTTATCAGGTTTGACATTAGCCAAGATTGCCGTGGTTGTGAAATTTGTTGATGATAGACATACGATTCATGACTGTCAAGTGGTGATGTCATTATTGCTTATGGCATTTTATGTCATGGGCTATATAAGCTCATAGACTGTGAAAGATCTATAAATGATTTGGCATGTGCAGTACACGATTATGAGGCTATGTCAGATGCAAAGCTTTGGCATGCATGCTTTGGTCATCTGAATTTTGCTAATTTGCTATGCCTGCAGAAATCTGAAATGGTTTCCTCTTTGCCTAAACATCAGGCACCTGGAAAACATGTTTGTGAAGGCTGTATTTTTGTCAAAATGCAACATTCCTCCTTTCCAAAAGATGGTTCAGTTCGGGCTACTGAGAAATTGCAGCTTGTACATAGTGATGTCTCTGGTCTTATGCAAACATCCTCTTTTGGGAACTATCTTTACTTCGTGAATTTCACTAATGATTTTTCCAGGCATGCATGGATATATCCATTGAAGGCAAAGTCCGAAGTGTTTATGTGCTTCAAATAGTTTCTGGTTTTGGATGAAAATCTATCAGCATGTAAAATGGGCACCCTCCATTTTGATCGAGGGAGGGAATATATGTCTTCTGACTTTAATGCATTTCTACTTGAACGTGGGATAAAGCATTAGTGTATAGTGCACTATACACCTCAACAAAATGGAGTTGCTGAATGAAAGAACACATCTCGCGAGGTGTATGGTCACGAGTTAGGCTTTACCACATAGTTTGTGGCTTGAGGCTGTTATGTGTGCAACATATGTACTAAACAGGTGTCCCACTAAAGCGTTGCAGTCTATCACTCCATATGAGGCTTGGCATGGTCACGAGCCATCTGTTGCTCATCTATATGTTGTTGGTTGTCTCACATATGCATTAGTGCCTAAACAACATCACAAAAAATTGGATGACAAAGCACTAAAATGTATTTTTGTTGGGTACAATTTTGAACGTAAAGGCTATCGTGTGTATCATCCATAGACGAAATGGATTCTAGTTAGGTGTGATGTTGTTTTTGTGGAAGATTCTATTTAGCCATTGCTTTCATGTACTAAGGAGACATCTGTTACCTCCAAAGACATGTATGATACTTTGATGCCTCTTTTTAGAGGTGGAGAATCTAGTGTTGTTCCTAATGAGGCAACTTCTTAGCCTTTTCAAGTTTCATGTGATGATGCAGATCATTTCATTTCTGATGCGGATTTACATGATGCACTTGTTGATGAGAGAGCTAATATTGAGCAGGCAAAAACTATGCCAAAATGGTTGGTGCAGACCTTGCGTGAGAACAAATTAGATGCATCTCTATCATATTGTACTTGATTAGGCTCTCATAGTTCCTCTTTTGCATCAGATTGCTATGCTATGGATGCCTCTATCCTCTGTGATGAGGCTGAACCTGTTTCATTTGATGAAGCACAAAATTCTGAACATTGGATGGCTCCAATGCAATCTGAATATGATGCTATCATGAAAAATGGTACCTGGACTTTACATCACTTACCTCCTGGCAAGAAGGCTATTGACACTAAGTGGGTATACAAGCTGAAGCATAAACCTGGCGGAACAGTTGACATGTATAAAGGGAGGCTTGTTGCAAAGGGTCATGCACAAGAAAGAGGCATTGAGTTTGATAAAACCTTTGCTCCTACTTGCCGAATGACTACTGCTCATAGCATCTATGCACTTGCAGCTAATCATGGTTGGAATGTACATCAATTGGACATTAAAACAACATTTTTGAATGGTGACTTGCATGAAGAAGTGTATGTTTTTCAGCCCCGTGGGTTTGTGCAAAAAGGGCATGAAGACTAGGTGTGTAGGTTAAAGAAGGCATTATATGGTTTAAAGCAAGCGCCATGTGCTTCGTATGAAAAAATACATGCCTATCTGATTGCACATGGTTTTGAGAACAGTCCAAGTGAAAGCACCTTATATGTTAAGCATGCTAATGATGTTCTTCTGATCATTGTGGTGTATCTTGATGCCGTGCTACTCAATGGTCCTCATGACATGCATATTGTTGATTTTAAGGCTGATTTGAATGCCTCATTTGAGATGTCTGATTTGGGGCATTTGCATCACTAATTGGGCATTCAGTTTATGCAAGTTGATGGTGAAATGGCTTCGTGTCAAACAAAATATATTGACATATTATTGCAACATTTTGGCCTTGAAGACTGTAAGCCTATTGCTACCCCTATGGAGACATGTTTACGATTGAGTCTTCATGATGTTGGAGATGCACTTGATGTTGTTCTCTATCAGCAAGCTATTGGATGCTTGATTTACTTATGCATGACTCGGCCAGATATTTAGTTTTCTATCTCACAAATGAGAAGGTTTATGCATTGCCCAGGTGTTAAGCATTGGCAGACGGTTAAGTGCATCTGTCACTACTTGAGTGGTACCTAGCTACTTGGATTTTTTTATCCCAAGGGAGGATCACTACCGCCAGATTTGCATGCTTTTTCTGATAGTGATTGGGATGGTTGCTATGGCACTCATGTGTCCACGAGTGGTTTTTGCTTCGTGCTTGGCAGCTCATGTATATCTTGGTTGAGCAAGAAGCAGCCTATTGAGGCCACTTCTAATTGTGAGGCTGAGTATAGGGCAACTTTCAGAGCAACTGTTGAGTGTGTGTGGCTCAGACACCTTATGGCTGATTTGGGTGTTGGTCAATCTTCTGCCACCACCATCTTCACTTACAGTCAGAGCACATTGGCAGTTGCGAGGAACCTTGTGTTCCATGCTCGCACTAAGCACATTGAGGTGCATTTTCATAATGTCAGGGAGAGGTTCTTTGCTGGGGGGAACAGCTTGGCATATGTGCCCATGCAGGAGAACATTGCACACCTTTTTACGAAGGATCTGCCTAGGGAGAAGTTTGAAGCTTTTGGCAAAGATTTGGGATTACTTCCTTTTATGTATTGATTCCACATTGCTTGACAATTCCTTATACATGAGTGCCAGCTCCTTGTTCACTGCATGAGTGCTAAGGGGGATTTGTTGATATATTTAGGTAGTGATGTCTGTTAACACTCTAAGACGACTAGGGCACTTTTTTCTCTCTTTAGGAGGTTTTTTTCCCTAGCTGGTATATATGCCTATTGCCCTAATGAGCTACTTATCTTTGTACATTCTAGTGTTAATACATTCAGTATTGTGTGTTGTGCTCCAAGCTTCTTCTTCTTCCTTGTGCTGTTTGTGTGCTTTTGCAGATGTCTAACTCCAACAAAACAACCCTTAATTGATGGCACCCTTCAAATATTTTAGGATCCTCTTGGCAGCTTTCAAGGGTGGTTTTCTTGGTGTATGCATAAACTGGCGTAATGTACTTACTCCATAACATATGTCCACTCTTGTTAGGGTTGCATAGTTGAGACTCCCAACAAGCATTTGGTAACCCATAATATCTTCAAGGAGTTCTCCCTCATGAGAACTAAGTTTGAGGTTGAGTTCCATGGGTGTACCTGCAATTTTGGTGTTCTCCATCTTGAATTTTGCTAGCATATCATGAATTTATTTTCTTTGAGTAATAAAGATTCTAGAATCTGTATATACAAGTTCTAAACCAAGAAAGTATGTTAACAAACCATGGTAAATGATCTTAAACTCTTCCATCATTTGAGATTTGATTTTCTTGATGCCATTGGTATCATCCCCTTGAACGATAATGTCATCCACATAAAAACATAAGTAAATGATTTAAGAGTTAGTCTTCTTTATGAGCAAAGAAGAGTGTGCCTTGCTAATAACAAATCCTTGATCCTGCAAATATGTGAAAAGCCTATGGTTCCAAGCTCTAAGAGCTTGCTTTAGACCATAGAGTGATTTCCTTTGCTTGCATACATAACCTTGTTTATCCTTTGCTTCATACCATGGTGGTTGAGCCATGTAAACTTCTTCTGAGATCCATCCATTTAGGAATGCATTCTTAACATCTAATTGATATAGGTTCCAATTCTTTGAAGCAACAACACTTACCAAAACCCTGATGGCTGGCATCTTAGCCACAAGTGAAAAAGTCTCCTCATAATCTACTCCATGGGTATGAGCAAACCCCTTTGCCAATAGCCTTGCTGTGTAACTGTTTATAGAACCATCTTAATTCTTCTTGATTTTATATATCCACCTAGATCCTATTACCTTCATACCTGGATACTTGGGAACCAAATCCTAAGTGTTGTTCTCCTCAACCGCTTCAATTTCTTCTTACATGGCTTCTCTCCATTCTTTCTTCTTATTGGCTTCTTCAAATGAAGAAGGTTCTTCTATCATAGAGTCTTTAGTCATGCACACAGAATGCTTGGTGACTAGTGATGTGTCATAGCCATACCTTATGGGTTTTTTACTCTCCCTTTGAGATCTTCTGAGTGCTTGATTGGAGGACTCTGGAATGTCTTCCAATTTCTTGAACTTGGTCTTGCCTTTCGAATTCTAAGCCTTGAAGTCAATCTGCTCTTCATCCTCTGAATCGACATTTTTTGGAAAGTGTTGATCTTCTTGAGTGCGAGTTGGAAAATCACTTTCCAAGTCATAAGGTAACTTGATCTTCTTGCATTCACCTTCTTTCCAGTCATAGCCAATGAATATATGCTTTTCAACTTTTGGATCAAGCTTTCCTCTAATCTATGAGGGCATATGTGCATAAGCACTACACCCAAAGATTCTAAAATGGTCCAATGAGGGTCTCCTACCATTCTATGCCTCATAGGGTGTCATTCCATCCAAGGATTTGGATGGGAGCCTATTAATCAAGTATGTGTATGTGAAAACAACCTCCACCCATAGGTAATTTGTTAGTTTCTTTTCATTCAACATTGATCTTGCAGCCTCTACTATCAGTCTATTCCTCCTCTCTCCCACTCCATTTAGTTGAGGAGTGTATCTTGTTGTGAATTCTCTCTTGATACCTCTGTCTTGTAAGAATGAGTCAAATTCATGTGAGAAATACTCACCACCTCCATCAGATCTGATACTCTTTAAGCTTCTACCTGTTTGGTTCTCAACCATTGCCAAATACTTTTTGAAACAAGTAAATACTTCATCTTTGTGCTTCATGAAGTAAAGGATTGTCCATCTACTATAATCATCTATGAATGAAACATAGTACCTTGATCCTGAGATTGATGCCTCTTTGCTAGGACCCCACACATCTGTGTGCACAAGCTTCAAGTAGTCTTTTTACATATATCCTTTCCTATTGAATGGTTGTCTGTGAGATTTGCCAAATCGGAATTCTCCACATTCGTAAATCATGAGTTGTTTGGATACATTTGGAAGGCCAAGCACACTCTGAAGCCTGCATATTTTCTTAAGTGTTCGTTCACTTATATGACCTAGCCTTTTATGCCATATCTCTAGTTTAGATAAGGTTTGATCTTTGTAATTGAAGAGTGCAATGTTTCTAGTATCTTCAACTTCAAATGTAAAGAGTCTACCAAATTTCTCACCTTTTGCAATCCTCTTGAAGCCTTGTTGAGGATCTTCCACATATGCTCCATCCCTTGTGAATCTGACCCATAAACCTTTCTCAACAATATGCCCAACATTGATTAGGTTTTTTGTTATGGTTGGCACATATAAAACCTTACTCAAAGGGTTCATGTTACCATCAGAAGACGTGATATTTCCAATTTTCTTAATAGAATGTCTAGTGTCATCACCTGCACTTCACGCTTCTTGTTAGGTTCTTCAAGATCAAATAGCAATGCTACATTTCCAGCCACATGATTGGAACAACTAGAATCAATATAGAAAAGATGCTCATCACATTTACCTTGCTTGGATGTCATGATCATGATCAATAATGAATCATCTTGGTCCTATTTGTAGTTTTTATAATCTCTTCTACCTCTAAAGGCTCCTTGGTAGTTGTTGTTGTAGCGTTGATTGTAGTTGTGATGATAATTGCTTCCTCCATTGTTGAACTTGCCTCTGGATTACCCATAGCCTCCTCTACATAAGCCTCTTCCTCTCTGATTCCTTGTTTTTTTGAAGAATTCTTCTATGCTATGATTGGTTAGGCCAGAAATATTGCAAGGTGAAGTCTTGTAGGATCTCCCCCTACCTTTGTTTTTCTCCTCCACCCCTTCTTCTAGTACCTCTTCTTCTACCTGTAAAGTTCACTTGAGAGGTACTAGCCTCTTCTTCATTTTTTTTTTGCCTTTACCTTCATCCTTACTTTTATTTCTATCTGTATAAAGGGTAGAAGATTGGTTACCTCTAGATTTGTCTCCATTCTTGTTGAGATTTGTCTCATGTGTGAAGATTTGCCCCATCAATGTGTTGAGGTCAGGTATTTGAATATCCATATAAAGGTCGATTGCTTTGGTGAAGGACTCCCACTTATCATCAGCTTTGATGCCAGTTATGATCTTCCTTACTATCTATTCTTCTTCAATCTCTTCTCCAATGCTTGCAAGCTTGTCAGCCACATCCTTCGTCTTGGTTACATAGTCAACTACACTTTGCTTTGGTTTCTTTTTCAAGGTTGTAAACTCCATCCATAACTAGTTCTTGCTAGCCCTTGTATTTGATGAGAAGTATGAATAAAGTACTTCCCAAGTCTCTTGGAAGGTTTTGCAATTCCTAATGTGAGGTAATAAGAAATCAAATATTGAGTTAAGTATATAAGACCTGGAAAGATCATCCTTTGCGCACCATGGAGTTAGTTTTTCTTGCTCTTCCCTTGTAGGTTGATGTTTGCTCTTGAATGTTGGCATTTCTTTTTCGATATATCCATATAAGAGTCTTCCTTAGTTCTTAGTGATCATGCTGAATAGTTTCTCCTATCCAATTTATCAATGAATGATGGAAATCCATCTCCCATCTTGCTTGTTGTTGCTCTGATACCACTGATGGAGAGATGGTGGATAGATTCTAGAGATGAAGTTGTGCAGCAAAACCCTAATTCACACCAACCAAGAACAAGTTGTGGAGAGTGTAGTAGATACCTTTAGCTTCATATCGATCACAAATAATCACCTATGTGCTTTGGAACATGATCCTCTGATCAATGGATCAAAAAAAAAAGTTTAAAAGTTGAACCAAGATCATAGACTTGCTATTTTGGTCTCTGCACATGTTTAGTAGAATGAACAATGCTCTCAACCTGCTAGCAGTTAGCCAAATTCCTTTTGGTGGTATTTAATTAACTTAGATAGCTACCATTCATGAGTTATTTCATTAAAAAAGGATGGACTACACACTGAGAATGATGCTTAGCAAGTTAGAGGACTTGCCCGACATTTTCAGGGTGCTTCAATGTGCATACCAGTGAGTAAAGATATGAAGATATCTCATGAGTGAACAACAAAATGACAATGAAACTTTCTATCTATGAAGTAGACAGTATGAGGATTCAATAGCACTTTTAATCACATTAAATTATCAACCATGCACTGAGAACAAGCTCTGAGAAGTTCAGTGTTCCAAGATGGTCATAGCAGAGAAGTGAAGTAGACATATGATCAATGGGTATGTATTAAATATAATAGTACAATGACATTGGCAATATTCAATTGCACAATGTGAGGGTAATGAAGGAGCTATGGAATGAGATCCCTCTCAAATGGTCTCTTAGTCGAGCTCATACCCATGAGTCTTTTTTGATCCGCTTTTATAGTTGAGATTGGAGCCAAGCTTTGAATTCAAATTCAAATTCTCACCATAAAGTGAGTCCTAAACTATAGGATTTATTCTCCCATCAATCACCTACCAAGTAACCGGAGATTCGATTCCTCCTAACTCCTCGTGAGAATAGTGTATTTAGCATAGGAGCTTTTACAAGGATAAAAGGTAAAGTGACTTTTACAAGGGAGTGATTATATAAGAATATATGAGATACATGCTAGTTATCCAAGTATGTAGGCTTGGATTCTTTTGCACCAACAATTTTACCACTAACAATATTCTTGTTCTAATTTACACAAAACAAGGCTGTCGACACTATCCACGTGAAGGTATTTAATCTATACATAAAATATGTTCTTGGTACTCCTCGTCTTTGAGGTGATGCTTATCTATTAGGAGGTGCTAGAAACGAGGGCTATTTAACAGTAGAATAACATGTCCAAAGTTTTCCAATCTTACTATTATTCAAGTTTTTATTGTCTCTATTTAAGTTTTTAGTATTATTCAGCTTTTTATTCAAGTGATCACCCACGGTTTCTCTTGAAATGACTTTCCAGAATTTTTGAGTATGACATTCTACTTCTGCAAGTAAACCTTCTTTTTTTGCAGTAATGTAATGCAATGCTTGCAGAGATCAAATCATGAGTTGTGAATATTGGATAGGTATATTCGGTTCTGTTGACCAGCATAAGGAAAGGAAAACTTAACGGAGCTAGCAAAGAAATAAAGATGTAACTTCCTTCCGTTCAACCTTCTTTCCGATTTTAAGAGGTATATTTATTCCCATTATAATTTCTTTCATTTTCATATTCTCATGTTTTCAAAAAAGAAAATTCAAGAGTCTCACAGAAAAGAAAAGTCATTCTAAAATCATTTGTGAAGAAAGTAAGGCATAAAAAAGGAATGAAGTTAGATTCTTGCCATTGTTAAGAGAATACAAAATCAAAATGAAAAAAAAAATTACGATTGTTCACAACTAAGGAATGCTCATATTCATCAAAACGATTTCTTGGAAAAAAAAGGAATGAAGGAGAAAATTCATACTGTAATATTATGAATAGCCTTTTTCAGTGGATATCTTCATCTAATTTCACAATTACCAGTTTCCATTTTGATATCGTCTAAATTAGTGTTGTTGCAATGCAATTTACAATGTAATATATAACAAACAAGTAAATCATAAGAATAATTTGTTAATGAGTTTTGAACGGTAAAACATTATTTTTAGAATAACCGATGCATACTATTTCTTATATGTGTGGGAGCTCGACCCACTGCCATTAAGCGATTAACACTTGAAAGTAACATGATCTATACTTAAGAGTGCAAATTTGAAAAACAACATTGGTTTAAAAGCCTCCATTTTGCCGCATTTTGCCCAAAATATAGCCTTCACAAACCAAAGCGTGTATGCCAAAGCTTTGCATATGAGATAGCCTGAGAATCACTTACTGCACATGCCAAACCATTTATAGATCTTTCTAGTCTATGAGCTTATACAGCCCATGACATAAAATGCCAGAAGCAATAATCACATCACCATTTGACAGATCATGAACTGTACACCTGTCATCAACAAATTTCACAACCAAGCCAATCTTGGCTAGTACAAAAACTAATAACAGTATTCCCTATAGGGGCAGGCTCGAGTGAAGAGAAGAAACTGCGCTGCGAGGTAATATGTTTGGTCGCCCTTCTGTCAAAATACCAAACATCTGAGTCTACTGCAGACATGCACTACTCATGAGAAGATGGGTCAAAACTGAAGACAGTAGTAAACGCCCATTCTTCTTCTTGCACAAGATTAGCAGAATCTGTTTTTGGTGTAGAGGCCTCTACAACAACCATTCTAGCCTCTTTCTTCTTTGCCTCTTTAGCAACCAGTTTTGGACAGTTCTTTATGATATGATCATTCCTTTTATAGTACTTACAAAACAATTTCGATCTCGAAAACAGGCTGAGTATGATCACCAAAATTCGTGCGATTCTGAGACTCCAAACAGAGGAGTGTCGATGGCACTCTAGATGAAGCGAGGACCTGCTCTGATACCAATTGTTGGAGTTAGACATCTACGGAAGCACGCGAACAGCACAAGGAAGAAGAAGAAGTTTGGAGCACAATACACAATACTGAATGTATTGCTAGAGAATGTACAAAGATAAGTAGCCCATTAGGGCAATAGGCATATATACAAGCCGGGGGAAATAAACCTCCTAAAGAGGGAAAAAAGTGCCCCGGCGGTCCTAGTGTGTTCACACACATCACTACCTAAATATATCAACATGTCAATCCTTCTCTTATTTCTTTGTATCATGAAATATGTCCTATGATTTTAATTTAAAAAAATAATCAATATACTAAAAATAGTTTAAATCTATAAACATGCATACACACACATACAAACACATATACACAAATACATACACTTACAAAGACATACATACACATGTATATACACATAAAGACACATACACATATGTGCATGCACACTTAGACACACATACACATACACACACATACACATGCATACATGCACATACATATACATGTTGGTTCAATTCACAAGCCTACACATTTGGCTTGTAGTCCATACACATATGAAGATGCATAGGAATCAATGCTAGTGGTTAATTACCATTTTATCTCTTTGTAAAGTCACGTTTGACTTGGAATCTTTGTAAACACCTACCAAAAGGAACTCGTGCAAAAGTTAGATTTGATTGATGGAATATTTCCTATAATGGAGGATCACCCTTTTTAGAGAGAGCCAAAATTTGAATTCAAATTCAAATTGGAAGTGAACACTTATATAAACCTCTAAGAAAAAAATGCGGGTAGAAGTGTCACTTTCCGAGCTCCTCATTATCATTTCTGAGTGTTTGTAAGGTCTACACTCTAGCCCACACCTCTCTACACCATTAGGCAACGATTTTCATGCCTATGGCATTGTATACAAGTGTTCATTGATACATATATCTACATTGTTCATTTCTGAGTTCTCTGTCATAGTCTCTGAAAGTCTGGCAACTTGCGGAGATCATATCTCACTCATTTTTCCACCAAATTTAATGATCTATAGTTTATTGGAACCAGCTCAAAGTCATCTACATGCGGCAAAAAGTTGAAGGATTTATATTCAGCCAGTTCAAAGAAAAGCCCATCGAAGTGATCATTGGTTGAAGTCTACAATAGTCCTAAACTATTCGGGGTAAAGGTTTACTTGCTAAATTGATTTCTCTGAGCATAGTTAATCTTTTTAAGTAATACCACTTGGAATAGTTAGCTTGTTAAGCTAGTTAGATACTCCTAAAAGGAAATTTTCCAATTCCTACTGTGATGGTCATAATGAGCAAAAGATGCAGTAGGTGTAGTGACAAAAATAGAAGGTTTTCTTGAAGACTTGAAGTTCAAAGTTGTCTATTTTGATTCTATCTCTCCATACATCATTTCCAAAGTACATAGGTCATTTTATGGTGTCTTTCAAAAGCTAAGGAGGTCCACTTATCAACTTTGAAGAACCAAAGGGCTGGTACAAAGCAGGATTTGGCAGTACCTACTCATTCTCTTGGAGTGTCCATCCATCATTCCCAACAGTGGTATTAGAGAAAAGTTAAGGTAAAATGGGAGATGGTTTTCCGTTTATTGATAAATTGGACAGGAACAACTATCAGACATGGTTTCTAAGGATGAAGACATACCTAGAAGGAAGGAGTCTTTATGGATACATCTCAGAAGATGAAGAATTGCCCTCATTCAAAACTAGAGGACTACCAACAAAGGAAGAACATGAGAAGCTCAACACAAGGTGTGCCAAGGATGCATTAGCAAGGTCTTACTTAATCAACTCGATCTCTGATTTTCTTTTGCCACATATTAGAAACTGTAAGACATCCCAAGAGACTTGGGAAACCTTGTCATCCTATTTTTCTTCCAACACAAGGGATAGAAGAAACCAATTGTGGATTGAATTCACCACACTAAGGAAGCAACCTAAGTAGGCTATTTCAGAGTTTGTGACTAAGATTAAAGATGTAGCAGATCAGTTAGCAAGCATAGGAGAAGAGATTGAAGAAGAGTAGATACTAAGGCAAGTGGTCAATGGGATTAAAGCTAATGACAAATAGGAAAGCTTCACCACTGCCATGGACCTATACATGGACATGCAAATTCCAGATCTTACCACTCTCATGGGGCAATTGTTCACTCATGAAGCCAAGCTCAACAAGAATGGAGACTCATCCAAAGGTAATAGCTCTTCTGCCCTATACACTGATAAAAGTAAGTCTAAAGATAAAGGGAAGAGCAAATAGATAGAAGATATAGGCACTACCTCCCAAGCCAACTATGCAGGGAGAGGTAGACCATCAAGAGGAAGGGGCAGAGGAGGTAAGCAAGGTAGGGGGAGATCCTATAACTCCTCACCATGCAACATTTGTGGTTTATCAAATCATACTACATATGAGTGTTTCAGGAACTACAAGAATCAGAGTGGAAGAGGATATCAAAGAGGTGGATACTAACAATCAAGAGGCAGATTCAACCATCATCAAGGATACAACAACAACTACAATAACACCTACAACAACAACTAGAATGGCAACTACCAAGGAGGATTCAAATCCAGAAAGGACTACAACAACTATACAGAAGAGAAAGATGATTCTCTTCTGATTATGAACATGACCTCAGAACCAGGTACAAATGATGACCATCTCTTCTACATTGACTCAGGATGCTTAAATCATGTGGCTGGCAATGTAGCTCTACTCTCTGACCTTGAAGAACCAAAAGGTAAGCATCAAGTACAAAGAGGTGATGACACCAAGCACTCAGTAGTTAAAGTTGGATATGTTAAGACTTCTGATGGAAATCAGAACTTGTTGAGTAGGGTATTCTATGTACCAACCATTACAAACAACTTGATGAGTGTTGGACAGATTGTGGAAAAAGGCTTGTAGGTCAGATTCAACCAATATGGAGTAGTTGTGGAGGATCCAAGGCATGAGTTCAAGAGAATAGCTAAGGGAGAAAAATCAGGTAGACTTTTCACTTTTGAGTTAGAAGACACAAAGAATATTGGACTATACAGTTATAAAGATCAAACACTTTCAGAGCTTGAGATTTGGCATAAAAGATTAGGGCATGTAGGAGAAAGAACCTTGAAACAAATATGCAGGGATCAATGTGTAATTGGAATACCCAATGTTTCCAAACAACACATGATATATAAATGTGGTGCTTGTCAGTTTGGGAAGTCTCACAGGTTACCCTTCTCAAGAAAAGACTACATGCATGAGGACTATCTAGAACTTGTCCATAGAGATGTATGGGGACCAAGCAAAGACCCCTCAATCTCAGGATCAAGGTACTATGTATCTTTTATTGATGATTATTATAGGTGGACTGTATTGTACTTTATGAAGCACAAAGATGAAGTGTTCAAATGTTTTAAAAAGTATCTTGCACTTGTTGAGAATCAGACAGGGAAGAATCTAAAGAGGCTAAGGTCAGATGGAGGAGGTGAGTACTTCTCAAATGAGTTTGAAGCATTCTTGCAGGACATAGGAATCAAGAGAAATCACCACAAGATATAGTCCTGAATAGAATGGGGTAGCTGAGAGAAGAAATAGGTTGATTGTTGAAATAGCTAGGTCAATGTTAAATGAAAAGAAATTACCTAACTATTTATGGGCAGAGAGTGTATCTACTGCCACTTACCTCATAAACAGGTTACCATCTAAGTCCCTTGATGGGATGACTCCTTATGAAGCATGGCATGGTAAGAGACCCTCACTTGATCATTGGAGGATATTTGGATGTGTAGCATATGTACACATTCCTTCTCAGATAAGAGATAAGCTAGATCCCAAGGCTGAGAAGTGTATCTTTATTGGATATGATCTAAATCAGAAAGGGTACAGGTTCTAGAAGCCTTCAAATAAGGGACCTACTCAGAATGAATGCAAGAAGTTCAAACTACCCTATGACTTGGAAGAGGAGTTTCCACGTTTTACTAAGGAGGAACCTACTCAGAATGAGAATGAATGCAAGAAGTTCAAACTACCCTATGACTTGGAAGAGGAGTTTCCACGTTTTACTAAGAAGGAACCTACTCAGAATGAAGACAACAATTCAGATGATGAAGACCTTGGTATGAGAATGAATGCAAGAATTTCAAACTACCCTATGACTTGGAAGAGGAGTTTCCACATTTTACTAAGGAGGAACCTACTCAGAATGAAGACAACAATTCAGATGATGAAGACATTATCAATCTTGAAGAGTTCAAGGCGTGGAAGTCCAAAGGCAAACTCAAAATGAAGAAGTTTGAAGACATACCTAAATCTTCAAATCAATCAATCAGGAGATCACAAAGGAAAAGCAAAAAACCTATCAGATATGGGTATGACACCTCTCTTGTCACTAAACACTCTGTTTATCTTGCCAAAGATTTGTCAATTGAAGAACCAGGATCATATGAAGAAGCCATGAGACAGAATGGAAGGAAGCTATGGATGAGGAGATTGAAGCACTCAAAGAAAGTGACACATGGGAACTAGTTCCAAAGAAAGAGTCCATGAAGGTAATTGGGTCCAGATGGATCTATAAACTCAAAAGAAATTCTGATGGGTCAATAAACAGGTACAAAGCCAGATTGGTGGCCAAGGGTTTTGCACAAACCCAAGGCATTGAATATGAAGAAAACTTTTCACCTGTGGCCAAGATGCCAACCATCAGGGTGTTGGTAAGTGTGGCTACATCAAAAAATTGAAACATGTATCAATTGGATGTCAAAAATGTGTTTCTTAATGGATGGATTTCAGAGGACATATATATTTCACAACCTCCTGGCTATGAGGATCCAAACAAGATAGCATATGTGTGAAAATTGAATAAAGCTCTTTATGGATTAAAGCAGGCACCTAGGGCATGGAATCACAAGTTGACCACATACCTTCAAGACCAAGGTTTTGTCATGAGCAAGGCAGACACTTCTCTATTCATCAAGAGAAGTAATTCAGAGCTAATATACCTATGTGTTTATGTTGATGATATCATGCTTACAGGTAATGATGTCAATGGAATCAGACAAATGAAGAACCAGATGATGAAGGAGTTCAAGATCAATGATCTTGGATTACTCAAGTATTTTCTTAAAATACATACACGATATGTTGAAGAAGTTGCATTTGTAGGATGCTAAAGTTCCAAGTACTCCAATGAAGGTAAACCTAAAACGAAGTGCCCATGAAGGTGATGAAATTGATCATATTACAAGTTACCAAAGTATAGTTGGTAGCTTGAACTATGCTACCTTAACAAGGATAGATATAGCATATGGAGTTAGTGTGCTAAGTCAGTTCATGCACAAGCTAAGGGTACCTCACGTAGAAGCTGCCAAAAGAATTCTAAAGTACCTCAAGGGTACTCAACATCATGGTTTGTACTTTCCCTACACTTCAGACTTGGATATCAAGATCTATTGAGATGCAGATTGGGCAGGATGTAAGGATGATAGGAGAAGTACTTCAGGATACATTTCATTTGCAGGTGATAAACCAATATCATGGTCTTCAAAGAAGCAACCTACTGTTGCTTTATCTTCTACAGAGGCAGAGTATAGAGGATTGGCGAATGCCACTCAAGAAGCCATATGGATTAAGTTATTGTATATAGAATTGGGTTTGTATACTACTTCACCATTGATCTTTGGAGATAATACAAGCTCACTTCACCTTGCAGCTAATCCTATTTATCATGCTAGGACCAAACATATAGAGGTCTATTACCATTATGTGAGAGAGAAGTTATTAAGCAAGGACATTCAACTAACCTATGTATCAACTAACATGCAGTGTGCACATTTGTTAAGTAAAGCATTGGATGGCACCAAACTTTGCAGGTTCAAATCAATGATTGGATTGCAAGATATACATGAAAACTAAAGAATGAAGATCAAGCCAAAACGTTTGGCTTGAGGGGGAGCTATTGGTGCAATTCACAAGCCTACACATTTGGCTTGTAGTCCATACACATATGCAGATGCATAGGAATCAATGCTAGTGGTTAATTACCATTTTATCTCTTTGTAAAGTCACATTTGATTTGGAATCTTTGTAAACACCTACCAAAAGGAACTCGTGGAAAAGTTAGCTTTGATTGATGAAATATGTCCCTTTTTAGAGAGAGCCAAAATTTGAATTCAAATTCAAATTGGAAGTCAGCACTTATATAAACCTCTAAGAAAAAGTGGCGGGTAGAAGTGTCAGTTTCCGAGCTCCTCATTATCATTTCTGAGTGTGTGTGAGGTCTACACTCTAGCCCACACCTCTCTACACCATTAGGCAATGATTTTCATGCCTATGGCATTGTATACAAGTGTTCATTAATACATATATCTACATTGTTCATTTCTGAGTTCTCTGTCATAGTCTCTGAAAGTCTGTCAACTTGTGGAGATAATATCTCACTCATTTCTTGACCAAATTCAAATATCTATAGCTTATTGGAACCAGATCAAAGTCATCTACATGCTGCAAAAATTTGAAGGATTTCTATTCAGCCATTTCAAAGAAAAGCCCATCGAAGTGATCATTGGTCGAAGTCTCCAATAGTCCTAAAATATCGGGGGTAAAGGTTTACTTGCTAAATTGATTTCTCTGAGCATAGTTAATCTTTTTAAGTAATACCACTTGAAATAGTTAGCTTGTTAAGCTAATTAGATACCCCTAAAAGGAAGTTTTCCAATTCCTATTGTATTGGTCACACTGAGCAAAAGATGCAGTAGGTGTAGTGATAAAAATAGAAGGTTTTCTTGAAGACTTGAAGTTCAAAGTTGTCTATTTTGATTCTATCTCTCCATACATCATTTTCAAAGTACATAGGCCATTTTATGGTGTATTTCTAAAGCTAAGGAGGTCCACTTATCAACTCTAAAGAACCAAAGGGCTGGTACAAAGCAGGATTTGGCAGTACCTACTCATTCTCTTGGAGTGTCCATCCATCATTCCCAACAATACATACACATACACATACAAACACACATGCACATACTCACACAGACACATATACAAACATACACATACACATATATACACACACATACACACATATACACAAATGTAGGTACACACATACATACAAGAAAAACAATTGGATAAGAATACAATAAAACTTTTAATTTATAGACATGTGTATGGATGTGTATATGTGCATGCAGTCTACATCTATAATATATATGTGTGTATATGTGAATGTATTATTTTGTGATTGTGTATGTGTATTTGTAGGTTATGTGTGTATCTATGTATATGTTAATATGTATATATGTGTAAATGTGTAGATGTGAATGTGTACGTATGTATATAAACAACCTATTAATGTGTAATATTTTTTTTTTGCTACACAATCAGCAAGAGCTCCACCATTGTCTCTTAACTATAGAAGGACCAATTATTGTAAGTATACTAAACTTTTAGTTCTAATACTTGATAGATACATACATGAATGATATATGTTTTTTAACTGCTATGTTATGATCACATTCTGATAAGTCAAAGGGTACTTGACCACCTGCTTCCCATGCAGCAACTTTACATGTCTCATGCAATAGGAAATATGATGATGATTTTTACTATGAAGATCATATTATATGAAGATCTAATATTTGCTATAATGCTAGAATGCTTTTGTTATGTATTGATTCCATCAATAAATGTCATTATTGTATATTAGAATCATATATACATAATAAAACTATACTGAATGTAAAGGGGTATTTAATCAATGACAATGATGATTGTCCTACTAATAATGCAAAATTCCTCATACTTGTCATAGACATGTGGTATATCAATTGCAAACCGAGGTTTCTGGAAATCCTCTACCTCTTGGTTTATAGTCTCAAATGGAAAGAGGTTATCCATCACCAACTCATGATCATCTTGTGGTATAAACATACAATAGAAGAAATACAAAGGATGGAATGGAGGACCACTTTCTTGTGACAAGGAGGTCTTTAACTTTTGGGGGTAATCTCTATATGATTTCTACCTCCACTCTCCCTAGTGATGGTCATGCTCTCTTTTAGGTAGAGGATTTGTATGTGCCTCCCAACTCAGAAATCACTCTTATGTCAGTTTGTGGTCCTATATATAGATGGGTAGATTGGCATCGATTTATACATTACAAACAGAGATGAGTACTTATAAATTTTATCTAGAAATAACTTCTTTTGTTAGTGGAGGGAATAAGCTTGCAAGAAATGAAAGATTATATATTCATGGAAGACCTTATACTCATTAAAATATAGCATGTTTAATAAACAACAGTTGAGGATTAAATAGTTCATGGATTAATTGCACATTTCAAGACTATGAAAATAGTCATAAACTATCATCCATGAGTAGACAAGGGTATATCAAATGGATAGAGGGGCCTCTTATAGATCCGCAATCTGAAATCTTCAATGAGGATGAAGATGATGAGAACATGAAGATTGGAGGTAAGAGAAAACCATCATTAGCAAATATTATGGTGACATAGTATTCTTTCGAGTATTGGAAAGATTCAAAGATTTGTCATCTTCTTGATCCTATGCATGAATTCAAGAATGTTGTTTTTTCATTATGGAAACATCTTGTTGGATTTATTAGACGCAACAACGTGAAGAAACGATTTCAAGGATCAAAACTCAAAGAAAAACGTATGGACGATTTATGATAAAAATTTATAGGAAACAACCTCTGAACTTGCTCCTTGGGTACTTAGAACAAAGGAGAAGCAAACTATCAACAACAAGATTTAGTCGATTTGCACACCTACAAGATATGAAGCATCTCTCCAAAAAATGTTTACTTTGAATGAGAGGATTTTATTTGGGTTAAGGGCAAATGATTGGCATGAATTTTTGAAGCACATTATACCTCTTGCTATCAGTGGATGTGCAACAAAAGGAGTAAGAGATGTTGTCGTTGTGAAGGGGCTCACATTCGGGCATATTAACTCCAAGTGTTGATGTTTCTAATGATGGTGCATGTGGGGAGCTTCAAGAAACCTCATGTGGTGTCCTATTTACATTTGGATTAAAGTCAAGATAGTCACACTTGGAAGAAAGAAATTAGTAGCAAACTTCTTATTGATATCTACTTCTTTTGAGAAGTTCAGTTCAAGTTTTGGTTCCACTTGAGAGAAAAGAAATAATTTTTGGCTTATCATTCATCTATTGAAACCATATGCACATCCAGTCCTTTCAAAACTTCAGCTAAAATTCAATCATAATTATCAAAGGATAAATATAATACCTTTTCTCTAGTGAAGTGATAATGTACCTTGATATGCTTTGTTCTAGCATAAGAAATAGAATTTCTTGCTAAGTGGATGCTGCTAACATTATCACAACAAATGATAATAGGATTTTTGACTTCCACACCTAAATGTACAAGTAGCCTCTCAAGCCATGATGCTTCACATGCTACTACTGTAGAACCTATATATGCAGCCTCTATACTCAACAAAGAAAAATTGGGTTTCTTCTTACTAGTACATGTAAAAAATACTCTCCCAAGTGAAAGTAGAAAGCCAGTATTAGTTCTTCTATCTAGATTACTACGAGCCTAATCTGCATTAGTATATCCATCAACCTAGAATTCTAAACGCGATTCATAAAAGAATGCATAATCAAAAGTAACACTCACATATTGTAGAGTGCATCTCAAAGCATCTAAATCTAGTTTTTTGGAGACCTATATAAATTGTGTTTGAATTCCTATAGTGTAGCTTAGCTTAGGTCTTGTAATTATGAGATATATCAAACTTCCCACAATTTTCCTCTACATAGTAATATTTTCCAATACTTCACCTGATGTAGTATCTAACTTCAACTTCTGATCTAATGGCATAGAAATTGGCTTATAATCAGCCATACTACACTTTAGCAACATAGCCAAAGCATATTGCCTTTGAGACATCCAGATACCTATTTCTGTATATATAAAATCAATGCCCAAGAAATATTGAAGCACACTAAGATCTTTCATGTCAAATCCTTGCATATGGAGTTTCTTTACCTCTTAAATGCTCTCTTCATTATCACCACTTAAGTCATCAACATAAATATGCACAATCCTGATGGCATCATCACCCGTCCTTGTATATAATGAGTGACCTGAATCACATGAAAGTTGCAATGGTGGTTAAATAATCTACAATCCTTGCATGACAAGCAGGAGGAGCAAGTGTAAGCCCATAAAAACCCTTTTTCAATGTGCAAAGATATTTTGGATGCTTTGAATCTACATATTCTTGTGGCTTTTCCATGTATACTTCTTCTCGCAGCTCATCATGTAAGAAAGCATTCTTCACATCCATATGATGGAAAATTCATGCTTTTGCTATGAGTAATACAAGAAGTTCTATAATAATAGATATTTTAGCTATGGTGCTAAAGGTTTCCTCCTAATCACAACCATATGTCTGTGAATATCCTTTTGCTACATATAATGCTTTGTACTTGCTTATGCTACCATCAGCCTTGTCCTTTACCTTGTAAACCCACTTGAAGCCTATGGGTTTCTTTCCTTATGGAAATGGAACCAGCTTCCTATTAGAGTTAGACATCTATGGAAGCATGCAACAACACAACGAAGAAGAAGAAGAAGCTTACAACACAACACACAATACTATATGTATCACCACTAGAATGTACAAAGATAAGTAGCCCATTAGGGCAATAGGCGTATATACGAGGGAGGGGGACCTCAAAGATGGAAAAAAGTGCCGCGACACTCCCAGAGTGTTTACACACATCACTACCTAAATATATCAACAAATCCCATCTAGGAGTGATGCGGTGAACAAGGAGCTGCACTAGCTATGTGGAATCAATCCACAAAAGGAAGTAAGCCCAAAGATTTGAAAAAATCTTCAAACTTCTCCCTAGGCAGAGCCTTTGTAAAAAGGTCTGCAATGTTCTCCTATGTGGGCACATATGCCAAGCTAATCTCCATAGCAGAACACATGTTCCTCACATAATGATAATGCACCTCAATGTGCTTAGTGTGAGCATGGAGCAAAGGGTTCCTCACAACTGCCAATGCGCTTTGACTATCACTAAAGATGGTGGTGGCGGAAGACTCACCAACACCCAAATTAGCCATAATGCATATGAGCCACACACACTCAACAGTCTCACAACTGAGCCACACACACTCAACAGTCACTATGAAAGCTGCCCTATACTCAGCCTCACAATTGGAAGTGGGCACAATAGGTTGCTTCTTGCTCAACCAAGATATACATGAGCTACCAAGCATGAAGCAAAAGCCACTAGTAGACACACGAGTTTCATAGCAACTAGCTCAATCACTGTAAAAAAAAACATGCAAATCTAGCGGTAGTGATCCCCCCTTGGTATAAAACAATCCAAGTAGTCGGCTACCACCCAAGTAGCGAAAGATGGGCTTAATTGCCTACCAATGCTTGACACCTATGCAATGCATAAACCTACTCATCCGTGAGACATCAAACTAAATATCTTGCCGAGTAATGCATAAGTAAATCAAGCATCCAATAGCTTGTTGATAGAGAATAGCATCAAATGCATCTCTAGCATCATGAACACTCAATCGTAAACCTATCTCCATAGGAGTGGCAACAGGCTTACAATCTTCAAGGCCAAAATGTTGCAATAATGTGTCAATAAATTTCACTTGACACTACGATAGTGCGTTTGGAGACCGAAAAAAGATCAGATCGTGATTTTGGCACATAGAGCAACACAATTTTGATCACCTAATCACCTTGAGTATGCGTACCAAATTTTGTGTGATTCTCAGACTATGACTTGAGGAGTGTCGACGATGCCCTATATGAAGCGACGACCTGCTTTGTACCAATTATTGGAGTTAGACATCTACGGAAGCACACAAACAGCACAAGGAGGAACAAGAAGCTTGGAGCACAACACACAATACTAAATGTATTACCATTAGAATGTATAAAGATAAGTAGCCCATTAGGGCAATAGGAAATTATACAAGGGGGGGGGACCTCCTAAAGAGGGAAAAAAGTGCCCCGACAGTCCTAGAGTGTTCACACACATCACTACCTTAATTGCATCTTGAGAACAAAAAAGTTCAGCAACTTGTATTAGCTTGGTCATGTAGGCACAATGAAGAGCCATCTAACTATCATACATCAATCATTGCACTGAATTCCACATCCTTGTAGATCATCTTGGTCCTAGGTTTCTTCTTATTTTTGTATCATTTGCATATGTTATCATTACTCATGGGTTGTAGATGTTTTATTACCAACAGAAATATTTTCTTTACCATTCTTGGATGTGGTTGACGAGTTTGTTGGAGTGAAATTTCCACGCAATCTTCCACTCATGGATTTGATTTGGAACTATTGCTTGGTGACACATTGGGTGCACTCAAAACTTGAGATTCCACACTTGAGTTTTTAGCATTTCCTTTGTCATTTGAGTCAAGATCAATTCCTTCTTTGGCATCTGCATAGATGCTTGACATTTCATCAAACACAACATCTCTGCTTACCTTCACCTGTCATGTGAGTGGGTTGTAACACTTATATGCATTTAGCTCAAGGGAATACTCAATGAAGATGGATTTTTCTACTTCTGGATCAAGTTTCATCCTCAAATCATCTGGAATATGCACGTATGCAAAACAACCAAATACCTTCATATGTGAAAAGTTTTCCTTTTCACCTCTACACTTCTCTTCAGGTGTAACTTGATGTACATCATGAGTTGGAGTTCTATATATGATGCACACAAAAATGTCTACAATGTATGCCGAATAACAATGATGCATATTTTTCTTGTAGGACAAAGGATTTCAACCTAGCAAGGCAGATCCATCACTCTTCATCAAAAAGAGTACTTCTGAAGTCATCTACTTGTCTATATATGTGGATGATATTATACTAACAGGAAATGATGTAGATGGCATAAAGAAGGTCAAGGAGCAGAAGAAAGAAGAGTTCAAGATAAGGGACTTAGGGTCACTTACATAGTTCCTAGGATTGGAAGTGGTATACAAAGATCATGGTCTATTCCTTACTCAACGGAAGTACATTAAAGACTTGTTGAAAAAGTTCAAGATGCAAGATTACAAGATTGCAGGTACTCCAATGGAGATTAATCATAAATTGAGCTTACATGAAGGTGAACTCATAGAAGATGTCACAGGTTATCAAAGACTTCTGCATAGTTTGAACTATGCCACATTGACAAGAGTAGATATGTGTTATAGTGTGAGTGTGCTATGCACACACCCACGAAACCTCACATGGAAGCTGCCAAGAGGATACTTAGATATCTCAAAGGGACAATGAATGAAGGGTTATACTACCCTTATGTATCTGATTTAAGTTTAAAGTTGTTCTCTGATGCAGATTGGGCTCGCTCCAAGGAAGACGGAAGGAGCACCTCAAGATATCTTACCTTTGTAGGCTTAAAACTCGTCTCATGGTTATCCCAGAAGCAACCCACAAGTGCTCTCTCATCTACTGAAGCTGAATATAGAGGTCTTGCCATAGCCACTCAAGAAGCAATGTGGATGAAGACATTATTTATAGATATTGGATTGGAGATTGGAAGTCCAAGTATTCTTGGTGACAACATGGGGTCCATTCACTTAACTGCGAATCCAATTTTTCATGCAAGGACTCAACATATTGAAGTACACTACCACTACGTATGAGAGAAGATTGTGATCAAGGAAATTCAGCTATCTTATGTCTCAACCCATCAACAATGTGTAGATATTTTAACCAAGGCATTAGATGTAACAAAACTCAATAAATTCAAAGGTATGATTGGTTTGTAGGTAATCTTGGAAGATTGAAGACCTCAAGGCCACTTGACTTGGGGGTGGGGGGGGGGGATATTGGAACAAGTCAATGGCAAGTCTAAGAGTTGGCTTGAGTCTTCAAAAGACAGAGACTTGAAGCGAATGCTAAAGCCTTGAAAAGTTGACTTGTGAACCCACCCTTGCAACTTTTGAGTTTTTACTTGATATAAAAGTGAAAGAATCTAAAGTGGTTGAATCCACTTGATGAGTAGGAAAAGAACTCCACGAATTTGTGATTGGATTAGTTGAAGAATCAATCACTAAAAGGTAGCAGAATTGTTTTAGGTGAGTAAGATTCCAATTCAAATCTTGGCTCCAATCATCACTATATATACACATGATTTACTCATGGGGTTTGCAACACCATTAGCTGAGCTTCATGCCATATCAAAGTGTGATTTGAAGGCACACACATGTTTTAGTAAGTCCATTGTACTTTAAATTCAATTTACTTGTTTTCATGATCATTTGTGACCATATCTTCATGCCTATGTGAGTGTACTATTCACTACCATACTTTAGAGTTTTTCAGTCACATTGCAAAGATGGTTTCTCTTAGCATGGTGCATCATTTTCAGTGATTGAACATGTGAGAGCTAGCTCTCTACGTCTACTATATACTACCAAAATTCCAATGCATTTGGAGTTCAAAATCATGAGATATATTCATTTGAAGTCACCTATATCCCTGCATCTTCTACCTCCATACCTGATTTGCTAAACCTATTTCTCTTAGTATGCTTATGAAATAGCTCCCAATAGGTTGCATGCTTCCTAGTTAGATTCCTCTAAAAGCTCGCTGGTCAATTGTAATCATAGAATGTACATTGAGTGAGATACTGAAGCAGTCATGACCAAAATAAAAAGTTTCTTCATGTTGACTATTGGTCAGACTATTCTATTTTGATTCTACTTTTTGAGAGTGATCTTCCAAGGTACATAGGGTGTCTAATACATCCTTTGGCAAGCTAATAGGGCCCACTACATATCTCTGGAGGTCATTTGGCTGGTGTAGTGCAAAGTTTCTACAACACCACTTCATCTTCATCAAGTACAAGTCCTTCTCTTCATAGAAAAGCAGTCCAAATGCCTTAATATTTGAGGATTTAATCTTAGTTTTTTTGTAAGAAGATCCGTCCAAGTAGAACATGTCTATTAATGATGTTGTAGATGAAGCTTTCTTAACTAGTCAGAAGGGCAAGGGTAAATGGTGCTCATCTACTAGTAAGAAAAAAATTGCTAATGCCATAAAGTTGAATAAGGAATCCAAAGATGAGAAGAAAGCAAAAAAAGATACAGTTTTGGGAATACTATAAAGGAAATGATCATGTCATAAAGAGTTGTCCAAAATTGGGTGCAAAAGAGGAAAAGAAGAAAGAGGTGGGAATGGTTACTGTAGAGGCCTCTACACTAAAAACAAGGTCTACTAATCTTGTGCAAAATAAGGAGGCAATTTACTATGGTATGCACTTATGAACATCTTCTTTTGAGTCGTGCATGTCTACAATAGACTCATATGTTAGGTGATTTGATAGTATGACAACCAAACATATTACCTCATAGCATAGTTTCTTAAGTTCACTTGAGTCTACCCCTATAGGGAATACTCATGCATGCGCAAAGAATTCCTCATATCCTATAATGGGAGTTGGTAAGATCATTTGGACTACTACTGATGGTGGTTCCTTGACATTGTCAGATGCATTTAATTTATATGTTCTAGGGATCAAGAAAAATCAGTTGTTAGTTTCAGTATTAGCCGTGATTGAATTGGTTTTCAAATTTGTTGATGATAGGTTTGTAGTTCATGGCTTTTCAAATGGTTATGTCATTATTGCTTTTGTAATATTATGTCGTGGGTTGTATAAGATCATAAGCCATGCAAAATGCATGAATGATTCAGCATTTGTAGTTCAAAATTCTTAGGCTATCTTAGATGCAAAGCTGTGGCATGCACACTTTGGTCATCTCAATTTTGCTAGTTTGTTATGCCCACAAAAATTCGAAATGGTGTCCACTCTATTGGAACTTGAGGCACCTAGTAACCATGTCTGTGAAGGTTGTATTTTGGAAAAAATGCAGCATTCCTTCTTCCCAAAAGATGGTTCAGTAGGAGCTACTCATAAATTTCACCTTGTTCATAGTGATGTGAGTGGTCCTATGCAGACACATTCTTTTGGGAACAACCTTTACTTTCTGATTTTTATTGATGACTTTTTGAGGCATGCATGGGTGTATCCTATCAGGAGGAAGGAGATGGAAGAGAGCTCTCACACACACTCTTACAATCAAAGAGGAATACAAACACAGATTGAGGCAATGAAGGATGGTCTTGTTCATCTTCTTCTTCTATTACATAAAATAAATGTACAAGAATGACCTAAAAACAACAATCCAACAAGTGCAATATATAAAGAACAATACATCAATTGTTGCACTGAATTTCATGTCCTCCAGATCTCCTTCATCTTGGGTGACTTCTCCTTGTATCATCTGCATGTGCCTTTCTTACTCCTGAAGTCTTCAGAGAACGCAATCCAAGTTCCTCATCAAGGCTCTTTTCTGAACCGCTTGAATCTCCATCAATCTCTTCAAAACCGATTGATGTTTTACTACTAGCAAAAAGCTTTTCTTTACCTTTCTTGGATGTATTTGATGAACTTGCTCGACTAAAATATCAAGGTAATATTCCAATCCATAGATTTGAGTTGGAACTATTGCTTGGTGATGCATTCTTTCCAATCAAAAATTGAGATTCTGCACTTGATTTTTCAACATTTTCTTTGTCATTTAGTTCAAGATTCAGTCCTTCTTTGGCATCTACATAGAAGGTTGACATATCATGAAATACCACATTTGTGCTTACCTTTACTTGTCATGTGAGTAGGTTATAATATTAGTATCCCTTTTGCTCAAGGAAGTACCCAATGAAGTTAACTTTTTCTACTTTTTTATCAATCTTTGTCCTCAACTCATCTAGAATATGTACATATGCAATATAGCCAAAAACGTTCATATATGATAAGTTTTGCTTTTTACCTGTGAACTTCTCTTCAGGTGTAACTTGATGTACAATAGCAATCAAATATCTATTCATGATGTATATAACAGTGTAAAAAACTTTTGTCCAATAAAAATGAGACACATTGTTCTTAGTCATCAATGCTCTTGCTATTTCTGCAACATGTCTATTTTTGCATTCAGCAACAACATACTATTGTTGTGTGTACTTGCATGAAAATTGAGGTTGAATTCCATGACTTTTAAGAAAGTTGCTAAACTCATTTGACATGTATTAACCTCCTCCATGAGACCTTAATGTCTGAATATACTTTCCTGTCTGTTTTTCCACCATAGCCTTAAAACTTTTGAAGTGAGTGAATACCTCACACTTCTCTTTCATGAAATATACCCATACTTTTTGTGTATGTTTGTCAATGAAAGTAACATAAAACCTGCAACCGCCAATAGATGTGGTCTTTGTAGGATCCCAAACATTTTTATGTACTATTTCTAGCACATTCTCAGTAACATGCTTGTCATGCGGAAATGATGCTCTTGAGTGTTTATTAAATTGACATCCTACACATACCTTTTGCATCTTTGCAACTTTAAAATTTGGTAGTCCATTGAAAATATCATAGGACTGCATCCATTTGAGCCTTTATAAGTTTGCATGTCCCATTTGTTTATGCCAAATCTCTATGTCACCAATAACTCCTGCACCATTTGTAAACATGGTTGCATTTATTTCACAAATTTTCATATTTAAGGTGAACATCCTACCCACTTTGTTTCCTTTGGCAATCAATCATCCACCCTATTTGTACTCTTCTACATATAACCCATCAGCATTGAACCTAACTTGTAATCCCTAGTCAACCATTTGTCCAATAGAAACTAGATTGTTTCTTATATTTGGAACATGCATCACATCAGCAAGATGTTTTACCTTCCCATCCTCCATGGATAGTGCTATGTTTCCTATATGCTCGATAGGGTGTGATGTGTCATCACTTGTTTCAACATATCCAAGGACTCACACTCCATTTGATTTTGAAACATTAGCACACATCATATTCATCATATGATATTGAACCATGAAGAGATTCTCAAAATCATATGCACTTGTGGATGCATAGTTGTTTTTCTGCCTTCTCTTATTTTGATTCCTCAACCTCCAACCATGTTATAAGTGTCTAGGCTTATCTCAATTCTAGCATCCTTTGTTGTCATTACCTTAATCATTTCTTTCAAAATTTCTGCAGCCTCTTTAGCTCCCCCTTACTTGAAACTATCATCTACCTCCTACATGATTCTTACATTGACTTTGGTCTTGGTTACTATTTTGTCTTCCACTTTCAAAGCCTCTACCTCTGCCTCTTCCTCTGCTAGAGTAGAATACCTACTCAGAACTAGGTCTTCCTTGAGAGTTTGAGTCCTCACCAAGATTCTTTTCTTCAATACTTAACATGGACACTAGTTCAACAAAATTCAAAATATCTTCCCTACTCTGAATATACGTTCTAAAATCCTTATATGCAACTCCTAAACCATGAAGGCACACTTCCACCTTATCATCATCATCTACATTCATGCCAATAGATGCAAGTGACTCACATATGCTTTTGATTTTTAGGGTGTATTCACTTATCGACATGCCCTTTTCCTCCAATCTATGCAGCTCATTCTTGAGTTGCAATTTTCATGCCTTTCTATTGGTTTCATACAATGTGACCAAGCTATTCCAAGCCCCTTTCGAAGTCTTGGCATCCTCTCTGCGCTCAATCATGCTATCATGTATGCTAATAGATAGCCAATACATTACCTTTCATGCTCCTTGAATTCATTCCTCATAAGCTCTTAATAGGTCCGCAATTTGATTCTTCTAGTAATTGTAGAGTGTTTTCGTTCTCTCCTTTGATGTACTTATAGTAGCCTTTTCCCATGAGGAAATTCATC
The DNA here is from genome assembly GCA_020310875.1 of Ceratopteris richardii. NCBI lineage: Eukaryota > Viridiplantae > Streptophyta > Polypodiopsida > Polypodiales > Pteridaceae > Ceratopteris > Ceratopteris richardii. Next base: position 178,641,768 of record CM035422.1, on the reverse strand, counting down.
ATTCTGAATCTCCAAGCAAGGTATTTGTTTTTGTCTAGCTTATTGCTCATAAAATGACTCATTCTATCCACATTGGCATTTTTGGAACAATTTACAATACTGCAAAATTAATACAAGTAGTGCTTCTACTTGAGCACTACCGCACTATGATGTGATAGTTCGATCTCAAGAAAACACAGTTTTCATGTCTCAATAGTACATGGACTAGCTTGAAATTTTGGATCTAGAATATATGATATTGCCAAATAGGACGCAAGTTAGATTTTTGCAAACTAACCTGATTTTTATGTGGGTCCCACCTTGCAAGTTTCAAACAGAGGTCAAAATAGCCCCAAAAAAAAATCTGAGGTCCATTGTGAATCGTGCTTTCTCGGCTCCTTGCATCCTCTTCATCGTCAACCTTATCTGTGAGCTCTCTACAGCCACGCGGGCTCTAATACGATGTCACAAGGAAGGAGATAAGGAAGAGAGCTCACACACACACTCTCACAATCAAAGAGGATCACACATAGAGATTGAGGCAAGGAAGAATGTTCTTCTTCTTCTTCTTCTTCTATTACATAAAAGGAATGTACAAGAATGACTTGAAAACAACAATAAAACAAGTGCAATATATAAAGACTAGTACAAAAGGAAAATCCTAATGTCTACAAATGAGTGTCCAATCAAGAAACAAATGTGCCATCACCCTCGATAGATAAATCTAGTAAACCTCAATGAAGTACCCCCTTCATATACTAGCGTGACCACTATACATGAAAAAGAAATGAAAAATTCATAAGTGTCATTCTAGATCATCACATATTGAGCTTGATATCTCAACATATCCAATGAAAGCAAAGCCCAAAGTGTTTATATGCTTCAAATAGTTTATAGTTTTGGTTGAAATTCTATCAATATGTAAAATGGATACCCTCTATTTTGATCGGGGGTGGGATATATTTCTTCTAATGTTAATGCATTTATGGCTTACATGGGATAAAACATCAGTGTATAGTTCCATATACACCTTAACAGAATGCAATTGCTAAAAGAGAGAAGAGGTCTCCTATGGATATAATGAGGTGTATGGTCAAAATTCAAGCTTTACCACATAGATTTTTGCATAAGGATCTTATGTATGAAGCACATGTACTGAACACGTGTCCCACCAAAGAGCTCTCCAATTGTAGTCTCAAAATCGCATGAAGTTTGGTGATCATAATGAGCGTGTTTCAGAGATCAAAACAGCTTCCATTTGTGGTGCCAAAACCATGATCTAAGCTCATTTCAGCCTTGGAATGCACTATCATAGCACTTATGCAAGCTATTTTGTCTTTTTGTGCCAAAGATATATACTAGTTTTGGTTCACCAATATAAGCGTCTCCAAGTCACCTAGAGGGTTAGCAGAATTTGTCTTGGTAGTTTTGTTCAACTTTTTGAGATACTCTCAATTTTTTGCATCAAGCTACTTTAGTCACCGACCATGGCTGAAAGCAGTGATGTATTCCATATGTTGGCCATTGATGATAATTTGGATGGTACCAACTAATCGTTATGGGCTTATATGATGCGACATGTATTGGTTGCAAAATGGAGATAGGTTTACGATTGAGTCTTCATGATGTTGGAGATGTATTTGAAGCTGTTCTCTAGTTGTAGGCTATTGGATGCTTGATTTACTTATGCATTACTCGAGTGGATATTCAGTTTGATGTCTCACAAATGAGTAGGTTTATGCATTGCACAGGTGCCAAGCATTGGTAGGTGGTTAAGTGCATCTTTCACTACTTGAGTGATACCCGGCTATTTGGGTTGTTTTATCCCAACGGGAATCCGTACCGCTAGATTTGCATGCTTTTTCTAATCGTGACAAGGTTGGATGCTATGACACCCGTGTGTCCACTCGTGGTTTTCGCTTCATGCTTGGTAGCTCATGCATATCTTGGTTAAGCAAGAAGCGGCCTAATGTGCCCACTTCCAGTTATGAGGTTGACTATAGGGCATCTTTCACAGTGAGTGTTGATTGTGTGTGTCTTAGATGCCTTATGGCTGATTTGGGTGTTGGTAAGTCTTCTACCACCATCATCTTCATTGATAGTCAGAGTGCATTGGCATTGCAAGGAACTCTATGTTCCATGCTCGCACTAAGTACATTGAGGTGTATTATCATTATTTCGGGGAGAGGTTCTCTGCTAGAAAAACTTGGCATATGTGCCCATGCAAGAGAACATTGCAGACCTTTTGAAAAAGGCTCTGCCAAAGGAGAAGTTTGAAGCTTTTCGTAAAGATTTGGGCTTACTTCCTTTTGCTGATTGATTCCATATAGCTTGGCACTTCCTTATACATGAGTGCCAACTCCTTGTTCACTGCATCACTCCCAAGGGGGATTTGTTGATATATTTAGGTAGTGATGTGTGTGAACACACCAAGACAACCGGGGCACTTTTTTCTCTCTTTAGGAGGTTTTTTCCCTAGCTTGTATATACGCTCATAACCCTAAGGGGTTACTTATCTTTGTACATTCTAGTGGTAATACATTCAATATTGTGTGTCATGCTCCAAACTTATTCTTCTTCCTTGTGCTTTTCATGTGCTTCTATAGATATCTAACTCCAACATCTGTTAGCACAAAAGATGTGTATGGCACTTTGCTCCCTCTTGTTATAGGTGGGCAATCAAGTGCTTGTCCAAATGATGCAATTTTCAGCCTTTACAGGTTTCACATGTTGATGTAGATCATTCAAATTTTTATGTAGATTTACATGATCCACTTGCTGATGAGAAGGCTGATATAGAGGAGGCAAAATTTATGCCAAAATGGTTGGTACAAACTTTGAAAGATAGCACATTAGATGCAGCTCTATCATATTGTCCTCATTCAGGCTCTCTTAGTGCTTATTTTGCATTGGATTGCTATGCAATGCCTGACTCTAGTCTTTGTGATGAGAATGAGCTCGTTTCATTTGATGAAGCACAAAGATCAAAAAATTGGATCGATGATATGCAATCAAAATATGATTCTATTATGGAGAATGTTACTTGGTCTTTATGTGGTTTGCCTCTAGGCAAAAAGGCCATTTGCATTAATCCAACATACAAGTTCAAGTGTAAGTTTGATGGAAAATTGATAGGTATAAGGCTTTTCATAAAAACTGATAGGTATAAAGCTTGATAGGTATAAGGCTTTTCAATTGGACATTAAAATTGCCTTTCATAATGGTGACTTACACGAAGAAGTGTTTGGATTTTAGCCTCGTAGTTTTGTGCAAAGTGCAGGTTCAAAAATGGGTTATGTGTTTTGAAGCAAGCACCACCTGCTTGATATGAAAAGATACATGCCTACTTGATTGCACATAGTCTTCAGAACATTCCGTCTTAAACAAGCTTATATGTTAAGCATGCAAATGATGCCCTTTTGATCATTTTCATCTATGTTGATGACATGCTACTCATTCGTCCTAATGAGAAGCATAATGCTAATTTTAAGGCTAATTTGCATGCCTCTTTTTGAGATGTTCTATTTGGGGATTTGCATCCTTATGTGGGTATTTATTTTATGCAAGTTGATGGTGGAATAGCTTGCTGTCAAACAAAATCTTGAAACATTATTGTACTATAGAGCGTGTTGGATGCTTGATTTACTTATGCATAAATCCACTTGATATTTGGTTTGTTGTCTCATAGACGTGGATGTTTATGCATTTCTCTGGTGTCAAGCATTGGCATGCGATTAAGCACACCTTTCGGTACTTGGGTGATATTCGACTACTTGGATTGTTTTATCTCTAGGGGGATCATTACTAGCATATTTACATGCTTTTTTTGACTTTGACTCGATTGGTTTCTATGACACTCATTTATCCACTAGTGGTTTTTTCTTCATGCTTGGTATCTCATGCATATCTTGGTTGAGAAAGAAGTAGCCTACTCTGGACATTCCTAGTTGTGGGGCTTAGTATAGGGCATATTTCATAGCGACTATTGAGTGTGTGTAGCTAAGAAGCCTTTTGGCTCATTTGGGTGTTGTTCAATCTTGTGCCAACAACATCTTCACTAATAGTGAGAGTGCATCAGCAATTGCAAGGAACCCCCTATTCCATAATCGCAACATGTGCATTATGATTATGTTAGCGAGAGGTTCTTTGCTAGAGAGATCAATTTTCCATATGTGCCCACACAAGATAAGGTTGCATATCTTTTCACAAAGCCTCTACCTAGGGAGAAATTTCAAGCTTCCCCCAAAGCTTTGGACTTACTTCCTTTTGTGGATTGATCTCTATCCACATAGGTTGGCACTACCTCATGAATGAGTGCGAGCTACTTGTTCACTACATCACTCCCAAGGGGGATTTTTGATATATTTCAATACCCACACTACAATATATGAGGGGTATATCAAGGATTCTACCGGGACAAATGCATGGGCATCATTTTGCCCCGACGTCGGCATAAGCTTTGGCATATGCATCGATACCAAAGCACCAATATATGCACTAGTATATGCACTGTTATATGCATCATTATAGGCATCGATGTAAGCGTCAGTATAAGCATCGGTATAAGGATCACAAATCCCCTTGGAATAAGCATCGGTATGAGCTTCGATATACAGCTAGGCATACTAAGGTGCATATCGATGCCTATACCGGTGACCATATCTCCAAAATGTTTTCTGGTAGAGTGTGTTGTCAAACTCCAAGAATTGCTCCTCTATCATGGAATGGAGAATGACCAGAGGACGGTCTCCCATCGTGCTCTACAACAAAGAAAATCAAATAATTAGCATATGATAATAATGGTAATATAGAGAAATTGTAGTGTACAAAAGAACATAGCAAAGAAATAAACACACATTAGTACGTACAAATGTTTGCTTCAGAAATCCTCTATTCTAGCATCTTCTTGGAGATCTGATGCACAAGGGATATCTATCTCTACATTGGTGAACTTCTAGATCCCTTGGTGTGCAAGCTCCTTCTTGATCATTATTCTTGTACAACATATTTTCAGTTACTTCATCATGTATCTCGTCTTCTTCAAAGAACTCTTCATCTCTAACAATGATCTCTTCCTCCTATACTATCAAATGAATCTCAGAGTTCACTATAGATGGATTTTATTCTAAATCTATGTTCTCATAAATTTGTCTCCTACATGGGGAGACTTGGAAAAGCTACATCTATTTTTCTTTGCATCCCTTTACCTTTAGGTTCATTGCCTACGAGACAAACATCTTCATTATTCCTCCATAAGCAAGATATTTTTGGGTTGGAGATGCGTAGAACCTCCATTATGAATACAAGAGACTCTTGTATAAGCCATCCCTCTGTCATGATACCCTCTGGATGTGCTCTTTGATGAACAAACCCTTTTAATGTTTTCATGAAATGCTCTAAGAAGAACATCCATCAACTATGCATAGTTTCTGCTATTACAACTTCATCAACCATATTGACGAGTAAATGAAGCTCAATTGTGAGAATACTTGTGGGAAAGAATTTCTCTACCATATAGACAACATCTATAGCATTGTGTTTTGCACTTTGTATGCTATCTATCTTTATCTCTTTAAAAGAGATCCACAGTACCAAGGAATTGATTTTTTGATGGGTATTTGCACATCCTCTGAAGGGCAATCTTTTAAAGCTAAGGGGAGCACAAACTATAAAAATTTGTGCAAATCATGAGAGACTTGAGCCCTCCCGAATTATCATTTCATGTGAAGGCAGTCTTTAGACCCCTCATGCACCTAATAGGTGTCCAAAACTCTGAAATCACCTTCTTCACTTGTTGCTCTTCTATCTTGTGAAGCACCTAAGGAGCTCTTTATAGGGACACTATTCCATGGGGCTTAGTAATTGCCCATAGCTCTTGCAGATGACCTTTCTTTTCCTAGTCGTCCCTTTGAGCTTTGCTTTCTTTCTTTCTGATCAGAGAATTTTAGAGAATCTCTACCACTTTCTTGAAAATATGCATCGGCTCTACGAAATGATTGATCAATAACTCACTCCAATAAGGGAGTTCTTGAAAGATTTACAACCGTCTCATGCTAGTGACTAGTGTTTGTGAATCCCACACCTCCTTCGAATCGCTTGTTTTCATTTGGCATTGCACTTATGGACCAATTCGCCCTTCACATAAAACATGTCCATCAGAAAAATATCTATGATGTCCTTCATAAAAAGTTTTCCAAAGTGCTTTGGAGTAGCTTTCTTTGAGTCTTGGTCCACATAGGGGAGAAACATGGTAAGCCAAAATTGATAAACCTAAAGATTCACCATAACCGGGCCAATCATGCATTTTCCATATAAGTATGCCTTGCACTCGCACGTCTCCTCTTCTTATAGATTGAGACATATCGCTCATAGTACTTCCATAAAGTGCGCAACTCTTCCACAAGTGGTGCAAGTTATACATCCATGTTTTTTAGCTTATACTTACCTTTCATAATAAGAGCTAATAATAAATGGCCCTTTCTTGTAACCAGCCATGGTGGGATGTTATAGTTGACCAAACAAATAGGCCATGTGCTCCATGAAGAGTTTCTTAAACCAAATGGATTTAGTCCATCCATAGCCAGGCCTAGACGACAGTTCCGAGAGTCACTAGCAAACTCTAGCCACTTACTATGTATGTGTTTTGAAGCATCAGACTCAATAAGCACTCACATTACACCATCAGTAGACCTACTCTTTACATGCCATGACATTAACTCAGCTATCGATTTGCATCTGAACATGCTCTTAATTCTTGGAATGATAGGAAAGTGGCAAAAAACCTTTGCGCAGAGTGCTTCACCCACAAGTTCTTGTCTAAACTGGTTTGCTCCACACTTTGGACATATGTGGAGATACTCTCATCCGAAAGAGAATGCAATCATTCGGACAAACATGAATCTTGGTGTAGTCCATTCTAATGGATTGTAAAAGTTTTTTCTGCATCTTCACATGTTGGAGGCATGTCACTGCCACCTAGAAGAAATAGATTTTTAAGAAGCCTGCGATCAACAATTAGAATGATTTTAGTAAATAAATGTTTTTGATACAATAATGAAAGTTTATTTCAGACTTTCATTATTGACCATCCATAAATGGAGTGAAGATTGAGCATCACGAGTGATGCACGTAGTACAAATATCTTTGCCTCAATGTAGAGTGGTATACAGGCTAGTCTTTACGTGTTCTCGTATTCTTCGTCCACTTCTTGTCGTGGAAATTCTATCATGTCCATGGAACCCACGACATCTTCTCCACCATCTTGATCTTCATCTATCTCATAAAACGCTTCGAGCATTTCTTCCAGGTGTTCATTTTGTGTAATGCTACCAGTACCTTGTACTTCTACCTCCCTCTTTGTTCTCTTCTATCCATGAGAGGTTAATAGTGCAAGGTCATGTGGGTCCACCTATTCATCAAGGGCACCATGCAATTGTAGTGTAGGTTTTGTAGTTGATTTTTATCAAAGGATCCATACTTTCTAACATATGGAGTACAAATCCTTCATTTTTTATAAATTTGATACTAGCACTGAGCGCAATGACATGCCATTCTTTCCTCCGGATCCAAAGATGCCATCTCGTACCATGTGGACATGTGTAACGTTCCTCATGGAACCCATATAAATGAACATTCGAACATACAAAAGATAAATGCAACATTAGTCTCATAATCAAAAGAACAAATTAGACAATGTATTTAAATAAGAGAATATATATATTAATAAAGAGATCTTATCTTGTAAATCTTAAGATGTTAGATTCCAAATACATCAGTAGCTTCTCGATGAATCCTCTTTCTTCTCTATACATCAGCTTTGGAAAATAGCTTCTTGATGAAGCCTCGACCTCCCGACCACCCCCGAGCTAACACAATCTCATTCACACTCACACTCTCAATCTCAATCTCAATCTCAATCTCATTCGCAATCACACTTTCACTCTCAATCACACTCTCAATCACAATCACAATAAGAGGATTACAAAATCATAATCCAAATGTCAATCTGAACCCCAATGTTGATCTCTTGGTTTGCTTGTTTGTCCACATTGATTGCAAGAATAACTTCCTAAAGGAGGCCTTTTTCTAATCTCGATGTCGGCATCATCGTCTTCATCATCAAATCTTTGACCTTCCATATTGAACCACCTGCGGTAGTAAATTAGCAGTCACATCGTCATCTTGACCTCATCGGCCCAATTTAGTACATGTAGTATTCAACTCCCTGTTAAATGGGCCCTCCATTCACATCTTCGCATTATCTTTCATGCGTCTTGCTCTCTGTTTCTGTTCCCAGTGTTTTGGATGTCCATTTGTATTCCATGGGGAACCTCAACACCCATGATGGATGCGATGTTATTTTACTGCATAAGATATGAGGAATCATACTCATAAGCATTCACGCAAAGTATGTACCCTTCTGGTATCACATCTCGTAGGTATTTCTGATAGAGGTGTCCCTTTCGCCGATTATGTCTGTTGCATGAAACCCCAAAGAAATGCATTTGAATACTGTCACCTCTGAGCGATAAGACGCCTCAATAGAATCAGGCTTTCCATCCTCGCGTTGATTAGTAGCCATAACTCCTGGGAGAATCTCCTTAATATTGGCCGTAAAATTTGAGTTGGTCTGCGAAGTGATGATATGATTGATCCTGATATTCCATTTCAGTTGACATCAATCTAGCTTTTCATATATGCATCAAAGAACAGATGACATATCTCAAGAAACTTTTGCATGCTATGCAGATAGTTCTCCACGGATTGCATAACCTGAACTGGTGGGTTCTCTTTTGTAAAGAAATGATCCACATCGTTGGATGACTCTATTACTGTAACATTTCTAGGTCTGTTGCTAAATCTAGCCATAGCCAATCAACCTGATCGGATGAATACCTGATGAGGGTTGACCCTAAACAAATACAGGTGGAGTTCATGTAGTTCGATGTGGTGGAAGAACCACACTTTATGCTCAGAAATCCTTCGCATTGAGACCTTGCAGTCTGTCAGAAGAGTGCATCCATTGTAATTCTTCCTCAGAAACGCATGAATCACGATCTGTAATTCTCCATAGCGTGCTATCCAATCTCCATAGTCTTTTGGTGAATCTAGATTGCTATCTAATCACTTGGATGTCCTCGTCTTGTTTCTTCTTCCTGCATCGATTCTGGAGGATTAATATCAGTTGAAGGTACAAGCATATTGTCATCTTCGTAAGATAGACGCATATCATCCTCTTCGTGAGATAAGAGAATCATTACATACAAAATAGAAAATAGCACAATTAACATGCAATAAACATATTCCGATCAAGAGACCCGAACATGCACCTATGATAGCAGCTACAACACTATATATGACCACGGATGCATCTACACTTTGTTATAATGTAAAGGTGTTATGTATCTATCCACACGCCTGATTGACTATATATTTTACGATCTGTAGGATAATAACGGCCACTATAAAATTAAGGTGGAACAGACAAGCGAGCAAGCCCCCTCCTGTACAACGAAATTCAAGCTGCTACCTTTGCAGGAAACATATACGACAAAAAACCAAAGGCAAAGAAAATGTAAAACAATAACAAAACAGACTGCACGATTGATTACATATTAATAGCGCATGCTTCAGACACACATAGTCTTTCAGAAAGAAGGACACTCCCCTGTCTCATGATGTGCCTAAACTCCATCGAACCCTCACTTCATGGGCTTCAGCAACGGAGTCGACGGCTGGAATCCACTTTCGCCTTCATCTTTCCTTCAAGGTGATGAGTCATGTAAGAAGAAAAGGACTCTTTTGCCATTTTTGGTATCTTTGTCAGGTCTGGATTTATTGACTTATTCGGAGACAAGCAGCTCAATGTTCACGGAAGTTCGAATCCGGTAGAGAAAGATACCACAGCAAGCACGCACAAGTGCTTCCAGTGGTTTAACAATATCGAGAGCCACACTATTATCTCCGTGATTTTAGCACTAAAACTCTTTAGCGTTACTTTACTTTCTATTTTAAAACTTCTTGACCTCTCGCTATTTTTACAATGATTGCTTTTTCGTTACGTTTCGTGCTTTTGTTTTCTTATTCGTTTTCTTATTGTTTTATGGTTTACTATTTGGTTTCACACTTGTATGGGATTCACATGCGAAGTTTATATGCAGACATTCACACACACTCAAAAGAGTAAGTACACACATTACACCTCGATTCACATAGGTGGCACATATTCGTGCATATGAATATACCTTCTAGCAATGTGTTATTATACATCCTCAATGTTTAAATAGTGCTATGATAAAACTCAAATCCAAAAGCTTACTATATGAAATTCTCCATGCAAGTTCGGATTTCCAAGAGACAAATGACTTTGACTATTGATATGCTTCCAAGGATAAGATATGTATATCTCTATTATTGGTATGTTACAATATGTTAGGACATTTAATTTTAAAAACCTAATTTTTCTTATATAATCTAAATCTCTTTTTCCTAATTTTTATAAATATATGAAAATTAAACCCAAAACTCTATTTTTTATATATTTAAATATATATATTTAATCTAATAAAAAACCTTGAAATCCTATTTTTTTATACTTAATTATATATATTTAACTTATGTATTTAAAAGATTAGCTCTTTCAAAATTTATTTATCTATACTAAACTAGTGTTTTTACATATACTTATTTATAGATTCTACTTTTTTCTTAATTTTTTATTGTAAATGTTTTTCCTTATATATATTTAATTTAACTAAAAACCCTAAAACCTTTGTTTTATATCTTTGATTATATATACGTAAAATACCTAAAAATCCTATAAACCTATTTTTAATATATTTAATCATATATATTTATTTTTATTATATGTATGTAAAAAACTTAAAATCCTAATCCTAACGACCTAGACCTAAAACATGTATATGTGTGTATGCATGTGTATATACATGTGAATGTGTATATACATGTGAATGTGTATATGTATTATATTGTATATGTGTATGCATGTGTAAGAAACCTAAAATGTAACCCTAATGACCTAGACTTAAAACATGTATATGTGTGTATGCATATGTGTATATATGTATATGCATGTGTAAACAGCCTAAAACCCTAGTCCTAAAGACCTACACCTAAAATATGTATATGTGTGTATGCGTGTGTATATACATGTGTATGTGCATATGTATTATATATATATATATGTTTATATATGTCTGTGTATATATGTTTATGCATGTGTAAAAAGTCTAAAACCCTAATCCTAGAGACCTAGACCTAAAACATGTATATATGTGTATGCATGTGTATATATATGTGTATATGTATATTTAATATGTGTGGATATGTGTATATGGTTTTTGCATGTGTAAATAGCCTAAAAACCCTAATCCTATTTTATATATATAATTGATTATATATTGTACTTCTTTCCTAATTTTTATAAATATATGATTATATATATTAATATTAAACCTAAAACTCTATTTTCTATATATTTAATTACATATATTTAAATTAATAAAGAACCCTAAAATCCTACTTTTATGTATTTAATAATATATATTTAATTTATAAATTTAAAACACTAGCTCTTCTCATATTTATTTATCTATACTAAAATCCTATTTATATATATATTTATTTATATATTCTAATTTTTTCCTTAATTTTTTTATATATATTTAATTAATTAAAAATCCTAAAACCTTATTTTTTATAAATTTAATTATATATATGTAAAAAAACTAAAACTTCTAAAGAATTATCTTTTATATATTTAATTATATATAATTATTTTTATTGTATGTATGTAAAGAACTTGAAAGCCTAATCTGAAAGACGTAGACCTAAAACATGTATATGTGTGTATGCATGTGTATAAACATGTGTATGTGTATATGTATTATATTATATATGTGTATATATGTGAATGCATGTGTAAAAACCCTAAAACACTAATCCTAGCAACCTAGACCTAAAACATGTATATGTGTGTATGCATGTGCATAAATATGTGTATGTGTATATGTGTGTATGCATGTGTAAAAAACCTAAAAACCCTAATCCTAAAGACCTAAACCTAAAATATGTATATGTGTGTATGCATGCGTATATACATGTGTATGTGTATATGTATTATGTGTGTATATGTGTATATGTGTGTATGCATGTGTGAAAAGCCTAAAACAACAATCCTAGAGACCTAGACCTAAAACATGTATATGTGTGTATGTATCTGTATATATACGTCTATGCTTATATGTATTATGTGTGTATATGTGTATATGTGTATATGTGTATAAGTATGTATATGTGTATATGTGTATATGTCTGTATGCATGTGTAAACAACCTAAAAACCCTAATTTTATATGTCTAATTTATATATTTAGAACACTAGCTCTTTTCATATTTATTTGTCTATACTATTATCCTATTACTTATATATATTTAGTTATATCTTCTATTTTTTATCTTAATTTTTTATATTTATATTTAATTTAATTAAAAACCCCAAAATCCTATTTTTATATATTTGATTGTATATATGTAAAAAACCTAAAAATGCTAAATACCTTTTTTAATATATTTAATTATATATGTTTATTTTTTTGTATGTATGTAGAAAACCTAAAAGCCCAATCCTAAAGACCTAGACCTAAAAAACCTATGTATATGTGTTATATGTATATTGTGTGTATGTGTATATGTATTATATGTGTATATGTATTATATGTGTATATGTCTATATATGTGTATGCATGTATAAAAACCCTAAAACCCTAATCCTAACAACCTAGACCTAAAACATGTATATGTGTCTATGCATGTGTATATATATGTGTATGTGTATATGTATTATGTGTGTATATATGTAGATGTGTGTATGCATGTGTAAATAGCCTAAAAACTCCTAATCTTAAAGAGCTAAACGTGAAACATGTATATGTGTGTATGTGTAGCATTCCTCATCATACCCGTAAAGATGAACACTCGAACATACAAAAGACATATGCAAACATTAGCTTCATTACCAACAGAACAAATCGGACAAGGGGTTTAAATAAAAATATATAAATTAACAGAGAGAAATCTTATCTTGTGAATCTTCATATGTCAGATTCTAAATACATCAATAGATTTTGGATGAAGCCTCTTCCCTTTGATACCATAACTTTGTAAAATAACTTCTTGAAGAAGCTTTGACCTCCCGACCACCCCCGAGCTTATCACAATCGCATTCACACTCACACTCTCAATTTCAATCACAATCATGTGATCATATAATTGGAATCCCGATCGCGTTCTCAATCTCATTCACACTCCCACTCTCAATCACACTCTCACTCACAATCTCAATCACATAGTTGCAAAGTGGCAATCATAATCTCAATGACACTAGATCATTCTTCTTGATTCCATTTAATGACCATAATTACGTGTACTTGAAAAATATCTTCTTCTCAATCTTGATCTCAGCATTGGCATTGAGTCTTGACCAGTCCTTTCTTCCAAATTCCAGCATCACAATAGTGCCCAAAATCTTCTCTCTATTTGATATGCATGATATCTCCTTTAATACTCTGAAATGTCCAAGCATGTGTGTAGCGCTATCATCAACACTTAGTAAGTGTAGATCATCTCCTTCCTTCAATCTCCATCCTTACTTCAAAAAGACTCAACGTAAGATTCTTCAAGCTTCAATAATGAATGTTCCTCATGGAACCATGAATCCTCCAAGTTCTGAATCATCATCACTATCAAAATCCTGCAAAACATATCATCTTGGCAAAAGATCATGAGTTCTATCAAAGATCGTACATGTTAAAGTTCATATGATATCTGAAATATAAAATATAAAAGAAGTTTTACTCGCGGCGATTATGAAGATATACTTATGGTCCATGAGCATTAACGACAACATATAGAGGGCATGTATTTTAGTTATGACGTGGCTTATGATGATGGAAATTTCCAAAGTACTCTCTCACAAGAGCGTTACAGATCACACCCAATAAACCTCTATCAAATTATATCTGATATGAGCATCAATAGAATATTAAATGAAACTCCAAAACATAACGTTGTTTGAATGTGAATATAAAGAGCAGGCTTTCTGCACATAGAAGTAGAACTGTGATATTTTCTCTCGTGGTCTCTATAGAATATTCATTCTTCTCGTTAAATGAACCATCAAACGGCCACGTCACTAACATTAATTTATGAAAGCCACAAGGATGCATTTCAATTTGTTGTAAACAAAGAGATGAATACATATGTAATTCATTCAATGATGGCCTTCGTGCAAAACGCACACAAAGTTCTCATTTCTATAGTAAATATTAGAACATGCATTTATTTATTTGCATGATTTGCATACTTAGAGAAAAAGGCATCACACAAATTCAAAAAGACAATTTGTATCTCCACGTAGCCATGTCATTCAAAAAAAGTTACTGTGTCATGATCTCAAGTTCAAATGATTTTCCATCTCCTATGAAAAAGTCTTGGGAATTGAGCGTATATAGTTTTGTCTTTGGAGACAAGCAATTACCATCTAGTGTGGCAAGGAATCACACTTTAGATCTAGATTCCCATCGCGCTTCTATACATTTGCAACAAACGTCATACTTGAGGACCATACGCATATGTCGTAAGCATAACAGTAACATAATTACAAGTACGATGGGACTGAGCATAGACCTAGAAAAGGTGCACATCTCAGATTGACTATGCAAACACTTACTCAATCCGTCCAATCTTTGTGACACTACGCACATGTATATTTAAAGGTAATAATGTGTTAATCCATAAACCATCCCCATACAATATAGTGTGCAACCAAACAAATAAGAAAACTCTCCAGAGAGCATTGTCCCTTGTTCTGTGTGTGGTCATATCAATATTCTGGTTATCACAATAGTTCTGTAATCTGTGTCTCGCGTAGTTTGAATTGTGCTAATCTCCTCATCCACACTTTCTACATATATCAAGATTTCTGTACTATCATAACTATAGCTTCATCACATGTATTTTATGGCCTCACTTGTAAATGAGAGCTGATTCTATACTTTGTATCTTTATCCTTGTAAGGTCTGGAGCGCCATAAATCCTCCTACGAATGTAGATCAACTTATCCCGGGTGACTTGCGCGAAAACTCTTAATTAAGAGTGTCCCAAATTATCGATATAAACTTCAATATAAACAAAGTTAACCAGAGATATATATAATATGTTATATCCTACATATGTCCTATATTGATGTGATCATCACCTAAAACATATTGCTGCGCTCCTGAATCAGAATTTATGTGACAGTTTGCTCCGGCTTATTATTCAAAGTACATCTGTAAAGCCTGTAAATAAACATGACCAAAATAATAAACAAAGAGAGAGAGAGAGAGAGAGTTTGAGAACTAATCTTTTTGTTTTCGTTGAGGCACCGCTCATCTGATGATCTATCTCTCCACAAATCCTCGTTCATGTCATAGGATTTTCTTGGTCTTTCACATGTTTGCGCAGAGGCCATTTTGTTGCACTCCCAACGAGAGACGAACCTTCTCGCTGTCAAAAAAGCTGTTCTCTAAAGTATACAACAGCATCCAGAGAGACGGTTAAGTGAAGTACATGGATACAGGCTAGGGTTTGGAATTCAGAGAGATTAAAGCTTCCGCAATCCTGAGGTGTAGAATATCACACGTAAAATTATCTTCCCAGCAACTCCCTGTCTTTGCTTTTTGCATGTTCTTTTAATAACGCGTTCTAATCATAAGGACTCGTTTTATTATGCGTTTTCTATATATTTTCCGTCTATTAAGTTTTATTTACGTTTTGCTTGTGTAGGGTTCACATGCAAAATTTATATACACACACGGATTCACACTCATACACACTCAAAAGAGTAACTACAAACATTAGGCATATGAAATTGTTAATTAAAAGCGATCCGATCTTACAAGTCAATGTGACACATGTACATTATGTGAAAGTGTCTCAACAAATCAGTTTAACAAACTTTGTTAGTTCCGGAGCAACAATACCCTCAAATGGAGTCATGCCATGCACTATTGTATACAAAGTCGAGTAAGAGCAGATATTCACATACATACGTAGCATATCTTCAAGTACCCGATTAGCCCCCTCGGTTTTCCCATCACAAATACTTCGATAGTCAACATTTTCGAACCAAGATATCTATATGCCTATAATGGGCATATTACAGTATGCATGTGTATATACATGTGTATGTGTATATGTATTATGTGTGTATATGTGTATATGTATGTATGCATGTGTAAAAAGCCTAAAACCCTACTCTTAGAGACCTAGACCTAAAACATGTATATGTGTGTATTCATGCATATATATATGTGTATGTGTATATGTATTATGTGTGTATATGTGTATATTTGTATATGTGTGTATGCATGTGTCTAAAGGTCGGGTGAGGTTGGGCAAGGTCAAGCAAGGTAGTCCTAAGGTAGTGGAAAAGTTGGGAGAGGCATCCAAAAGCTATAAAAGAAGGTGAAGAGTCATCAACTGCATGGAATTCTTGTAGGCCATTGAAGATTAAGAGACATCTACTCAAGGAGGCTCAAGGAGAGAGTTGTCGAAGGCTCAAGGAGTTGAAACACAATAGTCCAGGCTAGGGAAAATGCAGAGGTGGGTGTTATATGTACAAAGGACGAGTAAGGAGGAGCTATCAAGCTCACACCCCCTCTAGTCTCTAGTAGGTATAGATGTAGGCTACTTATAACACTTGAAACTCTTTCTGTATATATCGGATTCAAAAGATTTAAGGTGCATCCCTAAGTTTTGAATATCCTACATCTCTGCATAGTCTTTCTTGTAGAGGTGTTGACTCACCTTAACATATCCATTTGAGGTGTTATATAGCTTCCTGGAAAGCTTATCAACCCTACTAAGTGTGGCTAAAATCTAAGGTGCTTTGGATGAGTGTAAGGCAGGTGAAGTAGAGTTTTTTTGCAAGGTAGAAGAAAAGGTGTATGAAGGAACTTAAGATTGTCTTCATTTCACTTCTATTGTTCAAATTTGAGGGATTAAATTCCATCATTCGGTATCTGATCACGAAACATCATTTGAAGATTCTAGTAGAAGGAAACCAAAGCTTGTACATGAAGGCTAAGAGGTACCTTTTAGCATAACCCTAAGTTCCCATTCATTATGGTAGATATAGGTCAAAAATTACAATTGCTTGACAAAGAAAACTATCAGCCATGGAGGTTTAGAGTCATCAACTACCTCATGAGCAAAGGTCTATGGCCTATTTGTTGAATCAAAGCAATCTGTAATTGGTGATTATGAAGAACTTGGAGCAATTTAGAAAACAAGATGAAGCCAAAGAAGTCATTGAAGAAAGTGAAGAGATCTCATAAATATA
This sequence comes from Ceratopteris richardii, assembly GCA_020310875.1. Lineage (NCBI taxonomy): Eukaryota > Viridiplantae > Streptophyta > Polypodiopsida > Polypodiales > Pteridaceae > Ceratopteris > Ceratopteris richardii. Next base: position 178,624,386 of record CM035422.1, on the reverse strand, counting down.
GCTTGTATACATATGTACATTACAGATGAAAATTCTTGTACTATGAGTGTAGATGATCATTATAATGATAAGGAGTAATGTAATAGATGCGGGATGAGTCTAGAATCATATGTGTACAAGTCAATAATGTACAAAAATTAATGAGAGAGTCATTAGAAGCCAAGTGTCCATGAGATAGATGTGTAGAGAGTCATCTTTGTGAGATAGCATCGAGTCTTTCTCTGATTTCTCTCAGCCTGATCATGTGGATCAAGAAATATTTTGTACACATCTAATCTAGAAGCTACTCAAGCTATGTTCAAAGTTTCATGGTCTAATTCCTTTGAGGTTGTGTGTATGATCAATAGGAACATGTATATGTAAAGTTTACAGATAGACCTATCAGAGTCACAGATTTTTTTGTGTCAATGTTTTGCTTGAATCTCAGTGCACAGTGTAAAGGTTTTGATGAATGCGCATTCAAAATCTAAGTTAGAAGATAAGGAAGCTATGGCTAAAAGCATTTAGCAAAAAGGGACTTGTGGTCTAAGAAATCAACCTTAGAAGTTGACTATGTCAAAGTCGCTTGTTTAGGAAGACAATTTCTGACATACCTTTGCTTAATGATCAAATGAGATTTTTAATAATTATTTTGAAGGTATAATGGTTAATATGATTGCCCAAAGGTAGCAAGGAGGTATGTATATCATTAGATTGAACAAATTTGAAGATATGTGCAAGTAATGAAGTAAAAGTCTGAAGCAGACTTCTTGAAGAAAGAAAATAGAGGTTCTCTTAAATAGAGGTGCTCTTAAGTCACTAAAGATCAAGCCTTTGGAGATTGAGAGGTCTCCATTAGTGATATCAAAGCAAAAGGTGCAATATAAAGTGAAGTAAAGAGCATTGGAAGTCGCGACTGTTGCAGACATTGAAGTCTCTTTAAATTGAAGGTGGACCAAATCAAAGTTTTGAAGACCACCTAAAGAAGTGTGATGTTTGAGTCCAAAAGGATATGAAAGGGTGAAGCTTTACATTAAAGGTACAAAGTATATTCATTCATCCTAATATTTGCAGAAGAAAAAGATCAAAGATGGAAGAAAGCTTGTAGATTGATAAGCTAGATAGGGAGAACTATCTAGCTTGGTCCATGAGGATGGAGGCACACCTCATGAGCAAAGATTTGATGGCATTCATCACAGGTGAAGAAGAAAAGCTTGAGTTTGAAGATCCTAGTGTTCCAACTAGGGAAGAGCTTGCAAATTTGAAGAATTGGATGAAGAAGGATGCTCAAGCTTGGAGCATCAATTACATGGCTGTAAATGATTATTGTCTACCTCATATTAGAAAGTGCAACTGATGTGTGGAATGCTTTGGAAGAGAATTTTCAAAATACAACCAAGTAAAAAAAGTCATCATTATGGGTGAGTTCACAACTTTCAAGAAGAAGAGTTCACAATCAATTTCTGATTATGTGGCAAGAATGAACGATATTGTAGATAGCTTGGGAGCAGTAGATGAAGATATTGAAGAAGATAAGTTGGTAAGACACATACTTATAGGTCTGAGAGGAGATGAGAAATGGAAACCTTTTATATTGTCCATAAAATTGTCATTAGATCACTTTACTCCTGATCTTAATCAATTGCTAGGACACATGCTAATTTTTGAGCACGATATTAAGGGAGATAATGATAGGAGTGCAGGTCAAGCTATGTACTCCAAGGATAAGAAAAGGAATGGCAAAGGAAAGCAGTCAACTGATGATGAAGGATCTTCAAGCCAAGTTAATTTTACAAGAGGAAAGATGAATTCAAGAGGTAAAGGAAGAGGAGGTAAGCATAAAGATAATGTTAGAGCTTGTTGGATTTGTGGCAGAACAAATCATTTGGCAAATGATTGTTGGTATAACAATCAAAATGGTGGAAGTCATAATAAGAGTTCCAATCAAAGAGGTAGAGGAGGCAGAAATCAAAGAGGTAACTTCAGAGGAAGAGATGATAGGACATCATATGCTAGAGGAGGTGGAAGAAGTTTTCAACCTCAGTCCTACAATAACAACTATTATAATTATGCATCAGATCAGAAGGATGACATGACTCTTATCTTGAATGCAACCCGTGAAGTAATAGGAGAAGATCAAAGGGTATTCTATATTGACTCAGGATGTAGCAATCATCTAAGTGGCAACATATCATTGATGACTGATATGGAAGCAAAGGTGAGTGGACATACAGTTCAAACAGGAGATAATACCAAGCATAAAGTGGAAAGCATTGGATCAATGAAGACAAAGAGTGGAAGCACACTCTTAAGCAAGGTACTTTATGTTCCTACTATTCCTAAAAACGTGATAAGTGTAGGGCAAATTGTGGAGAAAGGATATGAAGCCTGATTCACAAATAATGTTCTTTATGTGCAAGATCCAAATCAAGGATATAGAAGCATCATTACATGTCAAAAAGAAGGAAGGCTTTTTACTCTCAAGGTCCAAGGTAATGTGGGACATGCATTATTTACTTATGGAAGTCAAAAGATGTATGAGTTAGGCCTATGGCATAAAAGGCTAGGTCATTTCAATGAGAGAGCTATAAATGAAATGTCAAAGAATGATGTAGTGCTTGGATTGCCTAATATTGAAGGTCAAAACATGGTATACAAGTGTGAAGCTTGTCAATTAGGTAAAGCTCACAAAACTTAATACAATAAACAAGGATACAAGTATTCAAATATGCTTGAGTTGGTTTATACAAATGTGTGGGGTCCTTCAAGGGACTATAGCATAAATGGATCCATATATTATGTGCTGTTTGTTGATGATGCAACAAGGTGAATTACACTTTATGTAATCAAGGAGAAATCAGAAGTGTTCAAGACTTCAAACATTATCATGCTTATGCAGAAACGGTTACAGGACAAAAGCTCAAGCGATTGAGATCAGATGGAGGGGGAGAATATTTTTCTAAAGAGTTTGATGATTATTTGTGGAATGCAGGTATAAAATGAGAAGTAACTTGGAGGTACTCCCCTCAACAAAATGGAGTTGCAGAAAGAAGAAATAGAACTCTTGTATAATTTGCATGATCAATGATGAAAGAGAAGAATTTTCCAAACTACTTATGGGCAAAAGCTATCAACACTACAACATACCTTGTGAATAGGTTACCTTGCAAAGCTTTGGATGGTAGAACACCTTATGAAGCATGGTGGGGTAAGAAACCTACTCTTGATCATTGTAAGTGGATGTTTGGCATATGCTTATGACCCTTCTCAATTAAGACATAAGCTAGAGCCCAAAGTAGAGAACTATGTGTTTATTGGGTATGATGATAGACAGATGGGTTATAGATTATGGAGTCCATCTACAGAGCAATTTCTTATTACAAAAGATGTTACATTTGATGAACAAAGCACATGGTATACAAGGTCAACAAATGACTATGCAGATGTTGAAGAAATACAAAGGAAAGGAAAGACAAAAGTAAAGGTGTATGAAGAAGATATTGATGATGTTGGTTGTAAAAGTAAATTGCAGGGCAATGATGAAGATAGGCCAAAATTTGATCCAGAATCAAATGTGGCTGAAACTTCAAGAAGTGCAGAGGTCAGAAGATCTTTGAGACAAAGAAAAGAACCTATCAGGTATAGCTATGATACATCTTTCTTAACAACAAAAGATTATGCTTATATTGTGAAGATAGAAGAAGATCCAACCACATATGAAGAAGCAAAAGGTAAACAGAATTGGGAGAAGGCAATGCAAGAAGAGTATGATGCTCTACTTGAGAATGAGACATGAGAGTTGGTGCGAGGACCAAAGAACCAGAATGTAATTGGATGTAAGTGGGTGTATAAGAGAAAGAGGTTTGCAAAAGGTGAGGTATCTAGATACAAAGCTAGACTTGTGGTTAAAAGTTATGCCCAAACTTATGGGGTAGATTATGATAAAACCTTTAGTCCAGTTACTAAGATGTCGACAATTAGAACTCTAATTGCTATTGCTGCTTGTAAAGGATGGAAGTTATCACAATTAGATGTGAAGAATGCATTTCTGAATGGGTATATTGTAGATGAAGTGTACATGGAGCAATCAGAGGGTTTCATGGATTCAATTGGATCAGATTATGTATGTAATCTCAAGAGAGCTTTGTATGGTTTGAAGCAAGCTCCAAGAGCATGGAATTAGAGGCTTGTTAAGTTCTTGAATGAATGTGGATATCAAGCTTCAAAAGCAGATAATAGCTTGCTAGTGAAGGCAAGTGAAGATGGGTATATGTACATGTGTATTTATGTTGTTGATATTATTGTCACGGGTACAGATGCTCAAGGAATCAAGGAGCTTAAGAAACAAATAGACAAGGAGTTTAAGATAAGTGATTTGGGAAACTTGTCTTATTTCTTAGGAATGCAGATTGTGTATACTCAACATGGAAGATTGGAAGCCTTCAACCACACCATTGGAGGTAAATCATAGGTTGAGTAGATACGAAGGAGAAGAATTGAATGACATGAAGAAATATCAAAATTTTCTAGGTAGTTAATCTATGCTACCTTGACAAGACCAGACCTATCATATGCAATTGGTGTCTTATCACAATTTATGCATTGTCCAAAGAAAAATTATTGGATTGCAGCACAAAGGGTACTCAGATATATCAAGGGAACTCTGAGTGAAGGTTTGTATTATGGTTTTGCTTCATACACAAAGTGTTTAGTGATGCCGATTGGATAGGTAATTCACATGATAGAAGGTCTACACATGGTTATCTCTGTTATATTGGAGATAAGTTAGTTTCTTGGTGCTCAAAGAAGCAACATACAATTGCTTTGTCATCAACAAAAGCTGAGTATAAAAGAATGGTAGAGGCTACAAAAGAAGTGATATGGTTGAAGACCTTATTTAAAGAATTTTGGAACTGATTAGAGTACTCCAATTATTTTTGGAGATAACATGAGTTCATAATATTTGGCAGCTAATCTTGTTTTTCATGCCAGGACTAAACACATAGAGATTCACTATCATTTCTTGAGAGAAAAGGTACTTGACAAAGAGATTGAAGTTGCATAAAAAAAAGAGCATTTTGCAGATATGTTGACAAAAAGCTTAGATGGACCTAAACTACAAAAGTTCAAAGAGATGGCAGGAATAAAGAGGAATGGTATAATCACAATAAGTGATTGAGGGGGAAAAGTTGGAGTAAAGAAATCCCTAATTGGTGATTATGAAGAACTTGGAGCAAGTTAGAAAACAAGATGAAGCCAAAGAAGTCATTGAAGAAAGTGAAGAGATCTCATAAATATAGCTTGTGTACGTATGTACATTACAAATGAAAATTCTTGTACGATGAGTGTAGATGATCATTAGAATGATAATGAGTAATGTAATAGATGCGGTATGAGCCTAGAATCATATGTATATAAGTCATAGTGTACAGAAATTAATGAAAGAGTCATTAGAAGCCAAGTGTCCATGAGGTAGATGTGTAGAGACTCATCTTTGTGAGATAGCATGGAGTCTTTCTCTGATTTCCTCAGCCTGATCATGTGGATCTAGAAATCTTTTGTACACATCTAATCTATAAGCTAATCAAGCTATGTTCAAAGTTTCATGGTCTAATTTCTTTCAGGGTGTGTATGATCAATAGGAACATGTATATGTAAAGTATGCAGATAGACCTCTTAGAGTAACACATTTTTTCGTGTCAATGTTTTGCTTGGATCTCAGTTCATAGTGTAAAGGTTTTGATGATTGAGCATTCAAAATCTAAGTTAGAAGGTAAGGAAGTTGTGGCTAAAAGAATTTAGCAAAATGGGACTTGTGCTGTGAGAAATCAACCTTATAAGTTGACTATGTCAAAGTCGCTTGTTCAAGAAGACAGTTTCTGACATACCTTTGATCTTAATGATCAAATCAGAGTTTTAATAACTTTTTTGAAGGTTTAATTGTTAATATGATTGCGACTCAAAGGTAGCATGGAGGTATGTATATCATTAGATTGAAGAAATTTGAAGGTATGTGTAGGTAATGAAGTTAAAGTCTGTAGCAGACTTCTTGAAGAAGGAAAATTTTCACTCAAAGAAGTGATAGTGAATGATTTGGTAAATCAAGGTAACATTTGTGTAAAGTTTGGTCTATAACTGATATAGAGGTGCTCTTAAATCAGTATAGATCAAGCCTTTGGAGATTTAAAGTTCTACATCACTATTGTGTGTGGAGATGAAGATAAGCTTGATGCAGATCCCAAAGATCCAAAGGTCACCAATCAAGAATTGACGATTTTGAAGGATCAGTAATCTCTAACACTATGATTGATCGTATATCAGAGTTGATCATGCTATAGATGTTTTAGAGGCTTTAGAGAAGATATATGCCACTTCGAAAAGAAGCAAGAAGATGCAGCTTAAGAATGAACTTCATTCCTCGAAGAAGGGTAGTGGTCAATCTATTGTTGACTACACCTTGAGGGTGAATGCGTTGAGGGAGCAATTGGCATCCATTGGCTGCAAAGTAGATTAGGAAGACCTTGTGAAGATTACTCTCAATTCAATGAGAGGGGTAGACAAGTGGAAACTGCTTATTACTACATCTTGTATAGAGATTCTCTACCAACTCTTGAGTTGATCTTACACCTAGTGGCAAAAGAAGTTCCCATACGAGACACATCCAAGAATGATGGTCACTCATAGGTCCTATATGCTACCAAAGGAAAAGGTAAGAAAAGTGGAAATGGGGAGAAAGCAAATGGAAGTAGTGCAAGGAAAAAGATTTAGATTTAGAAGGAGATATCAATGCATCATCTTCAAGGAAGGGCAAGAATGGCAAAGGGAAGAACAATCCTCATCAAGGTAAAACTTGTTTTATATGTGGTAAGGAGAATCACATTTCTTCAAATTTCTAGTAGAACCTTATCTCTGTAGGACAGATGGTAGAGAGAGGTATGCAGGTTATACTTGATGCAAAAGGGTGCATGGTGAAGCAAGGAGGCAAGCTCATTGCGAAGGGAAGGAAAGAAGGTAGATTATTCATAGTAGATGTTGCTTCTACACACAACAAGGTATGCTATGCAATTGGTAACAAAAGGATTGCAGAGATTGATCTTTGGCACAACAGGATAGGACATATCAATATTTCCAAGTTAAAATGCATGTGCAAAGTAGATTTAATGCAAGCACTACCAAATATTGAAGGCCAAGATCTACATGCATTTTGTGATGCTTGCCAGCTAGGTAAGCAAGGAAGGAAGCCATTTCCAAAGAGTGAGTATAGATCCTCTAAGCTCTTGGAGCTTATACACTCAGATGTATGGAGCTCTAGCAGAGAAGATTCATTTGGAGGAGCTCAATACTTTGTCACTTTCATTGATGACCACTTAACAAAGGTATGGCTTTATGTTATCAAGGAAAAATTAGAAATTTTCTCATGCTTTCAAAATTTTAGGTCCCTTGTGGAGAAAGAATGTGATGCACACATCGAGACACTAAGGTCAGATGGAGTGGGGGGGGGGGGGGGGGGACTATTTCCTTAAGGAATTCACAAAGTAATTGCACGACAATGGCATAAAGAGGATCTTTACATGTGGGTACACCCCTCAACAAAATGGTGTTGCAGAGAGGAAGAATATGCATTTGGTTAAGATAGCTAAATGTTTTATAAATGAAGGCATGTTAGCATTCTCCTATTGGGCTGAAACTATGAATATAGCTTGTTAGTTGATGAACAAGTTTCCAATAGGTGGTATGCACAAATTGACTCCACATGAAGTCTATTATGGCAAGAAATGAACCACGGAGCACCTCAAGGTATTTGGATGTGTATGCTTTGTTCATGTTCTAGTGAAGTGAGAACAATGCTAGAGCCTAAGAGCGAGAAATGTGTGTTTTTTGGCTACTCAAATTAGAAAAAAAGGCTACAATTTCTATAACCCTCTCTCGAAAAAGCTATATCTGTCAAGAGATGTTGTGTTTGATGAGTCAAGTTCATGGTATGGAGACAAGAACAAGGCAAAGTTGGATGAAGAGGATCAAGAGGATTATGTAGACTTATATGATCACTCTTACACTTATTATTATTAAAGAGCATCCCCTACTTCAAATTATCAAAGGCTACAATAGATAGACTATGACACTAGGGAAGCTCAAGAGGAGTCAAAATAGGAAGAGCTTGAGGAATTCATTAATCCTTATGTAAAGCTCAATAGAATTAAGAAGGAATATCCCAAAGGTGAAGAGAGAAGGTCTACAAGGAAGAACGCACCCCACAAAGGTATACAAATGGTTCTTTCATTGCAAAGCAATATGCATACATGCTGAATGTCATTGCAGATCAAGAGCCAGATTCTTGTGAGGAGGAAAAGACCCAACTAGAGTGGAGGAAGGCTATGTATGAAGATTTCAAATCTTTTAAGGAGAACAACACTTGGGCATAGTACCCAAGAACGAAGGCATGAAGATAGTTAGAAATAGGTGGGTGTATAAGACGAAGAGGAATGTAGATGGTAGCTTGGCGTTGACTGTCAATATAACCGTTTGAAATTGATCGTCAGTATACATTGCCCATTGTCAGTATAGGCACCAGTATAGGCATCCATATAAGTGTCTGTATAGGCATCAATATAAGCATCAATAATTTGCTAGAAATTACCAACATTCATACTGATGCTTAAAGCAGCATCTATACCAACACCATGTTTAAAACATATTTGGATGTGAAAGCTAAAATTCGACATTTTGCACGTGTTTTGAACTGAGTAGTTCTTCTATCGAGCTTGCACGCATGACTTGAATTGTGACCTGCATTGTCTTGTGCACACAGACACAAAGATCTCTCTCTATACACACATTCTCTCTCTAGATCTCCCATCTTGGTAAGTGATGTGCATATTCTTTCACCCTTTCTCTTTCTCTATGTTTTTTATTTTCTAATCTCCCTTCTCTTTGGTTTCACAAGAGTTTTTTGGCATCCACTCTTTGGAATATGATGAGAGATGCCATTGATTAGGCTTTGACTATAGCGATCCAAAAGATAACATCAATGTAAGTGATTGTTTTGTTATTTATCGATAGAGAGAGAGAAAGAGAGAGAGATGAAAGAGAGAGAGAGAGAGATGAAAGAGAAAGAGAGAGGAAAGAGAGAGATATAGAGAGAGATAAAGAGAGAGATAGAGAGGAGAGAGAGAGAGAGAGAGAGAGAGAGAGAGAGAGAGAGAGAGAGAGAGAGAGAGAGAGAGAGAGAGAGAGAGAGAGAGAGAGAGAGAGAGAGAGAGAGAAATGAAAGAGAGAGAATGAGAGAGAGACAATGAGAGAGAGAAAGAGAAAAGATGGAGATACATGCACACACACATAGATGTAAATGAATGATTGTTTTGTTCTTTATTATAAATAGAGATTGAGAGAGAGAGATTAAAGAGAGAGAGAGAGATGAAAGAGAGAGAGATGAAAGAGAGAGAAAAAGAGAGGGATAAAGAGAGAGAAAGAGAGAGATAGTAATACATAGACACACATACTAATTTATATGGATGTATACATACACATATACACATCCATACACATACATATGCATACATACATTCACACACATATGTACACACAAATATGTACACACACATACATACACATACAATATTACATACACACATGCATATTACATACTCACATAAATATTACATAGACAGATGCATATTCATGCATATGCATACATACACACACATGCATACACACACACATACATATATATATATATATATATATATTGTTACAAGGCCGACGGAGCGAGACAACCGCAACCGCAGAAGAAGGACAAACAAGAATTTTGGCTGAAATGACGGAGATGCAGGAAATTACGCAAGAGTCGGTAAAAGAAGGATGCGAAAGCGATAAAAAGTAGGATGAAGAAGAAAGAGAGAGAGAGAACTTCCGCCGCTCCGTCTGGCTGGTGGGAGCAGAGATCACTGTGTGAGAAAGAGAAGGAGAGAACGTTTTGGATTGATGGTTGAGATGTGAGAGAAAGGTGGTAGAGAATTGCGCATGTGAAGGTTAATAGGAATTTACTCAAGAGAGACAGAGAGTTAGAGACGTCAAGAGAAAGCAAGAGTTCAATTGTTGTTTGTGTCACGATTGTTATTTTGTAAATGCATAGCATTACGTACTTCTTGAGAAGAAAGGTTAGTCGATATCTGCAAGAAACTGTGATACTATTCTCTGTAGTAGTGAATCGGATTAATGTATTAGGATATACCTCTTTTTGAGTACTCTGAATTAAGTGTTACAGTGGATGACGTTCAGTATACTGTTATATCATTTTTGACGGTATGTGTGCGCACTGTTGATAATAATTTTCTGGTATACACCATGTGTATAACGGATTGTGTGATTGAAGATGAATATGACGGCTTGGAAAGTGTAGTATCGTGAACCATTGAGTAATCTGTTGTGGTGTTGCAGTACTGTGTACGACGTTTTATTCTGTTATAATCAGAATACGGAATAAGATACAGTATATTCTGTTTACCTTTGTTGAGAGGACGAGGAAGATAACAACAACTTTGATGTTAGAACTTTTAAATAATAACAACGATAGTATGGCAATAAACTGACGCACCTGATCCGTGTTAAGAACGATTTTACTGTTGTGAATTGTCCGCAAATCTATTTTGGATATTGATGAAGGATTAGATAAAATGTGGAATGATTAGATGGGAAAATAGTACAGGGCCTCTATCTAATAGACCCCTACCACTCCCAAGAACCCGAGGACCCTATAATACTCTTGCGAAAGTTGGATAGAAAGTATTATCGTTTGACATTGGCGATCCTACTGGGGATATGGCATTAAGATTGCCTGGTATTTTGTTCGAATTAAATTTTGTTGGAAGGACAGTAGCAACAGAATCAGATTGTTGCAAGACTGTTCTGTTCGTAATACTATATGATCAGCACAGAAATGCTACATGCCGATTACTCGATCAGGTGAAAAGTATCCCAAGAATCACCAGTTAGCGGTATTAAGAACAACTCTGGGAGGTACTAGTGCAATTAGACCTGACCGAGTTATCAAAAAAGTGACGAACGATAAACCTGATTCCGGTGAAATCACAGTAGAACGTACTACATCTCTAGAACTGTCTGGTATCACTACGGTGCAGACTGTCGAAAATACAGCAATTTTGGAACCTACCAATACGCAGTTGGAATCTAGTCTAAAAGTTTTCGGAATAGATTTAGATTCAGATACGATCAGAAACACTTTAGGGAAGGAAATTAACACAGGCGAATCAACACCGTATCCAGTCACAATTTTGAATCCTTCCGGTGGAATTTCGGTAAGAAAAACATAGTTTTTTGGTGACGACTCAGCAGTTTCGGCTGAATCTTCCGCTCAACTACAACGTTTGGACGCAAGTTCTCCTACTCTGGATATCAAGGAGGAAGGAAGACTATTTGAAACAGAAATTCGCAATATAGTAAGTAAGCTAATTGCACCGGAAAGTGTACCATTTGGTGAAACAAATTCCGGTAGTTCAGAAACTCAAAACAGAAATACAGAAGGAAGGTATAATACACTCACGATGAACGAACAACCGCAACGACAGTAAGGTCAACCCAGATCGGCTCCAACGGGAGTAACATACACAAAGTTTAGTGGATTTCCAGGAGATGATCCAGATGCTCACGTACGCACCTTTGAAATCAGTTACGCTGTCCTCAACCATCCACCGGACCCGGCATACAAAGCATTTGTTTTTCAATCTACACTTGTGAATGAAGCAGCAAGATGGCTTACTGAATACGATATTAATCATTTCGATACTTATGAAGCAGTACGAGACGCTTTTTTGCAGCGATTCAGGCTGAAAAAGAATCCTGCAGAGATCTTTGATTATTTACAGAACAACAGACAGAAACCAAATCAAATTGTACAAGAGTATGCTACCCTTTTCAGAACACATTTAAGACAGTTACCCCAGGCTCATGCTAATTTACCAGACGATGTTATTACACAGTGGTTTATCAATGGCTTACTTCCTCAACTTAGGCAAATCATGATTATAAGATGTGTAGGAGCCATGACCATCGATGCAGTGATCGCAATGACCCTTCAGCTGGAAAACAAAGTTGGTGGATTTTCAGAGGATTTGGAATGGATAAAAACAAACAAACATGTGGCTGAAGATATAACTAAGCAAGTATATTGCACCACATGCAAGAATTCAGGACATACTAGTGCCCAGTGTGCGTTAAATCAGACCTATTGCGCCATCTGTAACATTGTTGGACATACCACTGAGAATTGTGCATACAATGCCAGAAGACAAGGAACAGCAACAGTTAATGCAATTATTCAGGAACAAGGGCAGCCAGCCAATCAATATGTACCCCCACATTTGAGGAAAAATCAACAACAAGGTTATCGACATTATTGAGGACAGAGGAACAATAACTATAATACACCGCGCTCGCAGAATGGACCACCACCGGAAAATCATAATTTACCACCACCACGATGTCATTTCTGTGGATAATTGGGCCATATTAGAAGATTCTGTAGGGATGCAGCAGAATATGATCAAAGGAAAAAGGAACGTCAAAACCCAATGGCCAATGTGGTAACAATCACACCTGTAGAGACGCAGGCAGTAGCAGTTCAAACTCGTTCCGGTAAACAATTGCAACCAGCAGCAGAATTATGTGAACCAGGGATACGTGAACAACACAGAATGTATAATAAAGCTAGTCAATGGACCACCGTAGAACCACCTGTTTTTCCAGAACCTACTCCAGTAATCCAGTCCCCGGATACGACACAAGCTCGTGCTGACAATACAGAAGCAGGTACATCATCTGCAGCAGAATTACCATCTTCAGACCAAGCTTCATCTTCAACAGTTAAGGAAAATGCAAATCAATTGCAACCAGCATGGGATATATTGTCAAAAGCATCCATCACACTGCCTTTCGGGCAATTATTGGCATTAGTACCAGGAATACGCCAACAATTTCAACAGCAGTTTATTACAAAATCTGCTTGCATTCCGGCTACCGCAACAGTACAACTAGAGCCAGACTCTACGGTAGATCACTCAGTTCCTCTGATTACGGTATGGTTTAATAAACATCAAATCACATAAGTTTTAATTGATGGGGGGTCTGGCGTGAATATTGCCACTGCATCACTTTGTAAGAAGTTGGGATGGACTAAGATAGAACCAGTTCAATTCTTTGTTAGGATGGCTGATCAATCTAGAGTCCATCCAGTAGGACTTGTCCGAGATATACCCATAACCTTGCAAGACACAACATTCAAGATGACCTTCGTTGTTCTAGATTTGCCGGAATCCACCCTAGATTACAATCTACTTTTCGATCGTCCTTGGTTGAAACAAGCCAAGGTAATTCAAGACTGGTCAGCCCAGGAACTTACGTTCAAAGATAAAAATCGCAAATGTGTTGTAAAGTTAGACGCGATACAACCCTGTGAGTTACATGCTCGACCATATTTTGTCGAACCAGTCCATATGTTAGATGGGTTGTCCGATGACGAAGAAGAAGAATTTCTGAAGAATAATGTTGATTTAATGACATTAGGAACTATTGATCTACAGTCTGTTGTAGATACCTGGAATGCTTCAGTATGTACAGTAATACCCATTGCCGAAGAAACTAAGGAGGAAGATATCATTTCGATTCACGATAATGAACTACAACAACTTCTCGAACCATCAGCTAATACAGAGAAATATCAACAATTTTATGTTCCAGAAGACCAGTTAATTACTTATAATCTTGGAGATGAAGATCACCCTCGTCCTGTAAAGATAAAGCAAAACTTACCGGAAGCATTTCAAGCAGATTTAATTCAGTTACTCCAAGAATTTGCTGACGTCTTTGCATGGGATTACAAAGACATGAAGGGCTTGGATCCTCGTATTTAACAACACAGAGTTATGCTAAAACCAGAAGCGAAACCGATAAAGCAAACAAGCTACCAGATGAACCCACATTATGCATCACAGGTAAAGGTTGAACTTGATAGGTTATTAAAAGTTGGATTCATAGTACCAATAGAACATGCGGAATGGATTTCACCGATTGTGATTGTACCAAAGAAAAACAAGCAATTGAGAATCTGCGTAGACTATCGGAAATTAAATGCTGCAACAGTACCGGATCCTTTTCCGATTCCCTTTTTGGATACTATGCTTGACAAAGTAGCAGGTCATGAGATGTATTCATTTCTAGATGGATACAGTGGATATAACCAAGTAAGAATGGCTAAAGAGGATATACCAAAAACGGCATTTATTACAAATTGGGGTGTCTTTGCTTGTACAGTAATGTGGTTTGGATTGAGGAATGCACCAAGCACATTTCAAAGTTGTATGCAGGAGATATTTTCTCCTTATCTCACCTCATTTATGCAAGTATACCTTGACGATTTTTCAATTTTTGGTAAGACGATCGCACATCTGGTACATTTACGATGTTGCTTTCAAAAATGTAGAGAATATAGATTATGTTTAAACCCAAACAAATCTGTGTTTGCGATTTCATGTGGTAAGTTACTTGGTCACATCATATCGGGACAGGGTATTCAAGTCGATCTTGATAAAATTTCAGCAGTATTAGAAGCTCCGGTGCCTAATACACCTAAAGAAGTAATGCGGTTTATGGGTCAAGTAAGATGGCATGGAAGACATTTACGGTGGCTTGCTCATGTGGCAATACCACTGAACAAATTAATTTCCAAGACTCCACGGCAATTCAAATGGACTCAGGAATGTCAGATAGCATTTGATCGACTGAAACAGTTATTAACACAGGTTCCCATTTTACAGCCACCAGATTGGGATCACCCATTTCACGTATTTGTTGATGCATCTGATATAGCAATAGGAAGTGTACTGATGCAACAAACCGATAAATGGTTTAGACCAGTATACTATGCTAGCAGAAGATTAGCACCTACAGAGAAGAACTACTCGGTAACAGAGAGGGAATGCTTAGGACTAGTGTATTCGGTAAAAAAATTCAGACATTACTTGCTGGGCTGAAAATTTACATTTCATGTCGATCACGCTGCACTTGTTTACTTGGTTCGGCAGCAACATATAGGTGGCCGCCTAGCACGATGGGTCCTACTTTTGCAGGAATTCGACTATGATGTCACTCATCGGCCAGGTAGTTCACATGCTTTAGCAGACTTTTTGTCACGCTTAGATTCAGGTGAACCTCCGGTTGGCATAAATGATACAACGCCAGCCATCTATACTTCAGAACCAACTACTGAGGAATTGTCGAACCAACCAGTACCAACTACGTATTATGATCAGTTATTGACCTTCCTTTCGGATGGATGTCTACCTTCTGAAGTCCCTATAGCTACACTCTGAAAAATTATAGTTTTTAGTCGAAGATTCCGGTTAGTTGCTGGAGAACTTTATTATGCAGATCATACAGGAACCTTACTCCGATGTATCCCTACACATGAAGTAAACTCAGTCATCAATCTGGCTCACTCAAGTCCAACAGGAGGACATTTTGCAGCAGATCTTACTCACCGAAAAATTCTGCAAAGTGGACTTTGGTGGCCAACTATGTACAGAGATGTATTGGAATTTATCAAAACTTGTGATAGCTGTCAAAGAACTGGACAACCACTACAACACCATTTCTTTCCACTTCATCTAGTACTTCCTTTAGAACCATTTCAGAAGTGGGGTCTAGATTTTATTGGTCCAATCACACCTCCCGCGATATTCAGTAACAACCGGTATATATTGACTTGCACAGACTACGCAACCAGGTGGGCAGAAGCATGGCCTTTACGTTCGGCTACAGCAGTTGAAGTAGCGAAATGTCTATTATCAGATGTCTTTCCAAGATTTGGATTGCCACTAGAGCTTGTTTCAGATCAGGGCACCCATTTTATGAACAATTTGATGAAAGCATTAACACAGTCGTTCTAGATCAGTCATAAATTCAGCTCACCATATTATCCTCGTGCAAATGGATTGGCCGAAAGTACCAACAAATCTTTGCTGAACATGCTTCAGAAATTGACTAGAGAAACACCGGACAGATGGGATCAGTTGCTACCTGCAGTCTTATGGGCCTATCGCACAACATACAAGGTAACCACCGGCTTGACACCATTCAAATTAGCCTATGGACTAGAAGCAATAGCCCCGATGGAAATTGTAATACCAAGTTTAAGAGTAGCAATTTCTCAGAAGCTTCTACCAGAAGAGTCATTAGTATTTCGGTTGGAAACACTTAGAGAATTAGATGAGCACCGATGGCTCAGTTTCTTAACTATGAAAGAAATCCAACTAAGACAGGCCAGGACACATGACCGTAATTTAAAGACTCCAGTATTTTCGGTAGGACAGCTTGTTCTTTTTTACAATGCGAAGTCCAACAGATCAGCAGGAAAATTCAAGTTACGTTGGTTCGGTCCATTCAAGATTTCAGAACAAGTTGGTCCGGCTACTTTTCGGTTGACTACATTGACTGGACAACCACTTCCAAAAGTGATAAACGGTTCTAAGCTACGGCCGTATCAAGTAACGTCACAGCTGCGATAACAAGGGTACACAGGGTACCGCAAGTTCTTAATTTTCTTCCTGTCTTTTAGTTCCTTTTTGTTTTAATTTGGTATAATCAATAAAGTAAGTGTAATCGCCGTATTTTAATATCTATTTATGACAAGCCGCCCGCTCCTTTTTCTCTCTTTGCATGCATGCACACCAAATATAGACATTACTGCCCGTTTTGTGTAATTAGTACCGTTTAAAATATTCTTTGTATAAATCTCTTATATAACTCACTTAAACTCGCCGGATAGGTAATAAAGTATCTTGCGATCACGGCTGTATTTTCTGAATACTCGTGTTTTGTGTCTTGTATCTGTGCGCAATGGAATCCTTAGCAAACTATACAGCTTTTGCTGATGGTATCCCTGATGAAGTAGGAAATTACCTGCGTGTACGAGGATTGGGTAGTTTCGCCGAGCTGCCCTGGCACTTAGTAGAAGCTCACCCCTTCTTCGCACAGATCATTTCTGCTATCGCTCGAGTATCTCCCACCGAAAAACAATGGGTTTTCCTCTCCTTACCTTCCAGAACTGTAATCACATTCCAATCTTTTGCTGAAGTATACCATTTGACTCCACAAGTGTTGGTGCAAGCAAGCCTTAACACTTGGCTTTGTTGTGTGCCTTTGAAGACCCAACTTAAAGCTTGGACTATTGAACCCTTGGAAAGCATAAAAGATTGAACCCTTGGATGATACATTCACAAGAGTCAATAATCATGTGAACCTAGTCTTAGTGATTCTTACTTTTATCTCATGTAAAAGTCTATATGACTTTAACCACTCATGTAATCACACCTAACAGAGGAAGTCGTGGAAAATTTGATTGATTGAGTAGGTGAATGATTGAGAGAATATCTCATTCACTTTTAGATACATGATTCAAGGAGATTGACATAGATTTGAAATTCAAAATTTTACTCAATCTCTATAAAAGCTACAAGTCAAAAGTCGCGGATATACTACACTCCTCCCGAGGCTAATCCAAGAAATTCAGTGAGTGTGTGAGAGCTACTACCTAGCCTACACCTCTGAGTACCATTGGGCATCACATTACATGCCAATGGGAATGTACAATCATTAGATTTAATCAATATACATATATTCATAGTCTCTGTTTTCTCTGAGTGACTACCTCCAACTCTGTCAACTTCAACAGAGCATATCTCAAGATCTACTGAACCAAAATTGATGATCCAGGGCTCATTGGAACCAGCTCAAAGCATTCTACAATACTACAAAGTTTCAAGTAAATCTATTCAGCTAATTGGGAGAAATCGCTGTCGAAGTGATCACTGGTATATTTCTGTGTGATTCCTAAAAAATCGGGGGTGTCCCTGATTTTGCTAAACATCATGCTCAGTGTATAGTTTATCATTTGAAGTGATTTAACTTGCTAATAGTAGCTTGTTAAGTTAATTTAATACTCCCAGAAGGAATTAGACCAATTGTAAGTGTGCTGGACACACTGAGCTTAGGACTGAGCAGGTGTCATTACAGAAATAGCAAGTTTTTGGACTTATGAAGGTTCAAACTTATCTGTTTTTGATTTGATCATAACTCAATCATTTTGTAAAGCACATATATAGTTTCTTGGTGTCATTTGGAAGCTCAAGGAGTCTCCTAACCATATCTGAAGAGAAAAGAGGGCAGGTGTGAAGCAGGTCTAGCAGCACCAACTTGATCTTCTGATTGTACCCAGCCATCACATCCAACAGTGGTATCAGAGCAAAACAAGGTAATCATGGGTGATGGTTTCCCTTCCTTTATTGACAAATTGGATAGGAATAACTACCAGGCATGGTCATTAAGAATGAAGACTTATCTACAAGGGAGAAGCTTGTATGGATACATATCAGGAGATGAGGAGTTGCCCTCATTCAAAACCAGAGGCCTACCTACAAAGGATGAGCATGAGAGACTTAATCAATGGTGTGCTAAAGATGCTTTAGCAAGGTCATATCTTCTAAACTCTATCTCTGATTTCCTTCTACCTCATGTTAGGAACTGTAAGACTTCCCAAGAGACTTGGGAGACCTTGTCAACATACTTCTCATCAAGCACAAGGGCCAGAAAGAATCAGCTATGGATTGAGTTTACAACTCTTAGGAAGCAATCAAAACAATGTGTTTCAGATTTTGTCACCAAAGTCAAAGATATAGCAGATCAACTTGCAAGTGTTGGAGAAGAGATTGAAGAAGAGCAAATTGTCAGACAAGTGATCAATGGACTCAAAGCAGATGACAAGTGGGAAAGCTTTACCACTGCAATGGACTTGTACATGGACATCCAAGCACCTGATCTAACAACTTTGATTGGACAACTATTCACACATGAAGCAAAGATCACAAAGAATGGAGAGCAATCAAAAGGTAACAATCCCTCTGCCCTATATACAGATAAGAAGTCTAAAGACAAGGGTAAAAGCAAGAAGGTTGATGATGAAGGATCCACCTCCCAAGCAAACTATGCAGGGAGAGGTAGATCATCTAGAGGTAGGGGCAGAGGAGGTAAGTCAGGTAGGGGGAGACCCTATAATCAATCTCCATGCAATATTTGTGGCTTGTCTAATCATACTACAGATGAATGCTACAAAAACTACAAGAATCAAAGAGGAAGAGGTCACCAAAGAGGAGGATACTCCCAAGGCAGAGGCAGGTTCAATCAATCTCAAGGCTACCATGGCTACAACAATAATTACAACAACAACTACAACAATAGCTACAATCACAATGGCAATTATCAAGGAGGATACAGGAACAGAAAGGATTACAACAATTATGCAGAGGATCAAGATGATTCCTTGTTGATTATGAACATGACATCTAAATCAGGTATCAATGATGATCATTTGTTCTATATTGACTCAGGTTGCTCTAACCATGTAGCTGGGAATGTTGCCTTACTCTCTGATTTGGAAGAACCTAAAGGCAAGCATCAAGTGCAGACAGGTGATGACACTAAACACTCAGTGGTTAAAGTAGGTAATGTCAAAACAAGTGATGGTAATCAGAATTTGCTAAGCAGAGTATTGTATGTCCCAACAATCACCAAGAATCTGATGAGTGTAGGTCAGATTGTTGAAAAAGGTCTACAGGTCAGGTTCACTCAACATGGTGCATTTGTGGAGGATCCAAAACATGGATTCAGAAGGATAGCCAAGGGAGAGAAGTCAGGTAGATTATTTACCTTTGAACTTGAGGATACTAAAAGTATTGTCTTGTACAACTATAGGGACCAAACCCTATCAGAATTGGAGATGTGGCACAAGAGATTGGGTCACATTGGAGAGAGAACCATAAAGCAGATGAGCAGAGATCAATGTGTGCTTGGGATACCTAATGTATCCAAGCAACACATGATATACAAGTGTGGGGCTTGTCAATTTGGTAAGTCACACAGGTTGCCATATACCAAGAAAGGATTTATGCATGAAGACTACTTGGAATTGGTGCATACAGATGTGTGGGGACCAAGCAAGGAGCCATCCATATCTGGATCAAGGTACTATGTATCTTTTATAGATGATTATAGCAGATGGACTGTCTTGTACTTCATGAAACATAAAGATGAAGTATTTAATTGCTTCAAAAGGTATCTTGCATTAGTAGAGAATCAAACAGGTAGACATTTGAAGAGGTTAAGGTCTGATGGTGGTGGAGAATACTTCTCCAATGATTTTGAAGAGTTCTTGCAGGAAAGAGGCATCAAGAGGGAGATTACCACAAGGTACTCACCAGAACAAAATGGGGTAGCTGAAAGAAGAAATAGAATCATTGTGGAGACAGCTAGGTCTATGCTCAATGAGAAGAAACTACCAAATTATCTTTGGGCAGAGAGTGTATCTACTGCCACATACTTAATCAACAGGTTGCCATCAAAGACACTTGATGGAATGACACCCTATGAGGCTTGGCATGGTAAGAGACCATCTCTGGATCATTGCAAGATCTTTGGGTGTGTTGCATATGTGCATATTCCCTCACAGGTAAGGGGAAAGCTAGACCCTAAGGCTGAGAAGTGTATCTTTATTGGTTATGATTTGAATCAGAAAGGATACAGGTTCTATAACCCCTCAAACAAAGGCTTCAAGGTAAGCAGAGATGTCATCTTTGATGAAAATGATTCATGGTATGATAATGAGTGCAGGAAAGTGAGCCTACCTTATGATATGGAAGAAGACTTTCCAAAGCTTGTCAGGCAAGAACCAACTCAGAGTGAGGACACAAGCTCAGATGATGAAGACACCATCAACATTGAAGAATTCAAAGCTTGGAAATCAAAAGGGAAGATGAAGATGAAGCAACTTGAAGATAATCCAGAATCCTCAACTCAAGCTATGAGGAGATCTTCAAGGGAAAAGAAGAAACCTATTAGGTATGGATATGATACTTCACTTGTAACCAAGCACTCTGTATATCTTGCAAAGGATATCTTAAGTGAAGAACCAGGTACATTTGAGGAAGCTATTACTAAACCAGAATGGAAGGAAGCAATGGATGAAGAAATGGAGGCTCTCAAGGAGAGTGATACTTGGGACTTGGTACCCAAGAAGGACTCCATGAAGGTGATAGGATCCAGATGGATCTACAAACTCAAAAGGAACTCAGATGGTACAATAAGCAGGTACAAAGCTAGGTTGGTAGCCAAGGGTTTTGCACAAACCCAAGGCATTGATTATGAGGAGACATTCTCTCCTGTGGCCAAGATGCCAACTATCAGAATTATGGTGAGTGTAGCTGCATCCAAGAATTGGAACATGTACCAATTGGATGTAAAGAATGCATTCTTGAATGGATGGATATCTGAAGAGGTCTACATGTCACAACCACCTGGCTATGAGGATCCCAATAAGGTAAATCATGTTTGCAAATTGAAGAAAGCTCTGTATGGATTGAAGCAGGCACCTAGAGCATGGAACTATAGGTTGACAACCTATCTTTTGGATCAAGGATTTGTGATGAGTAAAGCAGATACTTCATTGTTTATAAAGAAGAACAATTCAGAGGTAATATACTTGTGTGTCTATGTTGATGACATCATTATTACAGGAAATGATGTTCAAGGAATTAGACACATCAAAGGTCTAATGATGAAGGAATTCAAGATCAATGATCTTGGATTATTGAAGTACTTCCTAGGACTTGAATTGGTCTACAAAAATTCAGGTATATTCATTACTCAGAAGAAGTACATTCAGGACATGGTCAAGAAATTTAACTTGCAGGAAGCTAAAATCTCAAACATTCCTATGGAGGTCAATCACAAACTCAGTGCACATGAAGGAGAAGAACTCAAGGATATTACAGGTTACCAAAGTTTGGTAGGTAGTCTTAATTATGCTACCTTAACTAGGATTGATATCTCATATGGTGTTAGTGTACTTAGTCAATTTATGCATAAGCCAAGAGTACCACATTTGGAGGCAGCCAAGAAGATAGTAAAGTACCTAAAGGGAACACAAAATCATGGTTTGTATTATCCATATTCATCAGACATTGACATCAAGGTATACTCAGATGCAGATTGGGCAGGTTGTAAGGATGACAGGAGGAGTACATCTGGTTACATATGTTTTGCAGGTGATAAACCAATTTCTTGGTCATCCAAGAAACAACCCACAGTGGCTCTATCATCTACTGAGGTAGAGTACAGAGGGCTAGCCAATGCCACTCAAGAATCAGTATGGTTGAAGTTACTCTATTCAGAATTGGGCCTATACACAAGGCCACCTATCATATTTGGTGATAATACAAGTTCACTCCATTTAGCTGCTAATCCTGTGTATCATGCTAGGACAAAACACATAGAGGTGCATTACCACTATGTGAGGGAGAAACTACTTAGCAAAGAAATCCAATTATCATATGTGTCCACTAATATTCAATGTGCAGATTTGCTTACAAAAGCTTTGGATGGGAGCAAGCTATGCAGGTTTAAATCCATGATTGGATTACAGGATATCATTGAAGACTAAAGATGAAGACTCAAGCAAGTGTTTGGCTTGAGGGGGAGCTGTTGGTGCAAGCAAGCCTTAACACTTGGCTTTGTTGTGTGCCTTTGAAGACCCAACTTAAAGCTTGGACTATTGAACCCTTGGAAAGCATAAAAGATTGAACCCTTGGATGATACATTCACAAGAGTCAATAATCATGTGAACCTAGTCTTAGTGATTCTTACTTTTATCTCATGTAAAAGTCTATATGACTTTAACCACTCATGTAATCACACCTAACAGAGGAAGTCGTGGAAAATTTGATTGATTGAGTAGGTGAATGATTGAGAGAATATCTCATTCACTTTTAGATACATGATTCAAGGAGATTGACATAGATTTGAAATTCAAAATTTTACTCAATCTCTATAAAAGCTACAAGTCAAAAGTCGCGGATATACTACACTCCTCCCGAGGCTAATCCAAGAAATTCAGTGAGTGTGTGAGAGCTACTACCTAGCCTACACCTCTGAGTACCATTGGGCATCACATTACATGCCAATGGGAATGTACAATCATTAGATTTAATCAATATACATATATTCATAGTCTCTGTTTTCTCTGAGTGACTACCTCCAACTCTGTCAACTTCAACAGAGCATATCTCAAGATCTACTGAACCAAAATTGATGATCCAGGGCTCATTGGAACCAGCTCAAAGCATTCTACAATACTACAAAGTTTCAAGTAAATCTATTCAGCTAATTGGGAGAAATCGCTGTCGAAGTGATCACTGGTATATTTCTGTGTGATTCCTAAAAAATCGGGGGTGTCCCTGATTTTGCTAAACATCATGCTCAGTGTATAGTTTATCATTTGAAGTGATTTAACTTGCTAATAGTAGCTTGTTAAGTTAATTTAATACTCCCAGAAGGAATTAGACCAATTGTAAGTGTGCTAGACACACTGAGCTTAGGACTGAGCAGGTGTCATTACAGAAATAGCAAGTTTTTGGACTTATGAAGGTTCAAACTTATCTGTTTTTGATTTGATCATAACTCAATCATTTTGTAAAGCACATATATAGTTTCTTGGTGTCATTTGGAAGCTCAAGGAGTCTCCTAACCATATCTGAAGAGAAAAGAGGGCAGGTGTGAAGCAGGTCTAGCAGCACCAACTTGATCTTCTGATTGTACCCAGCCATCACATCCAACAACAAGGCCGCGAGAATCTCCCCATGATTTCTGTAACCCGGATGGCAGAATTGTTCCCTCGTTATTCATCTAATGAATACGCCATTCTTTGCCGACCAGAACTCGAAAGAACTGCATTACAATTCCTAGTTGCTATACTCAATTTCCAGAAACGAACTTATGGTATCTCTCGACCATTTTATTCTGCCATCGATATAGCTGCCCGAGAACCTGTTAACTTCGCGTCGTTTTTCTTTCAACGAATTCATAAGGAGTGCGTCTCAATCATGAAGCAAGTTAGCAAAGGCAAAACTCCTAGGTCTCGACTTCCGCACATTCTGTCATTTCTTTTTCCAGCTATAATGCAAGCACAACCACCATCAAGAGGACCAGTACTACAGATTGAAGAATCAGCGCAACTTTTAGATGAAGACGAAGAAGATGAAGAAGAGATGAATTAGTTATTCAGAAGTAAACGAATCAGAATCAGTTCTTCTAAAAGTAAGATTGCAGGTTCAGTCGGACAAGACGAAGAAGTACAACAGGAGGTCGATCAGCATCCAGGTGAAGCAATACAAAAGGAAGCCGAACAACAGCAAGAAGTACAACACGACACAGAACAACAACACGAAAATAAAGAAGGGAAAGCCAGTAAACAAGACAAAGCAGTAGAGAATGAAGCTGATCAGCAAGACAAGGAAGTAGAAACAGAGGCCAAGTATCAAGATGAAGAGAGGTGCCATGATACAAATACGTCTATGCACCAGGAATCATCAGTGTATTCATTAGCGTCTGAGCACCAACAAACGCAGAAGCAAACTGAAACTGAAGCAATTTCAACTGATAAAGTCTGTCAACAGCAGCATCAAGAGAACCAACAAATCCATGAACAACAACCTACTAATGATGCACTGGATAAGCTCCTGAAGGCAGCAGAAGCAACAGATGCCGGCACCGCAGCGAATGAACAACAGGATACAAATAAGGTAACAAGCTCTAACGCAGCTCGTCCCATTTTACCACCGGAAAATGAAGTACATCCCATCCAAGACCACCTCGACGATTCATCATCATCTTCCCCTAACTACTCGCCACTGAATTCTCAACAATTACTCACCGATACGTTTGCCCAACCACGACAATTTCTGCAAACACAATCTGTTCAGGTATTTTCTGAATTAGCATCGATCGGACAGTTTCTTATTAATCTCTCCCAGCAATTACCTGCTCAGATAAGAGCTGATACAGACAATATCTACAAGGAGTTGCAGCATAAAGTAGAATTACTGGAAGTCGATATTACTCCTCTTCAAGAAGAATTATACATAGTAAAGGCAGAAAATCAGGCCCTACACGAACAGGTGAAGCAGCTGCAAGAACGACTCAGTGACCAAGAAGACATAACAAAACAACGGGATGAAGCTCTGAAAACAATGAACAATCAAAAAGAATTGTTGATAGTAGCCAATGCAGAAATCAATAAGTTAACACAGAACTTCAAAGATGCAGAAGATGTTAGAGTAGCATTAGGCAACTTACTGGAAGAAACTAGATTACAGCTGGCCCAAAAAGATCAACAAAACCAAAAACAGCAAAGAGAACTGAAGCAAAAAGAATTCAAGTTGAATACTACAAAAGACAGTTTATCAACAGTTAACGACATACTGCATAAGTATCTCGTTGAAGAGCCTCAGAAACAGAAAAGATTAGCAGATACGAAAAGGGAAAGAGATGCATATCATAAAACGATCCAGTTCCTCAACCAACAGTTAGAAAGGCTCGACAATCAAGTATGCAACCAAAATGATTACATCCATCGAATGCAGCAACAAGTAACAGACATGAAGACAGCCAGAGATGCGGCATTGGCCAATGAATTTTATTTACAGGAAGCATTCTTACAAACCGAGGCTGAAAATTTACTTTCGGAAGCTATTGTGCTCAGTTCGGTGCGCACAGATGCCCAATTATTAGAACCCGACACCCTGAAAAATGTATTAGAAACTCTTAAGAAAAAGATTGCCCGTATCTTTCGATCAGCTAGAAGTATGTATTTAGAAGGTCTCGCAGCAGAACTGTAAAATTCGGTCCTACAAATCCTGTGTTGTACTGATGATTTTTATTAAAAGTCACGATTTTTGTGCATAATACTCTTCGCACATGTAAAAGACGTTCCAAGTCCAGCATCGATCTACGGGATAAAATACAGAATGATGATTTTTGATGCTACAATTTCGGTAAGAAGTATGAAGTGTCATGTCCGAATGAAATATCATCATTCCAGCAAACGGCAGTTCAAGTTCTAGTGCTTATAAAATGCGTATGCCCAGCATAGTATTTTTCTGTATAGTATTCTGCGAGCTTTGTACTAATTAACAAAACTTCTAGCATATTATTTTCGGCGAGCCTTACAACTATGTCTGAATCGGATATACTAAGATGGCAACTTAGGAAGCGCGCAATTGCACAGAACCGTGTTGTGACTACAACAGATACTACATTACAGGATGATGAAGATGACTCAAGAACTTTGGCAACATCACCGGGTTAGCATAACAACATATTATTTTCCACAAAATTTAAAATAGAGCTTGACATCCATTCTAGGAGAAATGAGAACTGGTTACGGAGGATCGGACTCCTCCAGTTTGCTAAGTTACCCTGGGAACAGTGGACAGGTAATGAAGATGCAGAGAATCAGTTACACAGCATGCGACAAACAAAAGGTCTCCTTATAAATCAGGTACAATTTTCACCACAATTAGTTTCGTCAGTATTTCAATTACCGTTGTATGAAGAGGAAAACTTTCCCAAATGTTCTTATAACGACCTGCGAAAAGAATTTGGTAAGGGCGAAGGTCGTAGACGCTATTTTATGATGAATAATGCCACATATACTCGCCGTGAACAATTTAAATGGTACTTAGAAAGGCTCTGCTTTATAGTCAGATTTGATCTTATGTCTAGAGAAAATTTTTCGCCTCTAGTACAAGCGGAGACTAGAGGAAAAGTGAGCTAGGCTCACTGGTTGTACAACCATTTACACAAATAGTTTTTTGTTGGGGACAAACGCAGGTCCCAAAAATACACTCGTTTACCAGTGTATTTAGCTGCTATTTTTCAATTCATACAAGCTAGAAGACCAAATGTTGAAAAACACGGTATGCTCAGCTCAGAGCATAACTACACAAATGAACAAGATGAACCTGATACACTGTTAGACTCCTCTGAGGATGTATGCCCCACAGACGGCACTGAACAGGCAAGGGTGTTTGGAACACCTTTTTCGTTGATAACAAAAAGAAAGTTACAGCAGTCACCCCAACCAGTAAATTCGAAGAAGTCGAATACTAATGATTCTATTGCCAGAACCGGAAATCAGGTATATAGCATGTAGAAAAAATTACAAGAAGTCTCAGATTTTTTAATACAACAAGAACAGAAGCTACAACTGGGAAAAGATCAGGCATTGGCCAATATGAACCATTTTAATTCTTTGTTAACATCAAATCAACAATTGCAAAACGCACTGAAAGATAAAACAGAACTGCTGAGAGAAGTACAGAATGAACATAATCAACTGATAGTTACATTAGTTAATATTACCAAATCTATTAAGGAATTCCAACAGTACCAGGAAGCGGTGCAGAAACAGATACATGACGAAATGACCAATTTTTCGGCAATGAATGCCACTCTACAGAACGAAATTGAAGTCTTACGATCCAGAATACAGGTCTTGCAGGATTTAGAAAAACAGGTCTTAACTGGCGAAGGAATTAATCTGGATGCCACTTTAATGACAAAAATCGATATCGAAGCATTAAAACAAAAGTTGAGCACTCATGTACATAACAGTTGGAAGCTTTTTTGTCGTAGATGGTTGGCCATTACAATTCCAAAAATGGACAACATACGCTCAGGTTTTGTCTCCCAACACGACCATGATTTGGTAGATATGATTAACCAGCAGAAGTAGCAATTGGAACAACAAAAACAGAAAATAATTCAATTACAGAAAGAAATTCGGCAACAGAAATCTGGAACAGGTAGTCCCAAAAAACAAACGCCCTCGATTGCAGATAATGATATCTCTGATAAGATTCAGGTCGATCTTGCGGGTTCGAGTCCACCGTGCGTGCCAGTGTTACAAGGCCGACGGAGCGAGACAACCGCAACCGCAGAAGAAGGACAAACAAGAATTTTGGCTGAAATGACGGAGATGCAGGAAATTACGCAAGAGTCAGTAAAAGAAGGATGCGAAAGCGATAAAAAGTAGGATGAAGAAGAAAGAGAGAGAGAGAACTTCCGCCGCTCTGTCTGGCTGGTGGGAGCAGAGATCACTGTGTGAGAAAGAGAAGGAGAGAACGTTTTGGATTGATGGTTGAGATGTGAGAGAAAGGTAGTAGAGAATTGCGCATGTGAAGGTTAACAGGAATTTACTCAAGAGAGACAGAGAGTTAGAGACGTCAAGAGAAAGCAAGAGTTCAATTGTTGTTTGTGTCACGATTGTTATTTTGTAAGTGCATAGCATTACGTACTTCTTGAGAAGAAAGGTTAGTCAATATCTGCAAGAAACTGTGATACTATTCTCTGTAGTAGTGAATCGGATTAATGTATTAGGATATACCTCTTTTTGAGTACTCTGAATTAAGTGTTACAGTGGATGACGTTCAGTATACTGTTATATCATTTTTGACGGTATGTGTGCGCACTGTTGATAATAATTTTCTGGTATACACCATGTGTATAACGAATTGTGTGATTGAAGATGAATATGACGGCTTGGAAAGTGTAGTATCGTGAACCATTGAGTAATCTGTTGTGGTGTTGCAGTACTGTGTACGACGTTTTATTCTGTTATAATCAGAATACGGAATAAGATACGGTATATTCTGTTTACCTTTGTTGAGAGGACGAGGAAGATAACAACAACTTTGATGTTAGAACTTTTAAATAGTAAGAACGATAGTATGGCAATAAACTGACGCACCTGATCCATGTTAAGAACGATTTTACTGTTGTGAATTGTCCGCAAATGTATTTTGGATATTGATGAAGGATTAGATAAAATGTGGAATGATTAGATGGGAAAATAGTACAGGGCCTCTATCTAATAGACCCCTACCACTCCCAAGAACCCGAGGACGCGATAATACTCTTCCGAAAGTTGGATAGAAAGTATTATCGTTTAACAATATATATACATGTACACACACATATACATACTTGTACACATATACACATATATATAGTCTATTTCCTCTTTCATAGGATTACGATCATAATCATTACATTGCATTGAAGCAAATAAAAATGGTTAATTTTTAGTGTTTTAAATTAGAAAAATCAATAATACATATAGTTACAAAGGTAGCAACAAAACCATTATGCCCCATCTCACCTGAGCAAGACATAAGGCCTACTTCAATTCTCTTTTTGGAGCATCTTGTGTTTATTTAATGAAACAAAAGTACCTATATTAAATGTAAAGTATTTACAAAACATCAAAGAATAATAACTCATATTAATATAAACTATTTTACATACCTTCTGATCAAGATATGTTCCCTGTAGACATAGGATTTTGCAACAATATTGCAACACCTCAAGCGGTATGTCATGTTGGAGTTAGACGTCTGCGGAAGCACGCGAACATCATAAGGAAGAAGAAGAATCTTGGAGCACAACGCTCAATACTGAATGTATTACTAGAGAATGTACAAAGATAAGTAGCCCATTAGGGCAATAGGCATATATACAACCGGGGGAAAAAAACCTCCTAAAGAGGGAAAAAAGTGCCCCGGCGGTCCTAGTGTGTTCACACACATCACTGCCTAAATATATCAACAAAGCCCCCTTCGGAGTGATGCGGTGAACAAGGAGCTGGCACTCATTTATAAGGAAGTGCCAAGCTATGTGGAAATCACTCCACAAAAGGAAGTAAGCCCAAAGCTTTGCGGAAAGCTTCAAACTTCTCCCTAGGCAGAGCCTTTGTAAAAAGGTCTGCAATGTACTCCTCCGTGGGCACATATGCCAAGTTGATCTCCTCAGTAGAGAACCTCTCCCTGACATAGTGATAATGCACCTCAATGTGCTTAGTGCGAGCATGGAACAAAGGGTTCCTCGCAACTGCCAATGCACTCTGACTATGAGTGAAGATGGTGGTGGTAGAAGTCTGACCAACACCGAAATCAACCATAAGGCATCTGAGCCACACAGACTCAACAGTCGTTGTGAAAGCGGCCGTATACTCAGCCTCACAACTAGAAGTGGCCACACTAGGCTCTTTCTTGCTCAACCAAGATATACATGAGCTACCAAGCATGAAGCAAAAGCCACTAGTGGACACACGAGTGTCATAGCAACCAACCCAAATAGAGTCAGAAAAAGCATGCAAATTTGGCGGTAGTGATCCCCCCTTGGGATAAAACAACCCAAGTAGACGAGTACCACTCAAATAGCGAAAGATGCGCTTAACTGCCTTCCAATGCTTGACTCCCTGGCAATGCATAAACCTGCTCATCTGTGAGATAGCAAATTGAATATCTGGCCGAGTAATGCATAAGTAAATCAAACATCCAACAGCCTACTAATAGATAACAGCATCAAATGCATCTCCAGCATCATGAAGACTCAATCGTAAATCTGCCTCCATTGGAGTGGCAATAGGCTTACAGTCTTCAAGGCCAAAACACTGCAATAATGTGTCAATATATTTCGTTTGACACTAAGCTATTCCACCACCAACTTCCATAAATTGAATGCCCAAATAGTGATGGAAAAGCCCCAAATCAGATATCTCAAATCAGGCATGCAAATCAGCCTTAAAATGAGCAATATGCTTCTCAATAGGACTAGTGAGCAGCATGTGATCAACATAGATAACAATGATCAGAAGCACATCATTAGCACGCTTAACATATAAGGTGCTTTCAGTTGGACTATTCTCAAAACCATGTGCAATCAAATAGGCATGTATCTTCTCATACCAAGCACGTGGTGCTTGCTTTAAACCATATAATGCCTTCTTTAACCTGCACACCTGGTTTTCATGCCCTTTTTGCACAAAGCCACAAGGCTGAAAAACATACACTTCTTCATGCAAGTCACCATTCAGAAATGTTGTTTTAATGTCCAATTGATATACATTCCAACCATGATGAGCTGCAAGTGCACAGATGCTCCGAACAGTAGCCATATGGCATGTAGGTGCAAAGGTCTCATCAAAATCAATGCCTCTTTCCTGTGCATAACCCTTTGCAACAAGCCTAGCCTTATACCTGTCAACTGTACCATCCAATTTACGCTTTAGCTTGTATACCCACTTAGTGCCAATGGCCTTCTTGCCTGGAGGCAAGTCACATAAAAACCAAGTATCATTCTTCATTATAGCATCATATTTAGATTGCATGGCACCCATCCAATTTTCTGAATTTTGTGCTTCATCAAACAAAACAGGCTCATTCTCATCACAAAGACTAGATGCAGCCATAGCATAGCAATCTGATGCAAAAGAGGCACTGTGAGAGCCTGAACGAGTACGATATGATAGAGGTGCATCTAATTTGTTGTCATGCAAAGTCTTCACCAGCCATTTTGGCATAGTTTTTGCCTGCTCAATATCAGCTCTCTCATCAACTAGTGCATCATGTAAATCTGCATCAGAAAGTAAAATTAATGCAATGAGCATGATTCATACTTCAGTCTTGAAGTCTCAAAAACTACATTGATTTGGCAGCTTCCAAGCATAGAGAAGCAGACGCCTAATCTATAAGAACTATCTAAATCATAGAAGCATTCCATGTTGTAATTCAAGCCATTATTGTGATCTACAAGATCTAAATTCTTTCATACTAAATCGGTGATGGAATGACTGCAACCCTCTACAGTCCTACGATATGCAGCACAATTAGCATTGATATTAGATAGTATAAGGGATTTAGATTCGTCTATGCATATCTCTAGCAAAGTATGTTTAACAAAAGGCCACAATACGAATGCACATGTGATATTGACCACACATTTTCGCCAATCTGTATAGTGAATACGGACCAACAAATGATACTAATTACTCCGACACATGAGCTCCATATCAAAGTAGGTAAGGAGGGTCTAGTGAGCAAGAACCTTCTGTCATGTCCTTTACAGTTGTTATGGGCATCAAAGATGCGCAAGGTACCTTTTTCTGAGTGTTGGAACGCAAGTTAGTCAAACAGAGCTGGCAAAAGAGTTTATCGGAAAAGCTCTAAGGTTCTCTCTCTCTCTCTCTCTCTCTCTCTCTCTCTCTCTCTCTCTCTCTCTCTCTCTCTCTCTCTCTGCATCTTCCTCTCCCACCATCTTGTATTCTCCGCCTCGACTATGCAATCTATGGAAGTGCTGAAGACAGCAAGTACTCTCAAAGGTGAAGAGGCAGGTCCTGAAACGATATATGTTGTCGTCAAAGACGACATGTACTACAATTGGAACGCGTCCAGCATAATGTTCCTCCTGCTCTTCGGACTTTCGCCATCTCCCAAACATTTCAATTCCGTATCCAAGAATATGTGGATAAAACCCTGGATGTTCCGCCTTTCGATAAAACCCAAAAACCCTGGATGTTCCGCCTTTCGATAAAAAATGTCGCACATGCAGATACATACGCTTTAAACATCACCTCCACTGGAAAACAACAAAAAACAGGGCATATCGCTTGTAATGTCACTGTGAAGAACTGGGCATATCGCTTGTAACGTTTGCATTTCTAGAATCATGCATATGAAAAGACTAGCAATTGATCATCCACGTTGATTAATTATGATTGACCCGTTTCCTAGTTGGAAATAAAGCATGGATTCAGAATCAAACAAGGTTTTTTATATTAATATCGATTGACAGTCGACAGGCACGAGGCCTATATGCTCTTGCATTAAATATTCCACGTATTCCTATTTATGGTGTAACATATGTAGAAAATACTCAGTAAATTACAAGTAAATAACAATTCCGAATACTCTAAAACACAATCTTTTACGCTCTTCTGTTACCCTCTCTTCGTTACTGTACATGTAAAAGACCAGAGTTCTAGAATTCTATGAGTTTTCTGAACCCAAAAATAAACACGACAAGATGTATTTGTTTCAAACACCAAAAAGTTATGGCAATCTTATCGATAGATGAGATAACGTTTCCTGCT
The DNA here is from genome assembly GCA_020310875.1 of Ceratopteris richardii. Taxonomy (NCBI): domain Eukaryota; kingdom Viridiplantae; phylum Streptophyta; class Polypodiopsida; order Polypodiales; family Pteridaceae; genus Ceratopteris; species Ceratopteris richardii. The sequence continues at coordinate 178,591,520 of CM035422.1, read as the reverse complement.
CTCTAAAAAAGAATATGTGATTCAAACAATGCAAAAAGATGTAGATTCAAACAATGTAATTCAAACAATGTAGATCAGACATAAGAAAATTATAACCTAGTTCAGGGTTTTCCTGGATGAACTCTAGAGACAATTTCATCCAGACATGCAGAGAAATTCATACATACATGTATACATACAAACAGTCATATATACGTACACGAATACTTACTTACTTAAATAGATACATTAAAATCATATATTCATACATAGATAGATACATACATACATACGTACATACATACATGCATGCATACATACATACATATATACATGTCTATATAGATACATACTTATGAAGGTCATCATGCACTAATACTTCAATGTTAGTTTTCCACTACTCACAAAATTTACCCAAAGTAAAACAAAAATTATTCCTTCCTAATATTGGTACTCTAATGCCCTTACAAATAAGCTAACTAAGGGGTTTGCTCAGCCCCACTTATAATAAACTATTACTTCTTTATATTACAAACATACATGCATAAATATATACATACAAATACACACATACGTACATACATATAAATCTACATAGACATATATATGCATACACTACATGAGAATTCGGGGTGTAGCAATGCTCCCAAATGAAATTAGAACATGAGACACCTTGCTTATGCGACACTCTAGAAAAAGAGCATCACATAAGCAATGTTCCTTAAAAAACAAAAAGAGAACCGTCGCATAAGCGACACCTACCGTCCCTTATGGGATGGGACTTAAGTAGCTCTGCTACTAGCTACCTCACATATTAGTGATGCTAGCAAATTGATTGTGATGCAACATGATTGCTTATGCAACACTAGCTTTAAGATTAAAAATCTTTGGTCTCTCCCGACACATTTGTTCTAGGATTCGAATGCACATTGACCTTGAGAGAGAGAGGGAGATAGACAAAGAGAGAAAGACACCCACAAGGATTGAGAGAGAGAGAGATAGAGAGACAAAGAGGTATGTATACACAAATACACACACATGCATACACATACATATGCATACATACATACACACATGCCTACACACATATGCATACACACAAATATACACACACACATAGACACATACACATATACTTACACATGTATACACATACATACACACATACACACATACACATAGACACACATTTACATACACACACACATATGCATATACACACATGAACAGGCTCATACACACATATACATAAACACACATATTCATTCATGCACATACATAGACATACACACATACATATACACATGCACACTCAAACATAAACATACACATACACATACATATACATATACACATATACATACAGATACACATACACATACACACACATTCACATATACACACACACATACACTAACATACACACATATACATACACACACATATACATACTGTTGGGAAAGATGGATGGATACTCCAGAAAATGAGTAGGTACTGCCAAATTTTTCTTTGTACCAGCCCCTTCTTGCTTGAGAGTTGAGTTGTAAGTCCTCTTAGCTTTCCAATGACACTAAATAAGTGCCTATTTACTTTGGAACTGATGTGAGAAATGATTGAACCAAAACAGATTATTTCCAAGCTGAAAGATTAATGCAAACCTACTATTTTTTGTTCACATACCTACTGCTTGTTATGCTTAGTGCTTTTAGTACACTAGGAATTAGAGAAATTTCTTTTAGAGGTATCTAACTAGCTTAGTTAGCTAATGATTCCAAGTGGAATCTCTTAAAAGGATACACTATACACAGAGCAATCAATTTAGCAATTGAATCATTACCCCCTATTTTTTAGGACCTCTATAGAGTTTGACGAGTGAGTGCTTTGATGCACGTTTCTCCCAATTGGATGAATAGATTGTCTTCAAAACTTTGTGAGCATGTAGAGAGCTTGGAGTGGATTCTAACAAGCTATAGATCATTGAAAATGATAAAGGAATGACTAAGATATGAGCAGTACAAGTTGATTGTTATGAATGACTATAACAAAGAGACCATAGATGAGTAATATTAAAGAACAATGTTGTACAAGATCATAGGCTTGATAATCAATGCTTAATGATGGTGAATAGTGTAGGTTACAATGTAGACCTCACTCTCTTACAATGTGACAATGGAGAACTCCGGAATGGAGGCATACACCTGCGAGTTTTTTGACATCTTTTATAGTTGAGTGAATTCAAATTTGAATTTGAATTGTTCATTGGCTCTCACTAAAAGTAGTCCTCCAATCTAGGAGATATTCCCTCAATTGAAGTCGTGACGTTTCAGCTAATAAAATCCACGAGTTTAGTGGTGGTTACAATGATTCTTCCGAGTCAAAAATGACTTTTACAAATGGTAAAGATAAAAGATCTTCCTAGCAATGGTTTCCATGGAGCTTCAAATATTCAAAAACTTCTAGCCAAATGTGTAAGCTTGAACTTTGCACCAACAGCTCCCCCTCAAGCCAAACATTTTGTCTCGGTCTTCTTCTTCAATCTTCTTGAATGTCCTACAATCCAATCATAGACATAAATCTGCAAAGTTTTGTACCATCTAATGCTTTAGTCAATAAATCTGCACATTGCATATTAGTAGACACATAAGCCAATTGAATTTCCTTGCTCAATAGCTTCTCTCTCACATAATGATAGTGGACCTCTATATGCTTGGTCCTAGCATGATAAATGGGATTTGCTGCAAGATGTAGTGAGCTTGTATTATCTCCAAAAATCATTGGAGATGTAGTATGCAAGCCCAAATCTATGTATAGTAGTCTGATCCATATGGACTCTTGAGTAGCATTGGCCAATCCTCTTTTCTCTACCTGTGTAGAAGACAAAGCAACAGTAGGTTGCTTCTTTGAAGACCATGATATAGGTTTATCACCTGCAAAGGATAGGTATCCTGAGGTACTTCTTCTATCATTTTTGGAACCGGCCCAATGTGACAATGGAGAACTCGGGAATGGAGGCATACACCGACGAGTTTTTTGACATCTCTTATAGTTGAGTGAATTCAAATTTGAATTTGAATTGTTCATTGGCTCTCACTAAAAGTAGTCCTCCAATTTAGGAGATATTCCCTCAATTGAAGTCGTGACTTTTCAACTAATAAACTCCATGAGTTAAGTGGTGGTTACAATGATTCTTCCAAGTCAAAAATGACTTTCACAAATGGTAAAGATAAAAGATCTTCCTAGCAATGGTATCCATGGAGCTTCAAATATTCATAAACTTCTAGCCAAATGTGTAGGATTGAACTTTGCACCAACACATACTACACATATACACACATACACACACATACACACGCATATACACACTTATACACACATATACACATACACACACATACACATACACACAGATACACATATTGACACATATGCACACATACACACACATAACACACACACATAACACACACATATAACACACACACATAACACACACACATAAGAGACACATACACATGCATACACATACACACATGTACATGCATACACATACACACATATACATATACATACACATACAAAAACATACACATACACATATAAAAACACACATACACATAGATATATACACACAAACACATATATTGATACACACATACACCATACATATAAACACATACACATAAACACACATACACATACACATACATGCATACACACATGCATATGCATTTACACACATATACACATACACATATATACATACACACACATACACACATATAGAGACACACATATACACACACATACACACACATATGTATGCACATACAGATATACACATGCACATGCATACACACATGCACACACACACACACTTACATACACACATACACACACATACACATACACAAATATACATACACACAAATACACAGACACATAGACATATATATACACACATACATTCAGATACACACACACACATACACATACATATATATATATATATATATATATATATATATATATATATATATATATATATATATATATATATATATATATATATATATATATATATATATATAGGTACACATAGATAAATACACACACATATAGATACATTCATACATAGAGACACACACATAAAACATACACATGCACACATATTCATATGCATACATGTATGCATACACAAACACATACAATTACACATATAGATACACATGCACATACACATACACATACACATACACATACCCATACACATACACATACACATACACATACACATACACATACACATACACATACACATACACATACACATACACATACACATACACATACACATACACATACACATACACATACACATACACATACACATACACAAACACATACACATACACATACACATACACATACACATATGCATATACGTACACATATATACACATACACATACACATACACATACACATACACATACACATACACAAACACATACACACACACATACACACACATACACATACACATACACATACACATACACATACACATACACATACACATACACATACACATACACATACACATACACATACACATACACATACACATACACATACACATACACATACACATACACATACACATACACATAAACATACACATACACATACACATACACATACACATACACATACACATACACATACACGTACACATACACATACATATACACATACACATACACATACACATACACATACACATACACATAATACACATACACATACACATACACATACACATACACATACACATACACATACACATACACATACACATACACATACACATACACATACACATACACATACACATACACATACACATACACATACACATACACATACACATACACATACACATACACATACACATACACATACACATACACATACACATACACATACACATACACATACACATACACATACACATACACATACACATACACATACACATACACATACACATACACATACACATACACATACACATACACATACACATACACATACACATACACATACACATACACATACACATACACATACACATACACATACACATACACATACACATACACATACACATACACATATACATACACATACACATATGCATATACGTACACATATATACACATACACATAGATACACACACATACCTATACATACACAAATACACACACATAAACATTCATACATACACACATACACATGCATACACACATACTCACACATACACATACAAACACATATACATACACATACATGTCAAGGACAATGCTGCAACCTTAGCACTTTTATTTCAAGATATCATGTTCAACATGTGATGATTGAGGATGACACATATCACTTTTTCAGTTCTCTAACATGTATAGTGGTCATGTTGGTATATGTCAAGGATACTTTGGTGAGCTTTACTATATTTATCTATTGAGAGTGATAACACATATGTTCTTGCTAGCTCACTCATTTGTAGACATTAGGATTTTTCTCATGTAGGGATCTTTATATATTGCACTAGTATTTTTGTATTAGGTCATTCTTGTATATTTTATTTATGTAATAGAAGAAGACAAACATTCTTCCTTGCCTCAACTTGTGTCTGTGCTCCTCTCTTTGTATGTGAGAGTGTGAGAGAGCTCTCTTCCTTGCCTCCTTTCTCTTGACATGGTATCATAGCATGTGTGGCTATGGGAAGATCATCAATAAGGCCGAGAGTGAAGAGTATATGAGAAGGCATGGAGAACAGAAACCTTCACAAATGATATCATATTGCTACAAAATTTGGTGCGAAAGTAGAAGGCATCAAAATATTTTCATGAGTTATTCCTTTAGGGTCACTAGTTTTTCTCAGATTTTAGTTTTGTAGCCATCCGCACCTCCATTTTAGTGCAACGTGGGGCTCAAAAAAAGCACGTCAGTTTGTGAAACTGTAACTTGTGATCTATTTGGAAATACTCAAATATTGAACATCCAAAATTTTCAAGTGATTCACTATATTGTTCATACTAAAAAATTGTGCTTTTTTGAGATCAAACTATCATGTCATAGTGTGAGAGTGGTCAAGCAAAGGTACTCCTAGTGTTTGTGCAATGTTGTGAATTGCTCGAGAAATGTCAAACATTGATGGAATGAATCAACTTATGAGTGATAAGTCGGACAAGAATGGATTTCATGCTTGAAGATTCATAATGATAAATTTCCTGATAGTAAAAGGCTACTAGATATACATCAAAGGAGACAATGAAAATGTTCCACAATTAGCATAAAGGAAATGGATTGTGGACTAGTTAAGAGCATATGAAGAGTGGAATCAAGGAGCATGGAAGGTAAGGTATTGGTTTCTTATTAGCATACAAGATAGCACGATTGGGCACATACATGATGTCAAAGCTTTGAAAGAGGCTTAGAAGAGTCTGGTCACATTATATTAGAACAATACAAAGGCTCAAAAATTGCAACTCAAGCACTAGTTTCATACATTAGAGAAAAAGAGCATCTTGGTAAGTGACTACACCATGCAAATCAAAAGTATATGTAAGTCACTTGCATCTATTCATGTTAATGTAGATGATTATGATAACGTGGAAGTGTGTCTTTTTTTCATTAGGAACTACATATAAGCACTACATAACTTCTATTCAGACCTAGGACGATACTCTTAATACTACTGATCTAATGTCCATGCTTATAATTGAAGAAAAGAATCTTGGCTAAGACTCAAACTCCCAAGGAAAAGGCAATTCTCATAATGTATTCTACTCTAGTAGAGGAAGAGGCTTAGCAAGTGGAAAAGGAAATCGAAACCCAGATGAAGGACAACAACAGAAGCATGTAGGGAGTAGAGGATAGTTTTGAGGCAAAGATGCCAAAGAGGCCACAAAATTTTCCAAAGAAATGATTCAGGTAAAGTCACTAAGGGACACTAGAATTGTGGTAAACTTGGTGACTTTGAAAATTATTGCAAGGTGAAGAATCAAAATAGCAGAAAGTGAAAAAGCAATTATGCATCCACAAGTGCAGATGATTCAGAGAAGTTATTCATGGTCCAACATCACATGACGAATACGATATCTATTGATATTTCTATATCAAATGTTAATGTCTAATATGTTGATTTAGGTGCCTCAAATCACATGAACATTAATGCAAAATGGTTTAATAGCTTGGAAAAATTATCCATTCCTAGATCTGTTTAAATAGGCTATGTCATATCACATCCTATCGAGTATATAGGAAACATAGCACTATCTATGGAGGACGGATAGGTAAAACATCTTGTTGATGTATTGCATGTTCCCAATATAAAAAGGAATCCAAGTTTGGACATATGGTTGATAAAGGATTACAAGTAGCGATTAATGTTGAGGGTTTATATGAAGAAGTGTAAAAAGATAGTGAAAGGTTATCGCCAAAGGAAAAAAAGTGGGTAAGATGTTTGCCTTAATCACGAAAATTTGTGAAATGAATGTAGTCATGTTTGCAAAAGTTGCATGTGTTATTGCTCACATAGAGATTTGGCACAAGAAAATTGGACATAAAAATTTGCAGAGGTTGAACTTGATGTAGTCAAAGGAGATTGCCAATGGAATATCAAATTTCAAGGTTGCAAAGATGTAGAAGGTATGTTAAGCATGTCAACTTGGTAAACAATCAAGGTCATCATTTTTGGATGACAAGCATGTCATTTACAATGTGCAATAGATAGTACATATAGATGTTTGGGGTCCTGCAAAGACCACATCTATGGGAGGATGCAAGTTTTATGTCACTTTCATTGATGAACATACATAAAAAGTATCATTATACTTCATGAAAGAGAAGAGTGAGGTATTTACTTACTTTCAAAATTTTAAGCTTATGGTGGAAAAGTACATAGGGAAGCATATTTAGACATTGAGATTTGATGGAGGAGGTGAATACATGTCAAATGAGCTTATCAGTTTTAAGAAAAGTCATGGAGTTCAAAGACAATTTTCATGCAGGTACACACCATAATAGAATGGCATTGGTGAATGCAAAAATAGACATATTGTAAAAGTAGCAAGAACCTTTATGGCTTAATGACTAGGCTGAGTAGTTATCTCCATAAAATTCATCAATTGATGAAGGAAATCCATCTGCCATGTTGTCCAACCTTGCTCCGATACCACTGTGAAGAGAAGGATTTGTACTTGATGAAGATGAAGTGGTGCTCTAGAAACTTTGCACTACACCAGCCAAATGAGCTCCAACGATATGTAGTGGGCCCTTTTAGCTTGCCAAAGGATGTATTAGACACCCTATGTACCTTGGAAGATCACTCTCAAAACGTTGAATGAAAACAGACTAGTGTGACCAATAGTCAACATGAAGAAACTTTCTATTTTGGTCATGGGTGCTTTAGTATTTCACTCCGTGCTCATTCTCTGATTACAATTGACAAGAGAGCTTTAAAGGGAATGTAATTAAGAAGCAATGCAACCTATTGGGAGTTATCTCATAAAAAAGGATTAAGCATACTAAGAGATATAAGTTTAGCAAATCAGGAATGTGATCCTGACTTTTCAGGAGATAGAACATGCAAAAATATAGGTGCCTTCAAATGAATATATATCACGTTTTTGAACTCCAAATGCAATGAAATTTTGGGAGTATATAGTAGACTTGGAGAGCTAACTTTATCATGTTCAAGCACTGAAAATAATGCACCATGCTCAGAGAAACCATCTCTGCAATTTAACTGAAAAACTGAGAAGTATGGCAGTGAACAATACACTCACATAGACATGACGATATGGTCACAAATGATCATGAAAAAAAGTGTATATTGAATGTAAAGTACAAGTCTCAACTTATTGGTACATGTGTGTGCCTTGAGATCACACTCTGATGTGCCATGAAGCTCAACTAATTGTGTTGCAAACCCTACGAATAAATCGAGTGTATATATAGTGATGATTAGAGTCAAGATTTGAATTTGAATCTTGCTCACCTAAAACAATTCTCCTACCATTTAGTGATTGATTCTTTAACGAATTCAATTACGAATTCGTGAAGTTCTTTTCCTACTCATCAAGTGGGTTCAACCACTTTAGATTATTTCACTTTTACATCAAGTAAAACTCAAAAGTTACAAGGGTGAGTTCACAAGTGAAATTTTCAAGGCTTTAGCATCTACTTCAAGTTTCTATGTCTTTAAAAGACTCAAGCCAACTCTTAGACTTTCCATGGACGTATTCTAACATTTTCATCATCAATCAAAGAGTAGAAGCAAAACTTTGATATTAATTTTGAAAACCATTAAGAAGAGTCTACAGAAGTGAACTATCTGGTAAGAATTCATCAACAAAATTCAATTGCTTGTTCAAATCTTTGATCTTTATCAAGAAATTGTCCATGGAATCTTTATCATTCATATGGTCACTCTCCAGCTATTTATAGAGATAAGCAACGCGAGCTACATTTCTGGCCTTGTATAAAGTGGTAAGTATACCCAAGGATCCTTTGCTTTTCTATGCAAGTGAATATGAGTGGTATTGGCATTTTTGAAATAGAAGGCTATCAATGCATGTGCATGAGCATCTTAGCCATACCAATGAAGTTGTTACGTAGTATGTGTAGTAGGAACTGCAATACGAATGGGACTTTGAAGATCATCATCTTCAATTCCATCTACATCATCTTCGATAACTCTATTTGTAGGTGTCAGAGGTCATTTTTCAACACATTGCAGACTATTTCATAGTCCATTTACCACCAATACATGATGCATCATATTTCCTATAATGGGTAATTAGCGTCATCCAACTTGTCCTAGATATCCAACATAAGGAATACATCATTGCTTTTAGCGAGGCCACTTACAAAATAACCTAATGTAGAAAAATGAGTGTATCTTGAAATGTTGAACAGAGCTACCCTCTCAAGCTCTACTAAAACTGTAATAGACTTCGAGGTGCTTGTAGTGCTGAATCGAAACTTGTATATATATTTGGCACAAAAGGATGAAACTACCTATAGAGGCACTGAGACTCTGACCGAAGCGGTTAACCGCACCATGAATGAAGCGGAAACTTGCTCTGATACCAATTGTTTGAGCTTGAGGTTTGTAGAAACACGCAAACAACACAAGGAAGAAGAACAAGCTTGGACCACAACACACACCACTAAATGTATTAGCAAATGAATGTACAAAGATAAGTGTCATGTTAGGGTTATATGCATATATACAATTCAGGGGAAAAAAACCTCCTAAAGAGGGGAAAAATTGCCCCCGTGGTCCTAAGTGTGTTCACACACAACACTACCAAAACATATTTACAAATTCTAGCCTGCCATAAATACAATAGTGATATGCATGTCTCCTTTTAGAACCTAGCTTGCAAACATGCATTTAAGTGTTTTGAGATCTTCTTCCATATGCGATTCAACTTCAAACTTTCCAAACCCTTCGAGTTCAAGAAAATAACCTTCTTGCTCATTCTCTATGGTACTTGATATGTTTATTTGGCGTAAGTACTCTGAAAGACTCTCGTCGCTCCCATGGTACAATACAAAAGAAGCGAGCCATCTAATGTGAATTTTTTATTGTAATTATGGAGCACATAAGGGATGGAGAGAGGTCAGATAATCAAGAAAAATCCCAATTTTTAAGAATGCTCATAATGGAGGGAAACATGGGACCAACACTTTTGATGAGATGTATTGGTTTAACAAGAAAACAGGCGTCCGCAATAGACAAGGAGCATATGACAATCTATCTTTTTTGAACAAGATTTATGAAAGTAGCATCACCTAATTGATATAGGGCATACAAAGATCCTTGTGCAAGAGATTGACTTTACTTTTGGATAGCAACACATCTTCGTCAAAGATCATGATCTAACCCCCCCCTCCCCCCCTTCACCCGCAAGAACAATCATACATTTTGCTATAAGGTGATTAATAAATATGATAATTCAAATTACCTTCTCAAGTCACTTAAAATAATTTTAAATTTATAAAAGTAATTCTCTCAGGTGATTTGTAATTTTATGCATAGCAAGAACCAAGAAAATAGTTGGTATGGAGTACCATCCTATTGTGCTAGTTGGAGACTGGCATAGAAATCTAGCCAAGAGCTCTACAGTTGAATCCATCGATATGATCATGGATATTGGAACTATTGAAACCCAAGGTATCAAGAAACAAAATCCATAATGTAAGAATAGGCAAACAGAGGAGGCGTTGCATAGGCCCATGCATGGGTATTCTACAGCTTAGAGCTAACCATTGTTTCTCACAGCTTAGAGCTAACCATGGTCAACTACCATTCTATGACTACATGCTACCGTTGACTATATTGTAGATGGTTTATTCTCAAGCCTAAAAATCGAATTTCATCACCATGGATGTACCTAGCATTGACCAATTCAGAGTTTTGTAGTTTATCATTGATAATATGGCAAAAGAATGAGTAGGTTGAACATGCGATCATTATTTTTTTTCCTTTGTATTTCGATGAATTTATTAATTTTCTACTATATATATTCTCTTCTCTTCTACTACAATTATCTCTCTTGCACAGCCCTGTGCTTACATGAAAATCATTATGAAGATAGATAATCCAATGATAGATCATGCCCTAAAATGTTGTCATCATAGATACGTTGAAATATACAAGAATAATGTTTCATGGGAGGTATTCTACCACTAACAATATTCTTGTTCTAATTTATACAAAACAGGGTTTCCGACACTATCCACGTGAAGGTACTCCTCGTCTTTGAAGTGATGCTTATCTATTAGGAGGCGCTAAAAACCACGGTTTTTTAACACTTGAATAACATGTCCAAAGTTTTCCAATCTTACTATTATTCAGGTTTTTATGGTCTCGATTTAACTTTTTAGTATTATTCAAGTTTTTATTCAAGTTTTTATTCTCTCTTGGAATGACTTTGTAGAATTTTTGAGTAGGACATTCCACATCTGCAAGTAAACCTTCGTTTTTTTTTGCAGTAATGTAATGCAATGCTTGCAGAGATCAAATCATGATCAGTTATGAATATTTGATAGGTATATTCGCTTCTGTTGAGCAGCATTAGGAAAGGAAAAGTTGAAGGAGCTAGGAAAGAAATAAAGATGTCACTTCCTTCCGTCCAACATGATTTCCGATTTTAAGAGGTATATTTTTTCCCATTATAATTTTTTTATTTTGATATTCTCATGTTTTCTAAAAAATTCAAGAGTCTCACAGGAAAAAAAATCATTCTAAAATCATTTGTGAAGAAAGTAAGGCATAAAAGAGGAATGAAGATAGATTTTTGCCACTGTTAAGAAAATACGAAATCGAAATGGAAAAAAAAAATTACGATTGTTCTCAACTAAGGAATGCTCATATTTCTAGAAACGCTTTCTTGGGGAAATAAAAGAATGAAGAAGAAAATTCATACTTTAAAATTATGAGTAGCCTTTTTTAGTGGATATCTTAATCTAATTTCAAAATTACCAGTTTCCATTTTGAAATCGTCTAAATTAGTGCTGTTGCAGTGCAATTTACGATGTAATATATAACAAACAAGTAAATCATAGGAATAATTTGTTTATGACATTTGAACGGTAAAACGTTATTTTTAGAATGACCGATGCATACTATTTCTTATATTTGTGGAAAAGCGACCCACTTCCAAACTCTAAATTTCAATAACCTTAAGGATTCAGTGCATTTTATTAAGCGATTAACACTTGAAAATAGCATGATCTATACATAAGAGTGCAAATTTGAAAAATGGCCTTGGTTTGGCAGCCTCTATTCATTTCCAGGGTAAAACTAATGCAATGAACATGATTCATACTTCAGTCTTGAAGTCTCAAAAACTACATTGGTTTGGCAGCTTTCAACCATAGACAAGCAGACCCTAATCTGTAAGAACTATCTAAATCATAGAAGCATTCCATGTTGAAATTCAAGCCATTATTGTGATCAACAAGAACTTAATTCCTTCATATTAAATCGGTGATGCAATGACGGCAATCCTCTACAGTCCTACGATGTGCAGCACAATTAGCATTGATATTAGATAGTATAAGGGATTAAGATTCGTCTAAGACATATCTCTACCAAAGTATGTTTAACAAAAGGCGACAATACGAATGGACACATTTTCGCCAATCTGCATACTGAAAACGGACTAACAAATGATACTAATACTGCGACACATGAGCTCCATATCAAAGTATCTCTACCGTGGTAAGGAGGGTCTAATGAGTAAGGTCCTTTTGTCATGTCTTTTACAGTTGTTATGGGCATCAAAGATGCCCAAGGTACCTTTTTCGGAGCGTTGGAACGCAAGTTAGTCACACAGAGCCGTCAAAAGAGTTTATCGGAAAAGCTCTCTATCTCTCTCTCTCTCTCTCTCTCTCTCTCTCTCTCTCTCTCTCTCTCTCTCTCTCTCTGCATCTTCCTCTCCCACCATCTTGTATTCTCCGCCTCGACCATGCAATCTATGGAAGTGCTGAAGATAGCAAGTACTCTCAAAGGTGAAGAGGCAGGTCCTGAAACGATTCTAGGGTATATATGTTGTAGTCAAAGACGACATGTACTACAATTGGAACGCGTCAAGCATCATGGTACGAATATGCAAGTGCCCCTGCTCACTATCTTCAACATGTGTCACATAATGTTCCTCCTTCTCTTCGGACTTTCGGTATCATGTCACACCTCCCAAACATTTCAATTCCGCATCCAAGAATATGTGGAGATCAAACCCAAAAACTCTGGATGTTTCGCTAATAACATTACCTCCACTGCAAGAGCAACAAAAACACAGGGGTTTTGTGACTCTGCACTGAACGAAGAAACGGGCATATCGCTTGTAATGTTTGCATTTCTAGAATCATGAACACGAAAAGACTAACGATTGATCACCCAAACTCAATATATTCCCCACATTGGTTAATTATAATTGACCCGTTTCCTTTTTGGAAATAAAGCATGCGTTAAGAATCAAACAAGGTTTTTTATATTAATATCGATTGAAAGGATCATTGAAAGTCGACAGGAAGGAGGCCTCTATGCTCTTGTATTGAACATTCCATGTATTCCTATTTGTGGTGTAACATATGTGGAAAAAGCTCAGTATATTACAAGTAAATAACAATTGGGAGATGCTCTACAACACAATCTTTTACGCTTTTCGGATACCCTCTCTTCGTTACTCTACATGTAAAAGACCTAAAACTATACAGTTCGTTACTCTTCGTTATAGATTTCTATGAGTTTTCTGAACCTAAAAAATAAACACGAAAATATTTATTTGTTTCAAATACAAAAAAGTTAAGGCATTCTTATTGATAGATAAGATAACGTTTCATGCTGTCTAAAGAAAACTATGTGATTCAACCAATGCAAAAAGATGTAGATCAGACATAAGAAAATGATAACCTAGTTCAGGGTTTTCCTACATGAACTCTCGAGACAGTTTCATCCAAACATGCAGCGAAATTCATACATACATACAAACAGTCATATATACGTACACGAATACCTACTTACTTACATGGATACATTAATATCATAGATGCATACATAGATACATACATAGATACATACATATATACATGAGTGCATACAAACCAACATACATGCATAAATACATAATACGAAGGTATATGAATACAGACATACACACATACATACGTGTCTATATAGATACATACTTATGAAAGTCATAACGCACTAGTATTTCAATGTTAATTTTCCACTACGCACAAAATTTACCCAGAGTAAAAAATAAACTAATCCTCCCCAATATTGGTATTCTAATGCCCTCACAAATAAGCTAACTATGGGATTGCTCAGCCTCACTAATAATAAACTATTATTTATTTATGTTACCAACATACATATCCACTTACAAATACACACATACTTACATACATACAAATCTACATAGATATATATGCATACACTACATGCCAATTCAGGGCATCGTGATGTTCCCAATCGAAATTAGAAAACAAGAACCCTTGCTTATGCGAAACTCTAGAAATAGAGCATCACATAAGCAATGGTCCTTAAAAAAGCAAAACAAGAATTGTCACATAAGTGACACTTATCATCCCTTACAGATAGTGCTTAAGTATCTTTACTACTAGCTGCCTCGCATATCAATGATGTTAGCAAATTGCTTGTGATACAACGTCATTGCTTATGCGACACTAGCCATAAGATAAAAAACAAAATTCAATTTCTCCCAAAAAAAATTTCCCGAGATTCGAATGCACATTGACCGAGAGAGAGAGAGAGAGAGAGAGAGAGAGAGAGAAAGAGAGAGAGATAGAGAGAGAGAGAGACAGAGAGACAAACAGGTATGTATACACAAATACACATACATGCATACACATACATGCATACACATACATATGCATAAACACACAGATAGATATGCACACACACATACACTCACATACACACATATACTTACACATGCATACACACACATACACACATACACAAAGACACACATATACATACACACACACACATACACATATGCACACACATACACACATACACATACACACGCATACAAACACATACACACATATACATAAACACACAAATTCATACATAGACATACACACACATACACATATACATGCATATACGAACATAAGCATACACATACACATACATATACATACATGCATACACACACATACATGTATACACACATACACATACACAAACATATACATATGTGCACATATACACATACACATACACATACACATACACATACACATACACATACACATACACACATATACACATGCACATAGGTACACATATATACCCATACATGCACAAATGCACACATAAACATTCATAGATACACACATATAGACATACACATATATGTATATACATATACATATACATACACATACACATACACATAGTCTTGCATATTATTATTGTAGCATCTTCCTCTTTGGTTTCTCAGTAATGTGGTTAGTTAAGCCTCTTCCTCTTCTTGAAACAATTCTCAATAATGTGGTTATTTAAGCGACCTAGGGCACATGGAGAAGAGCTTTGAGATCTGCCCTTTTGGCTTCATCTCCTTCCTCTTTCTTTTGAACCTCTACCTCTACCTGCAAAGTTTGCTTGAGAGGTACTACCTTCACCATCAGACCTTTTGCCTTTGCCTTTACCATCTTTGTTCTTATTCTTATCTGTATATAGGGAAGAGTATTGCTTACCTTTTGAGTTATCTCCATTCATCATAAGCTTCGCCTCATGTGTAAACAATTGTCCCATGAGGGTATTGAAATTAGGAACATGCATGTCCATGTAGAGATCCATGGCTGTGGTGAAAGTTTCCCATTTGTCATTTGCCTTTATTTCATTGATCACTTGCCTTACTATGTGCTCTTCATCAATAAATTCTCCAATGCTCCCAAGTGGATCTACTAGGTCCATCTTGATGACAAAATTAGTCACACTTTGCTTGGGCATCTTCTTGAGTGTAGTGAATTCCATCCATAGTTGATTCTTGCTAGCTTTAGTACTTGATGAGAAGAATGCTTGAAGAGCATTCCAAGTGTCTTGTGAAGTCTTGCAATTCCTGATGTGTGGAAGTAAAAAATTAGAGATTAAGCTTAGAATGTATGGCCTAGTTAGAACATCTTTTGAGCACCATGTGGTTAACCTATCTTGTTCTTCTTGAGTTGGTTGTCTTCTCCTTCTAAGGATTGGCATCATCTCATCTCCAGATATGTAACCGTAGAAGTTTCTCCCTTGAAGAAAAGCTTCCATTCTAAGTGACGAGGCTGAGTAATTACCTTGATCCAATTTGTCTATTGATGAAGGAAACCCATCTCCAATGTTGATTTGTTGTTGCAATGATACGAGTGTGAGGAGGTGTTTGGGTATGCTCTAGAGATGCCCTCATGTTGCACAAAAATTTCTCTACGCTGCCCTCCTGATCCACTTGATGAGGCTAAGAGAAATCAAAGAAAGACTCGATGCTAACTAAGGAAGATGACTCTCTACACATCTATCACATGAACTCTTAACTTCTAATGACTCACACACCTATTTCTTTACATTATTGACTTATATACATATGATTCTAGACTCAGCCTGTGGCTTCTAATGATCATCTATGCCCATTGTACAAGAATTTTTATCTATAATGTACATATGTATACAAGCTACATTTTTGAGATCTCTTCACTTTCTTCAATTACTTCTTTGTCTCCATTTTGATTTTTGACTTGCTTCAAATACCTCATAATCATCAATTGGTGATTGCTTTGTTCCAATAGCTCCCCCTCAATCACTAATTCTGATTATGCCATTCTTCTTTATTCCTGCCATCTCTTTGAACTTCTATAATTTAGTTCCATCTAAACTCTTTGTCAACATATCTGCAACTTGCTTTTTTTTGGTGTATACAAGAATTCAATCTCTTTGTCAAGTACCTTTTCTCTCAAGAAATGATACTAAATCTCTATGTGTTTACTCCTAGCATGAAAAACACGATTAACTGCCAAATATATATGAACTCATATTGTATCCAAAAATAGTTGAAGTACTTTGATCAGTTCCAAAACTCTTCAATAAGGTCTTCAACCATATCACTTCATTTGCAACCTCTACCATTCCTTTATAATCAGCTTCTGTGGATGACAAAGCAAACTATATGTTGCTTCTTTGAGCACCAAGAGACTAACTTATCTCCAATATAACAAAGATAACCATAATAGACCTTCTCTCATCTGAGTTACCTGCCCAATTTGCATCACTAAACACTTTGGTTCTTGTGTCAAAAGTAAGACCATAATACAAACCTTCAGTCAGGGTTCCCTTGATATATCTAAGTACCCTTTGAGCTGCAATCCAATGAGTTTTCTTTGGACAATGCATAAATTGTGATAAGACACCAACTCCATATGATAGATCTGGTCTTGTCAAGGTAGCATAGATCAAACTACCCACCAAAATCTGATATTTCTGCATATCATTAAATTATTCTCCTCCATATCTAATCAATTTATGGTTTACCTCCAATGGTGTGGTTCAAAACTTGCAATTTTCCATGTTGGACTTAATCAAAAGTTTCTTCAAGTATCCCTCTTGTGTAACATATACTCCATGTTGATTATGCACAACGTGCATTCCCAAAAAAATAAGACAATATTCCCAAATCACTTATCTTAAACTCCTTTTCTATTTGCTTCTTAAGCTCCTTGATTCTTTGAGCATCTCTACTTGTGACACTTGCCTTCACTAGCAAGCTACTATCTGCTTTTGAAGCTGTATATCCAAATTCACTCAAGAACTTAACAAGCCTGTAAATCCATGCCCTTGGGGCTTGCTTCAAACCATACAAAGCTCTCTTGAGCTAACATACATAATCTGATCCAATTGAGTCCATGAAACCCTCTACTTGTTCCATGTATACCTCATCTGCAATATATCCATTCAGAAATGCATTCTTCAAATCTAATTGTGGCAACTTCCATCCTTTACAAGCAGCAATAGCAATTAGGATTCTAATTGTAGACATCTTAGCAACTGGACTAAAAGTTTCATCATAGTCTACTCCATAAGTTTAAGCATAACCTTTAAGCACAAGTCTAGCTTTGTACCTAGACACCACCATTTGAACACCTCTTTGTTTTATACACCCACTTACATCCAATTACCTTCTGATTCTTTGGTCTTGGCACCAATTCCCATGTCTCATTCTCAAGTAGAGCATCATACTCTTCTTACATTGCCTTCTGCCAATTTTGTTTTCCTTTAGCTTCTTCATATGTGGTTCGATCTTCATCTGTCTTCACAATAAAAGCATAATCCTTTGTTGTTAAGAAAGATGTATCATAGCTATACGTGATAGGTTCCTTAGCGTCACTTATGCGATGCTCTGGAACACAGGATGTCGCATATGTGATGCTATCCAAAGATCTTTCTCTCAAAGATCTTTTGACCTTTGCATTTCTTGAAGTCTTAGCTATATTTGATTCCGGATCAAATCTTGGCCTATCTTCATCATTGTCCTGCAATTTACTTTTACAATCATCATCATCAATATCTTCTTCATACATCTTCAGTTTTATCTTTCCTTTTCTTTATATTTCTTCAAAGTCTGTGCAATCATTAATTGACGTCGTATACCATGTGCTTTGATCATAAAATGTAAAATTTTTTGTGACAAGAAATTGCTTTGTAGATGGAATCCACAATCTATATACCATCTATCTATCATCATACTCAATGAACAAATACTTCTCTGCTTTGGGCTCTAGCTTATGTGTTAATTGAGAAGGAACGTAAGCATATGCCAAACATCCAAATACCTTACAATGATCAAGAGTAGGTTTCTCACCCCACCATGCTTCATAACGTGTTCTACCATCCAAAGATTTGCATGGTAACCTATTCACAAGGTATGTTGCAGTGTTGCTAGCTTCTGCCCACAAGTAGTTAGGACAATTCTTCTCCTTCATCATTGATCTTGAAAACTCTACATGAGTTCTATTTCTTCTTTCTGCAACTCCATTTTGTTGATGGGAGAACCTTCAAGTTACTTCTCTTTTTATACCTGCACTCCCTTAATAATAATCAAATTCTTTAGAAAAATATTCTCCCCCTCCATCTGATCTCAATCTCTTGAGATTTTATCTTGTAATCATTTCTGCATAAGCATGATAATGCTTGAATGTCTTGAACACTTAAGATTTGTCCTTAATTACATAAAGTGTAATCCATCTTGTTGCATCATCAACAAACAACACATAATATCTGGATCCATTTATGCTATAGTCCCTTGAAGGACCCCACACATTTGTATGAACCAACTCAAGCATATTTGAATATTTATATCTTGATTTATTGTATGAACTTCTATGAGCTTAACCTAGTTGTAAAGCCTCTCCACTTGTATACCATGTGTTGACCTTCAACGTTTGGCAATCCAAGCACTACATAATTCTTTGATATTTCTTTATAGCTCTCTCATTGAAATGACCTAGCCTTTTATGCCATAGGTCTAACTTAGACATCTTTTGACTTCCATAAGTAAACAATGCATGTCCCACATTAGCTTGGACCTTGAGAGTAAAACGCCTTCCTTCCTTTTGACTTGTAATGATGCTTCTATATCCCTGATTTGGATCTTGCACATAAACACCATCATTTGTGAATCTCACTTTATATCCCTTCTCCACAATTTTTCCTACGCTTATCAAGTTTTTAGGAATAGTAGGAACATAAAGAACCTTACCTAAGAGTGTGCTTCCACTATTTGTTTTCACTAATCCAATGCTTTCCACCTTATGCTTGGTGTTGTCTCCTGTTTGAACTATATGTCCACTCACCTTTGCTTCCATATCAGTCATCAATGGTATGTTGCCACTCAAATGATTACTACATCCTGAGTCAATATAAAATACCCTTTGATCTTCTCCTATTGCTTCATGTGTTTCGTTCAAGATGAGAGTCAAGTCATCCTTCTGATCTCATACATAATTTTAATAGGTGTTATTATCGGATTGAGGTTGAAAGCTTATTCCACCGCCTCTAGCATATGAAGTCCTACCACCTCTTCCTCTGAAATTACCTCTCTGATTTCTGCCTACTCTACCTCTTTGATTGAAACTCTGATTATGTCTTCCACCACTTTGATTGTTATACCAACAATAATTTGCCAAATGATTTGTTCTGCCAAAAATCCAACAAGCTTTAACATTATCTTTATTCTTACCTCCTCTTCCTTTGTCTCTTGAATTCATCTTCCCTCTTGTGAAATAAACTTGGCTTGAAGATCCCTCATCATCATTTGACTTCTTTCCTTTGCCATTCTATCTCTTATCCTTGGAGTATATAGCTTGGTTTGCACTCCTATCAGTATCTCCCTTAATGTCCTGCTCAAAAGTTAGCATGTGTCCTAGCAATTGATTAAGATCAGGATTAAAATGATCTAATGAAACTTCTATCGACAATATGAAAGGCTTCCATTTCTCATCTCCTCTCAGACCTCTATGTATTTGTCTTACCAATTTTTCCTCTTCAATATCTTCATCTACTGCTCCCAAGCTATTTGCAATATCCTTCATTCTTGCAACATAATCAGAAATTGATTGTGAGCTCTTTTTTCTTTAAGGTTGTGAACTCAGCCCATAATGAGGACTTCCTTGACTTGGTTGTATTTTGAAAATGCTTTTCCAAAGCATTCCACACATCTGCTGCACTTTCTAATCCTCTAATGTGAGATAGAAGGTAATCACTTACAACTATGTAAATGATACTCCTAGCTTGAGCATCCTTCTTCATCCAATTCTTCAAATCTGCAAGCTCCTCCCTAGTTGGAACACCAGGATCTTCAAACTGAGGCTTTTCTTCTTCTCTTGTAATGAATGCCATCAAATCTTTGGTCATGAAGTGTGCCTCCATTCTCATGGACCAAGCTGGAAAGTTTTCCCTATCTAGCTTATCAATCTACAAGCTTTCTCCCATCTTTTGATCTTTGTCTGTGCAAATGTTAGGATAAATGAATATGCTTTGTACGTTTAATGCAAAACTTTAATCTCCTAGATCCTCTCAAGCTCAGTCTTCACACTTCTTTAGGTTGTCTTCAAGACTTTAATCTTGTCCACCTTCAATTTGAAGAAACTTCAATGTCTGCAACAGTCGTGACTTCAAATACTCTTTACTTCACTTTATATTGCACCTTTTGCTTTGATACCACCGATGGAGACCTCTAAATCTCCAAATGCTTGATATATGCTGATTTAAGAACACTTCTATATCATTCATAGACCAATTTTTACACAAATGTTACCATGATTTACAAAATCATTTGCAAACACTTCTTTGTGTGAAGTATCTTCTTCTTCAAAGAGTTTGCTTTAGAAATTAACTTCATTACCTGCAAACATCTTCAAATTTCTTCAATTTAATGATGCACATACCTCCAAGCTACCTTTGCACAACCATAAAATTCATTAGATCTTCAAAAGAATCATTAAAACGCTGATTTGATCATTAAGACCAAATGTATATCAGAAACTATCTTTCTGAACAAGCGACTTTGACATAGTCAACTTTTCAAGTTGATTTCTCACAGCACAAGTCTTGTTTTGCTAAATGCTTTTATCCATAGCTTCCTTACCTTCTAACTTAGATTTTGAATTCTCACTTATCAAAAAGTTTACACTATACATCGAGATCTAAGAAAACTCTGACACATAAAAGTGTGTGATTGTGAGAACTTTGTCTGTAGACTTTACATATACATGTTCCTATTGATTATACACACAACCTAAAAGGAACTAGACCATGAAACTTTGAACATAGCTTGATTAGATTCGAAACAAGATGTATACAAAAGATTTTTTGATCCACATGATCAGGCTGAGAGAAATCAGAGAAAGACTCGACGCTAACTCAGGAAGATGACTCTCTACACATCTATCACATGAACACTTAAATTCTAATGAATCTCACACCTATTTCTTTACATTATTGACTTATATACATATGATTCTAAACTCCATCCACGTCTATTACATTATTCATTATCATTCTAATGATCATCCATACCCATTGTACAAGAATTTTCATCTGTAATGTACATATGTATACAAGCTACCTTTATGAGATCTCTTCACTTTCTTCAATGACTTCTTTGTCTTCATTTTCATTTCCGACTTGCTTCAAATACTTCATAATCATCAATTGATGATTGCTTTGTTCCAACAAGATCTTCATATGTGTTCCTCCATGTGAGGTACATGAATTAAGAAGTGGTCCTGAATATTTAGGCAAACATTTAGGCTTGCTAAATATACCAACAATATATTCTATTTATGTAATAGCAGTAGTAGTAGAAGAAGAAAAACAACAACAAAAACAACAAGAAGAAGAAGAACATTCTTCCTTGCCTGAACATTTCTATGTGCTCATGGTCTTTGTGTGTGAGAGTGTGTGATAGCTCTCTTCCTTACCTACTTACTATTGAGTGTGGCTATGGAGAGCTCGTTGAGAAGGGCACTAGTGAAGGGTACGTGAGAAGGCATGGAGAATGGGAACTTTATAAACAATCTCAGATTGATACAAAATTTGGTTTGAAGGTAGAAGGCGTCAAAATATTTTCTTGAATTATTCCTTTAAGGTCACTGGATTTGTTCAAATCTTAGTTTGGGAGCCATCTCGACCTTCATTTTTAGTGTGCAAGGTGGGGCCCACACAAAAGCAAGTCACTTTATGAATTTCTAACTTGCATTGTATTTGAAAGAAGTCAAACACTGAACACCCAAAATTTTCAAGCAATTCCATGTATTTTTTATGCTTAAAAAGTCTATTTTTTTAAGATCGAGCTATCACATCACAATGTGATAGTGTTCAAGCAAAGGTACTAATTCTAGTGTTTTTGTAGTGTTGTGAATTGCAACAAAAATGGAAATGCTGATGGAATGAGTCAACTTATGAGTGATAAGTTGGACAAGAATAGATTTCATGCTTGCAGATTAAAAATGACAAATGTCTTGATGAGAATAAGGATAACAGATGTACATCAAAGGAGAGAATGAAAATGATCCATAGTTACTAGAGAGGAAATGGACTATGGACTAGTTAAGAGCATATGAAGAGTGGAATCAAGGATCATGGAAAGTAAGGTATTGGTTTTCTTTTAGCATACAAGATAGCATGATTGAGAGCATACATGATGTCAAAACTTATAAAGAGTCTTGGAAGAGTCTCGTCACATTGTATTAGACCAATATATCACATCCTATCAAGCATGCAAGAAACATAACACTATCTATAGAGGATGGGAACGTAAAACATCTTGTTGATGTATTACATGTTCCCAATATGAGAAAGAAACTAGGTTTGGGTTTGACAAGTGTCTGATCAAGGATTACAAGTATGGTTTAATGTTGATGGTTTATATGTAGAAGAGTACAAACAGATTAAAGGTTGATCACCAAAGGAGAAAAATTGGGTAGGATGTTTGCCATAATTGTGAAAATTTGTGACATGAATTGAGCCATGTTTGCTAAAGGTGCAAGTGTTACTGATTACATAGAGATTTGTCAAAAGCAAATTGGACATGAAAACTTATAGATTCTGAACTTGATATAGTCTAAGGAGATTGCCAATGGAATGCCAAATTCCAAGTTCGCAAATATATAGAAGGTATGTTAAGAATGCCAATTTGGTAAACAACCAAGTGCATCACTTCTGCATGACAAAGCATGTTAGTGAGAATGTTCTAGAAATAGTACATAAAAATGTTTGCGGTCCTACAAAGACCACATCTATGGAAGGATGCATGTTTTATGCCACTTTCATGGATGACCATAGCACAAAAGTATCAGTATACTTCATGAAAGAGAAGAGTGAGGTATTTACTCACTTTTAGAATTTATGGTTGTGGTGGAAAAGTAGACATGGAAGGATATTTAGACATTGAGATTTGATGGAGGAGCTGAACACATGTCAAATGAGTTTAGTAGTTTTTAAGAAAGACATAGAATTCTAAGACAATTTTCATGTAGGTACACAGAGTAACAAAATGGTGTTGGTGGCTGCAAAAATAGACATATTGAAGAAGTAGCAAGAACCTTGATGGTTGAGGAAACAATGCCTCATGGTTATTGGGCATAATTTGTACACAATATTGTATACATCATGAATAGGACTCCAACTGATGATGTACATCAAGTTACACCGAAAGATAAGTTTAGAAGTGAAAACCAAACTTATCACATATGAAAGTATTCGGTTGTTTTGCATATAAGCATGCTCTAGATGAGTTGAGAATGAAACGTGATCCAAAAGTAGAAAAATGTATCTTCATTACATATTCCCTTGAGCTAAAGGATATAAATGTTACAACCCACTCACATGACAAATGAAGGTAAGGAGAGATGTGGTGTTTGATGAATGTCAAGCTTCTATGCACATGTGAAAGAAGGAATTAGTCTTGACTCAAATGATAGAGAACATGCTAAAAACGCAATTTTAGGATCTAAAGCTTTGAGTGGACCTAATGTGTCACCAAACAATACTTCCAAATCAAATCCATGGAGTGGAACATTGCATGGAAATTTCAGCAAAACAAATTCATCGGCTACATCCAAAAAAGGTAAAGAAAATGTTTGTACTCATAATAAAACATTTACATGTTTTCAAGAAATTGATGGAGATTCAAGCCCTTTAGAAAAGAGCCTTGATGAGGAACTTGGATTATGCTATGTAAAGACTCCATGATTAAGAAATGCATATGCAAATGATACATAAGAAGAAGTGACCTAGTATCAAGATGATCTATGAGGTTGTGGAATTAAGTGTAATGATTGATGTATGGTAGTTACATGGCTCCTCATTGTGCCTACATAACCAAGGTAATACAAGATGAACCTTCTTGTTTTCAAGATGCAATTTGAAATGCACATTGGGAGAAACTTGTGGATGTGGAGATGGTTGAACTTTATGGAAATGAAACACAAAAGCTGGTTCCATTTCCAAGAGGAAAGAAAACCATAGGCTACAAGTGGGTTTACAAGGTAAAGCACAAGGCTCATGGTATCATAAGCAAGTATAAAGCATGATTTTTAGAAAAAGGATATGCATAGACATATGGCATTGATTATGAGGAAACTTTCAGCCCTCTAACTAAAATATCTACTATAAGAGCACATGTTGTACTAGTTACAACAAAAAGTATGGATTTTGCACCACATGGATGTCATGAATTCTTTCTTACATGGTGAGTTGTGGGAAGAATTATACATGGACCAACCACAAGGATATGAGGATTCAAAGCACCCAATATATGTTTCTAGGTTGGAAAAGCCTTTGTATGGGCTTAAACATGCCCCTCTTGCTTGGCATGCAAGGATTGTAGATTATTTATCCACCATTGGATTTTCTATGTCTGATGTAGATCACTCATTATATATCAAGAAGGGTGATGATGGCATCACAGTTGTGGATATTTATGTTTATGACTTGATTATAGGTGGTGATAAAGAAGAAAGCATTAAAGAGGTAAAGTAACTCCTTATGCAAGAATTTGACGTGCAAAATCTTGGTGTGTTGCACTATTCTTTCGGCTTTGAGTTTATACATACAGAAATAGGTATATGGATTTTGCAAAAGCAATATGCCTTATGGTGGCGAAAAGTAAAGTATGGCTGATTGTAAGCCAATTTCTATGTCACCAGAGTAGAAGTTGAAGTTAGATACTACATTGGGTGAAGCGTTGCAAAATACTACTATGTATAAGAAAATTGTGGGAAGTTTGATATATCTCATAATTACAACACCTGATCTAAGCTACACTATTGGAAATCAAAGTCAAGTTATGGAGATTCACAAAAAACCACATTTAGATGCCCAAAGATGCACTCTATAGTTTGCGAGTGCTACTTTCAATTATGCATTTGTTTATGAAGCGCATTCCAAATTCTAGATTCATGGATACAAAGATGCAGATTGAGCTGGTAGTAATCCACATAGAAGATCTATTAGTTATGTTCTACTTGGGAGGGTAGTTGTTACATGGAGTAGTAAGAATCAACCCACTTCTACTTTGTCGAATACACGTTGCATATAGAGGTGCTACAATGGCAGCATGTGAAGCATCATGGCTTGAGATGCTACTTGTAGATTTAGGTGTGGAAGTGCAAAATCCTATCATCATCTATTTTGATAAACTTAGCAGCATCCTATTAGCATGAAATTCTGTTTTTAATGCTAGAACTTAGCACATCGAGGTACATTATCACTTCACTAAAGAAAAGAAATTCTATTTCTCCTTTGAAAATTTTTATTGAATTTAAATAAACTTTTCAAAGCAATGGATGGCACATGGCCTCAATAGATGAATGATAAGCCAAAAAATATTTCCTTTCTCTCAAATGCAGCCAAAACTTGAATTGAACTTTTCAAACGAAATAGATATCAATAAGAAGTTTTCTACTAATATCTTTCTTCCAAGTGTGACTATCTTGTCTTTAATCCAAATGTAAATAGGAAATGACATGAGCTGGCTTGAAGCACCCCATGCGCACCATCATTAGAATTACCACTTGGAGTTGATCCACCTGAATGTGGCCCCTCTACAACATCATCCCTTAGTGCTTTTTGTTGCACATCCATCAATAACAAGAGGTAGAATGAGCTTTATAAATTTATGTCAATCATGTGTCTTTAGCCTAGATAAGATCATATCATTCAAAGTAAACATCTTTTGCAAAGATGCTTCATATGTTTAGGTATGCAAATGGACTAAATGTTGTTTTCGGTTAGCATCTACTTTGTTGTAAGTGCCCAAGGAGTAGGTTCATAGGTTGTTTCTTGTCGATTTCTATCATAAATTGACCATAATGTTTGTTTTGAGTTTTGATCCTTGAGATCATTTATTCATGTTTTTGTGTCTTTTAAATCCATCAAGATGTTGCCATAATAAAAAAATAGCATTGTTGAATATATGCATAGGATTAAGAAGATCACAAATTTTTTTATCTCTCCAATACTCCAAAGAATACCAAATCAGCATATTCATTGCTAGCGATGGTTTTCCCTTACCTCTAATCTTCACATTCTCATCATCTTCATCCTCATTGAAGATTGTAGATTATGGATCTAGAAGAGGCCCATCTGTCCATGTGAGATACCCTTCTCTACTCATGTATGGTGGTTCATGACCATTTTCACACTCTCCAAATGTGCTACTACTCCATGAACTATTATATCCTCAGCTACTTTTTATTAAACATGCTATATTTCTATAAGTATAAAGTCTTCGGTCAATATACAATCTTTCATTTTTTGCATGTATAATCCCTCTATTGACAAGAGAAGGTGTATCTAGATAGAATTTATAAGTCCTCATGCTTTGATTGTAATGTATAAATCGATGTTTTCTCCCATCTATATATAGGACCACAAAATGACATAAGAGTGACTTCAAAGTTGGAAGGCACATAGAAATCCTCTACACAAAAGAGAGTATGACCAACACTAGTGATCATGGAGGTAGCGACCCCTGAAGTTAAAAACATCTCCATCTAAAGGACATGGTCCTCCATGCCATCCTCTGTATCTTCTTCTAATGTACGTTTATAACACAAGACATTCATGAGTTGGTGATGGATAATCCCTTGCCATTTAAGCCTGTAAACCAAGAGGTAGAGGGATTCATAAAACCTCTTCTTGTAATTGATATACCACATGTTCATTACATGTACGAGGAATATTTGCTTTATTAGTAGGAGAATCATCATCATCATCGATTAAATACTCCTTTATATTTAATATAATTTTATTATGTAGATATGATTTTAATATAAAAAAAATCATAACATTGACTTACGGAATCAATACATACCCAAATCATTATAGCATCATTCAAGCAATGACACATGATAAAAAATATCATAATCTACCTCATGTTCAATACATTCCACTCATGGTCTTCTGCACATTCCATAGCAAATATTACACCCACATGTAATATGCTCTTGATAGTAAAAATCATTATAATTCCTATTGGATGACACATGTGAAGCTGTTGCATGGGAAGGAGGTGGTCAAGTACCCTCGGATTGATCACAATGTGATTATAACATAAGAGTTATAAAACATATATCATTCATATATGTATCTATCAAATATTAGAACTAGAAGTTTAGTATACTTATATTAATTGGTCCTTGTTTGGGTGAGAGATGGTGCTGGAGTTCCCACTCATTGTACAGTAAAAACTGAAAGGTACTTGACATTAATAAGCTACATATATACATACATACACATTCACATGTACACATTTTCACATATACATAGATACACACGTTTTGACATATAAATATACATACATAATCATAGAAATACACATTCACATATACACACATACGTACATTAAAGATGTAGACTAATGCACACATACAAATCCATATGCATGTGTATAAATAAGAAGCTTTATTTTATTCTTATCCAATTGTTTTTTTGCCATGTATGTATGTGTATGTGTGTACCTGCATTTGTGTATATGTGTGTGTGTGTGTCTATGTTTGTATGTGTATGTTTATGTATGTATATGTGTGTCTATGTGCATGTTTCTATGTATTTATATGTATGCATGTATGTGTGCATTGTGTGTATATGCATGTGTATGTGTATGTGTGTTTATGTGTGTATACATTTATGTGTATGTGTGTATCTACATATGTATATGTATGTGTGTGTGTGCATGTGCATGTGCATCAGTATGTGTATGTGTATGTATGTATATGTGTGTGTATGTGTATGTGTGTATGTGTATGTGTGTGTATGTGTATGTGTATGTGTATGTGTATGTGTATGTGTATGTGTATGTGCATGTGTATGTGTATGTGTATGTGTATGTGTATGTGTATGTGTATGTGTATGTGTATGTGTATGTGTATGTGTATGTGTATGTGTATGTGTATGTGTGTTAGCAGTAGTCAAGGAATTGAAGGACTAACAAGACAAGGAAGCTTACGAAGGGAGTCAGAGCGAAGAGAAGGTACAAGCAGACAGAGTAGTCAAAGAAGATCGGGCAAGTAGGCCATTATTTTTTCAAGAAGCTAAAGCATATCAAAGAGGTGGACACATAAGGAGAAGGAGCAAGTAGGGAGCTCAAAGATGTGTATGTCAAATCGTTAGAGGAAATCCCTACAAAATAAGTGATTTTCATCACTAAAAGCCATTGTAAATACCATTTCATATTTTTGTAGCTCCATTTTGTGCAAGCCAAGGAGTCCTTGAGCTTGAGGAGCATTAGAAGTAGCTACCTACCAGTTTTCATAATTTTTAGACTCCATTTGAGCCTTCAAATGGGACCTAGAACCTAATTTTTAACTAGGTCGGACACTAGGTCTGGACACGGCCAAAACCTAGTAAAAAATTATAAATAGAGCTAGAGAGCTCATTTTTGGGGTTAGCTTGTAATTGATTTGAACTTGTATGAGCTTTTTGAAAGTAATCTAAAGAACTCCATTGCTTCTCACTCTTTGTATTGCCTTGTGTGCGCGTGTGTGTGTGTATGTGTGTGCATGTTAGTGTGCTTCGCACTCACGCACTTGTGTCTTCACTTGCTCGAGGTCATCATACCATCCTCACATCTTCCCGGATTGACATTAAAGATGGTGCTACTCATCACTGAGCTACACCAAATTTTGGTGCTGTTGCCGGGGATCGAGCTCTGAGGACGAGCGTGTGATGGTAAGATGTAGAATTGAGACGTTGGCGTTGTAGGTAATTTCTTTACTTTTCTTATTTTTCTCTTTCTTACCGCACCATCATCATCACCATCATCACCCTCACCATATCCGATCTCCATCTCCATCATCGCGAAAAAATTTCAGTTTTTTTATCATATCACCTTCTCCCTTCCATTTCCTTCATTCCTCTTGTGAGAGAGAGCGAGAGAGCGAATTGTGTGCATTGTTTTTCTGTCCGTTTTGTGAGTGATCTTGCAGGTACAGCTGTATCATACCCCCCAGCACGCTGCGTAGGTACGGACAAGCTCGAAACTGTCTCTGTGTCGCAGACCTCTATCGATCGCGATCGACAGAAAAATCGCTCATTTGGTAAAACAAAGCACACCACAATGGCATGCACAAGGAGCACATTCCAAATCACTAGAAAAAACTAAAAAATTCTGTGTTTTTCTGTCAGTCGTGATTGACACCATCGATCACGACCGACAGCCACGATCGACAAATTTGTTGATCGCGACCGACAGAGACGACCGACTGACCCTGTCAATCGTAATTGACACCATCGATCGCGATCGACAGCCACGACCGACACGCCTCTTAGTCGCGATTGACACCGTCGATCGCGACTGACTGAATTTTGACGATTGACTGAATTTCTCGCGTTGCCACGTGTCCATCGCGACGGCCACATCCCCGATTGATTGAAATCACGACGAAAATCCCAGAAAAAGTGTCGATCGCGATTGACACCATCAATCGCAATTGACAGGACCCACGACCGACTCTGTCGATCGCGATTGACACTGTGAATCGCGACTGACATGTCGATCCCGACCGATAGGCCCGACGGACACCTCTGTCAATCGCGATTGGCAGACCTGTCGATCGCGATCGACAGGCTTTTTCGGCCAAATTTCTAGGGTTTTTAATACCAAGTTTTGGGGTAATTTTTGGCATACTTATCAACCAATTAGTGATTTGTGAGGTCCCTACAAGTTGTTTTGAGAAAAATCCTAGGATTTGTCAGCCTATTTGAGCCCTGTTTTAACCCCAAAACCTTGAACTGTCATAACTTCCTCATACGAAATCCGTTTGCAGTGATTCTTGTCTTGTTGGAAAGATCGTGGGGAGTAGGAAAACTGAAGGATCCTTGGGATTGTTTTCCATAAAGGCAAAGGGAAATTTGGTCTGTGAATTACATGCATGAAAGTGATCTGTCTCTCATTTGAATTGAAGCCTTGAACTAACTTTGGGACTTTTACAGGTCCACTGAGAGCACTTGAGGGCATCCAAAGCAAGGGTGATTTGCAAGCTTGAGAACCGGGTTCTTGAGCACCAAAGGGCAAGGGATCAACAAGCAAGGTTGGAATACTCTCAACTCCCTCTATCAATTCCTAGCTTAGGCTAAGTATGAATAGTGCTAGAAGTAAGTCAAGGCAACGATAGGCACGAGACAAGTCAAGACTATCTAAGAAATCAAGTTCAGGTCAAGAGATAACCTGGGTGTGACCGACAACTTTAAAGGAAAAGACTTAATGTGGAACGATCAACTTCAAGTGCGGAAATTAACTCAAGTATTCCTGACGACGTGGTATCAGACAAGATCCTAAACACGACAATCAACTAAAAAGAACCAAGTGACTGATACAAGTTGATCGGCAACGCGGTTGTACTTTGGGCAAACATTGGGGCTACTTATATAGGCATATGAACCTTAGATCACGACGACATCTAGGGAGAGATAGACTAAGTCTTAGGTCTTCAGAGGCTAGTGTCAATCACACTGCTAGGTCTTGGGCCCAGCAGTTGAGCCATTTTTCTCATTAACCTGGCTCTGAGACTATAAATTCCGGAATGTGATTCCTGAGACTATAAATTGGGCTCTGAGAGACCTCTTGGACAAAGAAGGAGCCATATACGTGGTCACTAGTCACCCAGATAGGAAAGATGAATTCGGGAATGTGATTCCTGAGGTGGACATAGATGACCTAGAGCAAGGGAACATAGGAGGAGAGCCTAGGACCCCTCGAGGAAAATCTGTTCTTACTAGAATCCTCCATCCCGAGTGGGTTCCCCAAGACAATAAGAGCATAGATCTACTCTTGAACCGAGGGACTGACAAAGCCTTTTGGAGGTATAGATCTCATCAGCCAAATGAGGTAGGAACAATCATGATATATGAGTTCAAAGATCCTGATAGCCCAGGCAGAGTGACCTACTTAGATCACACCTCAGAGAGGATCTTTGTGGTTACAGAAAATGATAGGCATGCTTACACTTGGAAAGGTGAATTTATTTTCCCCCAACCAAGATCGAATGTGTCCTTTGGGCACTCAAGAGCTGGAACATCCCAAGCTCATGGAGCTCAAAGAGACAGACATAGAGATAGACCTGAGGTAAGCTTTGCCAACCCAGTGGGAAGAGAAAGAACGAGAACGAAAACAAATAGAATGGAACCTGAGGGACTTAGAGTCCCAAGGAACCAAAGGAATGCGGATGATTTCCCTCTACCAAGGCCTAGGGAACACATCAGAACATTGAGACCTACACAGTTGGTTAAGTCCATGAAGAACTACTTCGATGGCACAAGAGACCCATATGATCATGTGGCTGAGTTTAGGCAAGTCTTGAGAGCTGAACAAGTTGAGGACCTATTCACGCAATATAATGCCTTTGGTCTAACCCTTAGGAACACAGCCCTTACGTGGTTTCAACCATTGAATGAGAGACAGTTCAGGAGCATAGACCAACTCTTAGAGGCTTTCATCACTGAATTCTCTAAAAGTGGCATAAGGCATAATACTTCCTCATTGATACATAGCTTCAAGCAGACCCCTCAAGAGACCGTGAGACTTGCAAGAAGAAGATTTAGGCAATATCTTGAGAGATGCCATGTTCCTGAGTTACCAACACCAGCCAAACAAGTGGCTTTATTCTTGGATGGATTGCTAAGTACCAAATTGAGGTCATATGTGTACTTGAAGGACCCTAGGACTATAGAAGAGTGTGTACGCATGTGCATCAACATCGAGGCTAACCTAGGGGAAGAGTTAGAGCTCTCCAAAATCTACAAAGATTCAGATAGTGCTTCTAGACTCTCTTCCACACAATCCACATCTATCGAGGAATTAGCAGAGAAAGTAGCTTAGAAATTAGGTGTCTCTAGCAAACAGATCCCAAGATTTGCCCCTGTGAAAAGATGCTATACTTGTGGAGGTGACCATATGGCGAATGTATGTCCCATTATGGCTCAACCCCAAGTAGATCCTAGTAGCCAGTACTGCACCATAGAACAAAGATACACAAATCACACAGCACAAGATTGCCCATACAATAAGCAAGCGGTTAGACAAACCTACCCTCAGCCCTATCCACAACAAGTAAGGTATTAGAACCAATACCCACCACAACAATATGGCAGACCACAACAACCCTATCAGCAACCCTACCAAAATCAGCAAAGACCTCAGCCTGTGTTAGCCCAACAACCCCTAGCTCCAGCCAATGTGATCCCTAAAAAATATGCAGCTGCAGAAGAGAACCTGAATAGAGCTATAGTCTCTGTAACACCATTGCTTTCTGAAAGTGACCCGAGTGACCATAGCTTTGATTCGACACATATTGATAGCCCCCAGGCCTACTACATGCAGTCTCCTGAACATGGCAAGTCCTACTTTAGTGAAGAGCCGAGTGAACCTAGTTCGGAGTCAGATTACGCAAACGTTATGTATACAAATCCCAACCCTAGACCTCAACCTAGGCAAGTAAGACCTCCATTTCCTAGAGGACCATCCTACACATGTCAGGGAGATCATCTCATTCGTGATTGCCCCTTACCTCCACCTACACAACCCCAGTCAGTGACAATCCAAGGCTTTTGCCAAGATTGTGGAAAGGAGCATCTCTTACGAGATTGCCCAAAGAATCCCAATAATATGCCAAAAATAACTCCAATTAATGTTATTGGCTTAGTGGTAGACTCAACAGGAAGTGTCACTTCCAGTGCACCAGTGCAAGTGGTCACAAGAGCCTAGGCCTTGCAACAGAACCCAGGAGTAGGCCAGGAAAAGAGCTTAGAGGCTAGTGAAACTGAGAGCATAACCAAGAAGAGAACTAGAGCTTGGAGAGATAGTAGAGAAAGAATGAAGAGGCAATGGGCTAAGAAGATGAGTGAACTCGAGGGAAGTCTAAGGGAAACAAAAGCCAGGATAATTGAACTCACATCTCAAACTCCCTCTCACACTACTCCACCCCCACCATTCTCATCACCATCCGATCCAACACCTTCCAACCCACCTCACATAATCCCACCACCCCCTAGAGTAGGATCAGTATTAGCAGATCCCACTCTCGAGGACCTTAACATAATGCTTAAGGCATATTAGGCCAGAATCCAAGAAGGGCCAAATGTAACCGATCATGAAAAATGTTACCCTAGAGCAGAACTAGAGCTTCAACGAACCAAAATCTGTGCCAAAATGGTGGAACTGGCTCAAACCATGTTTGAAGCCAGTCGCCTATTCAACATCTCTAGTTCAGCTAAGACGCAGTTGCACTTTGATGGACTGCTAGAAAGATTGGAGAGGTTAATTGCACAATCAGAAAAGGAACCCACCCCTCCAAGTAAGGGCAAGGCAAGTATGAGAGAAAGCCTACCTGCCCAGGAAGCCTATGTCCCTATCTCTACGGAGCCAGACACATCTTCTTCTATGAATCGGTTCACACCAGAATTCCTCCGAGAGATTCAAGAAAACAAATGGGCTAAAGAAAGTGAAGTCCCTCCTCCCATTGAACTTGTGGATGATGCACATGACCAATTCCCACAAGACATCCCATCCATTTATGAAGAGCAAGAGAGCTTTCAATCTGAAGAGAGACTAGACTTTGAGTCTAATTCTTTACAGGAATTACCCCACTTCATAGGCCCATGGGAAGCAAAGTCCACGTGTATGAGAGCACCCATGGTCATGGTAAGAAACGAAGATTCAGTCATACCTAGGAACACGGAGGTTGTAAAGAACACTAAAGTGCAGTGCAATCTCACTTTAGAAGAGTTGCTCAAAGTTAGGCCAGAACTGTGGAAACATGTAGCCAAACAGGTAGTAGAGATAGCCAAACCGTGTTCCCAGGTAGGTTCTCATAGGACAATGCCAGAAATTCCTCTAGACAAGATAGGAGACATGAGTGAAGGGGAAGAAGGAAACACCTATCTCCCCATCACCCATCAAGGATACACAACCAAGGCAATTCTGGACTTTGGTGCAGGAGTTGCAATTGCTACCACTTCCCTATGGAAACGTTGGGGCAAGCCAGCACTCAAGCCCACGAGGATGAAATTGCAGATGGCTGATGGTCACATAGAGAGACCCCTAGGTTTACTAGAAGGAATAACTCTCACTACATGTGGTGTAGAGTTTGAGCACACGTTTGCTATCTGTGATTTTAGCAAGAACCATGCCTATGAGATGATTTTGGGAAGACCATTTTTGCGACAGTTGCAGGTAGTACAGGATTGGGGAACCCATTCCTTGTATTTGCAACATTTGGGTGTTACGACCAAAGTGAATATCAAAGAGTACTCTCATAGAGATGTCCCTCCTATCCAATGGAACCCCATCCATAGAGCCAAAGATGATACGGAGTGTGTGCATTCCATAGGATCAGGATCCTCATGGATGCATGAAGACGCCCACTTATGGATGTGCAAAGTAGCAGTAGAAGAAGAGAAGAGAGAAAAAGCCAGAGAGGTAGGTGCGAAGGGAACACATAGATCAATTCAAGACCCAGTCTATGCACCGGTAGTATTTCTGGACGAAGAATTTGAGCCTCACGGCTGGGCTGAAATTTTAGCAACAATGGATGTAGCCATCAATGAAGAACAATGGACAGCCCACTATGATGACGATGGCTATGACATTTCAGTCTTTTCAATAGAACCAATCATGGGAGATGCAGTTTTAGAAGAGTGCGAACCTAGCCCTAATGCAATTGAGGATGCAGGTGACTCCAACCTAGAGTCAATCATTATGGACCCACCTTTTGCATCCGATGAAGAATACTTCTATGAAGTAGAATTTCAACCCCAGAGATATGGAGAGCTTATAAATGATGTAAGGTTAGCCACACAAGTGACCCCTAAGGATGAAGGAAAGAAAAGGAAGAAGAGAGGTCACACCAGAAGAGGAAGAATCTCTGTTTGAGGTCCGTGAAAACTTTAAAAAGTATGAGATAGATAATCGGAGAGTCATGATCAGAATGCCTAAACGAGAGGCACAATCAGGAGAGGCCTAAGATAACAAAGAAACCACCAAGAAGATAGTGGTAGCTCTGGAAGAAGGAGAGGAGATGCACGTACATAGGCCATGACCTAACAGAGGAAGAAGAGCATGCACTTATAGCCTTGCTAAGAGAATACAGAGATGTATTCACTTGGAGTTACAAGGATTTGAAAGGTGTAGACCTGGACATATGCTCACACACAATTCGCATGACCTCAGATGCTAAACCTTCTAAGCAAAAGCCATACACATACAATGATAATTATGCTGCCAAGATCAAAGAGGAGATAGATAGACTGGTAGAAGCTGGATTTATTTATGAAATTGAGCACACTGAGTGGGTATCCCCCATTGTAGTGGTGCCCAAGAAGAATGGAAAGCTACGTGTGTGCATTAACTTGAAGAAGGTTAATGCAGCCACTATTCGGGACAACTATCCGCTTCCTATCACTGAGCATCTGCTAGAAAGAGTAGCAGGAAAGGAGGTGTACAACTTCCTTGATGGATTTTTGGGCTACAATCAAGTAGCCATAGCTCTAGAAGATCAGCATAAGATAGCTTTTTCCATAGAGTGGGGCATATTTGCCTTTAGAGTAATGCCATTTGGGCTTACCAATGCTCCTGCCACCTTTCAGAGACTGATGAGCCACCTGTTTAAAGAATTCTTGAGGAAGAATTTAGAGGTCTATGTTGATGATCTTTGTGCTCATTCCAACATTGAACAAACCCATATCCCTGAACTCAGACAAATCTTTGACAAATGTAGAGAATATCAAGCCTGCTTGAACCTAGAAAAGTGTGTTTTCATGGTCAGGCAAGGCAAGATTCTAGGACACATAGTGTCAAAGAACGGCATATCCACTGATGAAGAGAAAGTAAGAGCCATAGAAGAGTTACCTAGGCCAAATAATGTCAAGGAAGTACAAGCTTTCATGGGGCATTGCGGTTATTACCGACGGTTTATACACATGTATGCCATCATAGCAAAACCTCTGTACGGACTTTTGACCAACTTTGAGTGGACGGATGAGTGTGAGAACTCCTTCAATGAGCTTAAACGACGATTGTGTTTAGCACCAATCTTGACCACACCAGATTGGAATAAGCCCTTCCATGTTCATGTGGATGCATCCAATTATGCTATTGGATGTGTGCTTGCATAACCTACAGGCGAAGGTAATATGGATCTTCCAATTGCCTATGCTAGTAGACAGCTAAATGCGGCTGAATGAAACTATAGCACCACTGAAGGAGAAGGATTAGGCATGGTATATGCGGTCAAAGAGTTTAGACATTACTTGCTTGCAAATAAATTTAAGTTTTTTTACTGATCATCAGGCATTGTTGTATCTGGTAAACAAACCATGCAACACAGGCAGATTAGTAAGATGGTTTCTCTTGCTAATGGAATATGACTTTGAGGTTGTGGTAAGGAAAGGTAAGACTCACTTGAGAGCAGACCACCTCTCAAGACTCACATCTGGAGAAGCCGCACAAGGAGTATCAGATGACCTTCCTGATGCTTGCTTGTTTAATTTGGAAGTTGTACCTCAGTGGGCTAAGCCATTAGTGCCAGTACTGACATACGGGCCTAATCACCCAGTCATAAACACTCAAGATAGAGAGGTAGTAAAAGCCCAGAGGTACCATATCATGGCAAGAAGCATGTACAAACAGACAAATCAAGGGATATTGGCTTATTGTGTGGAAGAGGATGAGTGTGCAAAATGGTTGCAATTAGCACATGTAGATGCATTAGAGCAACACCATTCGAGGCAAAGAACTTTACAGACACTAAGGAGATTTGGAGTGCATTGGCCGACTATGGAGGCTGATGTCCATAAGTTATTCAACGAATGCCCTGTCTGCTGCACTAAACCACCTGTGGAGCATGCCAGTCTTTATCAAGTGTCCATAGTCCCAGATTGGAGTGAACCATTAGTAGCTTTCCTGAGGACGAGAACATTCCCTCAAGATATGACATTGGCTAGACAAAGAAGTCTAGAACAAGAAGCCCTAGATTACTCACTCATTGGTGATAATCTATACAAGCGTGGTAAAGATGGTTACCTGAGACTATGTGTCCATGAGAGTGAATATCTCAAGATCTTGGAAGCAGCTCACCAAGGTGTAGTAGGAGGACATTTTGGCCCACATCGGGTGATCAAGGCAATACTATTTGCGGGCTTCTGGTGGCCGACCCTTCACATGGATGCACATACCTATGTGAAACGGTGTGATGTTTGTCAGCGAACTCAATATCCCATACACAAAGATGAGATGCCCCTGAAACCTATGATGGGTGGACGTGCATTCTCTAAGTGGGGAATAGACTTTGTAGGTCCTATTAATCCCCCAGCTAAGGGTTCACATGCTGAATACATCATTGTTGCCACAGACTATCTAACAAAGTGGGTAGAGGTAAAAGCTATCACAAAGAACGATGCTCAGACAACTGCTAAGTTCCTATTTGAGAATGTGTTCACAAGATACGGGCTACCTATAGAGCTAGTAAGTGATAGAGGCACTCACTTCTTGAATGAAGTTATTGAAAATCTGCTCCAAGAGTTCTTGGTTGTGCACAAGAAGTCTGCCCCCTATCACCCACAAGCTAATGGACAAGCCAAAAGCACAAACAAGATCATGTGCAATGTGTTGACCGAACTAGTGAATAATAAATGCTCTGATTGGGACAAACAACTACACGATGTTGTTTGGGCATACCGAGTTGCCTATAAAACCGTACTCCAAGCCACCCCCTTTCAGATGGTATTTGGCCAAAATGCAGTGCTACCATTGGACTTCTTGATACCTACATTAAAATTAGCACAAGAGCATGAATGGACAGGTCATGAATTCTCATCTAGACTCTTTGACCTTGAACGGTTAGGAGAAACAAGACTGAGGGCAGCTGCGGGGAT
The DNA here is from genome assembly GCA_020310875.1 of Ceratopteris richardii. Taxonomy (NCBI): domain Eukaryota; kingdom Viridiplantae; phylum Streptophyta; class Polypodiopsida; order Polypodiales; family Pteridaceae; genus Ceratopteris; species Ceratopteris richardii. The sequence goes on along the minus strand of CM035422.1, from coordinate 178,552,030 downwards.
ATATGGAGCTAAGAAACGACAGAAGGCATACTTTGATGCCCATGTTAAGGATAAAGGCTTGAAGGCCGGAGACTTAGTGTTGGTGTATACCCTAAAACAAACATGCAAGAAAGCTTGAAAAGAGAGGCTATGGACCTATGATCATAAATAGGATCTCAACCAGTGGAGCAGTTCAACTCGCTACACTGGAAGGTGATGTTCTCCCTAGCTATATAAGCGGATGCAGAGTCAAGTTATATCAAGAACCCTTGATAGAGGAGATGCTAAATCGACTCAATACTGCCAAAAAATGCAAGGAAGACAAAAAACGAGTTCGAGAAGAGGCACAGGCAGAAGCTTTAGAACGCATCGGAACGATGAAGTTGAGAAGACTAGGTAGGGATCAGCCTAGGGTACATGACTATGCGGACCCAGGATATCATCTGGCAATGTGTGAAGTCTCAGGAATAAGTTCTCATAGAATAATTGATAGACGACCTTTTGTAACATTAGAGATAGGACAAGGAAAGGGTGCAAGGACTGTAAGAGCCTTGATTGACTCAGGTGCAGCCACTAGTGCTGTTAAATTTTCTTACTGTCAAAAGTTGAAATTAACTGTCAATCCTATAGAAGCATATCTCATAGGATTGGGAGGTGTGGAAACCCCTTGCATGGGTGAGGTGGAACTTCCCCTCTACATTCAAGATGAAGTAATGATAGTTAAAGTGCTAGTGTGTCAAGATGAGGACCTCACGGAGCCTCTTGTCTTGGGTCAAGACTGGATCTATGATCATGCAGTCAACCTAAACCTAAGAAGTGGACTCCTTCAGGTCTGGGTAAATCAGAATCGCGTTACAATTGAGTTAGAAAATGAAGCACTCAAGGAATTAGATGAGGCACACACTCCTGGTCCTTCCAGGGGTACACACCAAGATGACCATGTTGTTCTTGTCCAAAACTGTGTGATGCAGAGGAATGATGATTTCAATCAAGAAGTTAGGGGCGCAACGGAGCTCCCTTCTTTTCCAGAGACCAGAGGGATGCAACAACCAAAGGCAGATCAAATACAGATGGAGCAAAGTAATACCTATGCTGGAGGTCAAAAGAATGTGCAAAGCAGAATGTCTCAGCCATTGAAACAAGTGTGGGTGCGGAAAAGCGAACACCCTGTTGCGATCAAGCGAACCACACGGGCAAAACTTCTTATTAATAATCAACAACATGACACTAATAAGAAGTCTTTCAGAAATTCTTCTGCGAAAGTAAAGTCTATTTGGGTACCCAAGAAGTTGATGAAGGCCATCCCACAATCACGACAAATTTGGGTGCCTAAGGCTTGCTTGCGGGCTCAAATAGCTACATAGAAACCACATTCCACACAACATGGTCCACTCACCCTAACATATGATACCCATTCTTATACACCACGCACGAACACATATTCACCCATGAGCACGAGTAGAATCACTTGTAAATGGGTCCCTAAAAAGCCTCATTTCCAAGCCGATGCTCTCACCAAGCCCTCCAAAGTCTCCACAAAATCAAGACCAATAGCCATTCTGTTTGTTTGGCAGCCCAAAACGTGTAATAAACCCCCCGACCCTCATTTGTAAATTTATATCCACTTACTAACTTCATCACTCATACACCACACCTTTCCATTTAGCTCTTAGGATTATCCATTCTCTAGCTACACACACGATTACCGATCACTTGTTGACCTACTAACCTCTCACTAAAATCATGTTAATGTTGTAATGGGGACGCATGAATGCTTGGTCTCCATTTGCAATGTTAACATTCATTTGTCTGTTCTCACAGAACCGGTAACCAGTCTATTCACCATGGCCGAGGCAGGAACTAGCTCCCAGGCAGGCACCAGCCCCCAAATCGTGGACATTGAAAGTCTTCCCATTGAAGAGGAATTGAAGGAATGCCCAGTGGCATTGAGGGCATTACACGCCATACCGATTCAGAATCCTCCATAGGGGCACACAATGCCGGTCAGCAAAAACTCACATTGGTTCAGTGATGTGGCCGGATCTCTGGGTGAAGGCACTTACATGTGGGAGGCTGAGATAGAGTTCAACGGGCGATGGGGCAGATATCATTTCAAAGAAAATGAGAGGCGCACTTCAGATGCCCTGTGCACAAGCCCGCAGTGCGACACTGCTACCAGAGACAACTCCACGACTTCCGAGGTGTGTACAACCCTTCACTATCAGATTACCAAGACACAGCACTGATGGAACGAATCTGGTGTTTCCACCTGTACCAACCGACCTAGAGTTTCCTCACGGCTTCACATTAGAAGACCTAACTGAGGAGGAGGTAGCCATAATAATGGAGGCTGTTAATGCGGAAGTCGAGGCAGAGCAAGCTAGTGGGCAACAAACTGCTACACACCAACCCCATCCTAGACAACCACGAGTAGTTGAAGTGGAGGATGAAGAAGAAGAAGAGTAGGAGGAGGAACGAGGAGGACAAATAGAGGAAGAAGAGCAGGTATATGAACAAGAAGTTATACAGGAACTTGAGGGTGCCACGGCTTATACAAAGGAATTGAAAAAGCTGTATGATACCATCAACAGAGTTCAAGAACAGCACAAGCTGTCCCTGGCAGCAGGAAAAGCCCTCATGAACCAAATCCTTGAAGAGGAAGGTGTGGACGAGCAATACCGAGTAACCCTTGATATGATTTCTGATGCGTTGGGGGTACCTGAGACGGTCCATACACCTCTTGCACACTCGAGAAGATCGGAGCGACGATACGGCAGACGCCCCCCTCGATCAGGAAAGCAAATGATTATATTAGTATCAGAACCACAAGGCACCACAACCACAACCACGGGCACAACTCATATCATTCAGGAAATTGAGGAAGCCCATACATCCAGTGCACCCCCATCACCCCCTTTACCACCCTTACCTCCAACTCCACCAACTTCACCTTCCACTACCAGTGTAACCACTACTGTTACCGCCTCAGAGTCCACTGCCCATACCGAAGCACAGACTGTCAGTCAATCCACACAACCCACACACCTTATCACCACCTCACTTATATACACTACCACTGACACTGTAATTCTAACTGCAGCCACGGAAAACCCCGTTCCGCCGATCACACTTCTTGGCGGTTCATATTCACAGTTACACACACCACTTTACACCTTCCCCACCATCACTGCACCCATAATTCCCATGTTCACAAGCACTCCCACGACTGCATCCACTTTAGACTTCATGGACATATCACCCACCTCTGCACCTCTCCCTCCCCCCTACGTCCACAATCTCCCATTCCCCCACCACCAAATTCACCCTTTTGGAGCACAGCATACATTCTCCCATTCCCCTTTCCCTTCCCTTCTGCATTCAACACCTTTCCCGCATCCACTCCCATTAATAATGTATTTAATAATATGTACCAGTGTATGTCTCAACTACAACAGCACTACCAGCATCTAGATAACCAGCATACGAGCCTCTTCCGAAGCCATGAAGCACTACCAGCACGATTCATTGAGTTAGAGAAGGAGAAGCGGATCTTACAACAGCAGTATGATTCATTGCAAGTGCAACATGACCAATTAGTTGCCAATCCACCCCAGTCAGACGCAGAAGAAAAGCAACAACTTAATGATCTGCTACACTCCCAGATAATAGAGAATCTCAAGCTTCGATGCAACCTGGCCCTATTACGGAAACACATGTCTACAGCACTCGAGGAAAATAAGCGACTACACAGACAAAACAAAGAAAACTTTGAAGCAGCAATGGAGGGTTCACCACAGGAAATCGACCAAGAGAAATTCAAGGCTATCCCATCTGAAAATATGCAAATCATCTTAGAAACCCATGCCGACCTCCTAGAAGCCCACGCAGCATTAGAAAGAGAAAGAGTTGACTTACTAAAGCAAATGGCAACCCAGCAGGAGTCACCAAGCAAAGTCACAAATGAAGCGGACATATCTAAAGAAGTCGCAAAACTCAGAGCAGAATTAGAAGAACTATGAAATAGAGTTCTACAATACGAGCATTAACCCTCTCCCCTGGTGGAACGAGAACCTGAAGACTTAGTGCCAATTCAAGTGGAGGAGATCTTTGAAGACCCATACGTTCCCATGCCAACACTCGGAGGTAAGCAAACAGAAGAAGGAATGGACACCATTGAGATCGAGGCCCCTGAATGGATGTAGAGGTTAGAGAAGGTGGCCAGAACCCATGATGAGAGAGTTGCAGTACAGATAGCATCAATGTCTCGATTGGAAGAAGTTGTAATTAAATTGGATTACTTCAGGAACCTCTCCCATCATAGGTGGATTGGCACGTCTGATGATCTCTATGTTCCATTCTGTGTATTAATGGCAGATTACAATGCTGAAATCAAGCAACGTACAACAAAAGAACCAACCTTGGCGACACAGTTTGCACTGGATGATATCCCTGCAAGTGCCAAGCAAGGGAATATACATCAACCTACTTGGAGGATCCGCCTGCTTGAAACCTACCCTGAGATGAATTGCACGTGGAATAACATGCCTCTATATATCAAGCATAATCCCTGCTACTACCCTGTCTTTCGAAGAAGGTCTTGGCCGGAGTACACAAAAACAGTTTTGATGGTTAAAGTATGTGAAAAGTGGTTAAATTATGTGTACCTAGCACCTCCTAATGGCCAACCCACAGTCAACTACATGATTTCAACCATCCGACACTAGGCAAACCGGTGCAAGAATGTCCCAGATGTTATGGCACAGATGTGCCTACAAATTTTTGAGCTCATGCTGATTACATTCAGGACATTTAAGAACATCAAAGAACCTCATCTTTCGGCCATTGGATTTAATGAAGGGAATCAGGACCTTGTCTATGACATGAGCACCGCGCCCTCCATTAACGTCGTCTATGCCTGGCATGCCCGTATAAAGTATCTACCTGCTTGCTTCAAACAGACGTTTGAAGAAATGTTTATCACGGGGTTCTGGGAATATCATTCAGAGATATTCATTCCTAGACCATCTCATTTATTATAGTTATTTGCTGTGGAACAAGCTCTCCATTCAGAAAAGCTACATATACCACATCCAGAGGTTCGCGGGCCACAGACGTTGTGGAGTACTACATCCAACGACCCACTCAACAAGGGTCTCTCAGAGACGACAGACGCGAGAGAGGGGGGGTGTTAGCAGTAGTCAAGGAACTGAAGGACTAACAAGACAAGGAAGCTTACGAAGGGAGTTAGAGCGAAGAGAAGGTACAAGCAGACAAAGTAGTCAAAGAAGATCGGGCAAGTAGGCCATTATTCTTTCAAGCAGCTAAAGCATATCAAAGAGGTGGGCAGATAAGGAGAAGGAGCAAGTAGGGAGCTCGAAGATGTGTATGTCAAATCGTTAGAGAAAATCCCTACAAAAATAGTGATTTTCATCACTAAAAGCCATTGTAAATACCATTTCATATTTTTGTAGCTCCATTTTTTGCAAGCCAAGGAGTCCTTGAGCTTGAGGAGCATTAGAAGTAGCTACCTACCAATTTTCATAATTTTTAGACTCCATTTGAGCCTTCAAATGGGACCTAGAACCTAATTTTTAACTAGGCCGGACACTAGGTCTGGACACGGCCAAAACCTAGTCAAAAACTATAAATAGAGCTAGAGAGCTCATTTTTGGGGCTAGCTTGTAATTGATTTGAACTTGTATAAGCTTTTTGAAAGTAATCTAAAGAACTCCATTGCTTCTCACTCTTTGTCTTGCCTTGTGTGCACGTGTGTGTATGTGTGTGCATGTTAGTGTGCTTCGCACTCACGCACTTGTGCCTTCACTTGCTCGAGGTCATCATACCATCCTCACGTCTTCCCAGATTGACATTAAAGGAGGTGCTACTCATCACTGAGCTACAATGTGTATGTGTATGTGTATGTGTATGTGTATGTGTATTTGTATGTGTATGTGTATGTGTATGTGTACATGTGTGTATGTGTGTGTATGTGTATGTGTGTATGTGCGTATGTGTATGTGTATGTGTGTATGTGTTATGTACGTGTCTATGTTCATATGTAGGTATGTGTGTGTTTCTAACGTATGTGTGTATGTATATGTGTTTGTATGTATGTGTATTTATATGTGTGTATTTGTGTGTATGAGTGTGTGCTTATATGTGTATGTATGTACATGTGTGTGTATGTATATGTGTTTGTATGTGTATGTGAGTGTATGTCTATGTGTATGCATGTGTATGTGTATATGTATGTATGTCTCTCTAAGTGTATGTATTTGTGTGTATGTGTTTTTAAATTAATGTATTTTATTGAAGCAATCTATATGCCTAAAATTTATCAATGTATTTTATTAGATTTTATCTTTAAAAATTGAATTTTTATGTTAATTGTGTCATTTATGAATGTTATATGTCTCTACGTGGATATGTGTGTATGTTTATGTACATGTGTGTGTATGTGTTTGTGTATGCATATGTAGATATATATTTATATTTTTGTATGTGCATGTATCTTTGTATATGTATGTGTGTATATGTATGTGTGTATATGTATGTGTGCATGGGTATGTTTTTAAATATGTATATGTATGTGTGTATGTGTACATGTGTGTATTTTTGTGTATGTGTATGTGCATTTATGTGTGTGTAAGTCTATGTGTGTGGTTGTATATGTATGTGTGTGTATATGCATGTGTATGTGTATGAACTTGCATGTGCATATGCATGTGTGCATCATGTGCATGTGCATATGTCTGCACATGCATGTGTATGTATGTGTATGTGCATATGTGTGTGTATGTGTATAAGTATGTGTCTATGTGTATGTGTATATGCATGCATGTGCATCTGCATGCACATGCATGCAACTATGTTTGTGCATGTGTATGTATATGTGTATGTTTGTGTGTGTGCATGTGTATATGTAAGTGTTTGTCTATAACCATGTCTATATATATGTATGTGTATGTACATGCATGTGCATGTGCATGTGCATATGCATGTGCATGTGCACATGCATGTGCATGTGCATATGCATGTGCATGTGCATATGCATGTGCATGTGCATATGCATGTGCATATGCATGTGCATATGCATGTGCATATGCATGTGCATGTGCATATGCATGTCATGCATGTGCATGTGCATATGCATTTCATGCATGTGCATGCGCATATGCATGTCATGCATGTGCATGTGCATGTCATGCATGTCATGCATGTGCATGTGCATGTCATGCATGTGCATGTCATGCATGTGCATGTCATGCATGTGCATGTCATGCATGTGCATGTGCATGTGCATGTCATGCATGTGCATGTGCATGTCATGCATGTGCATGTGCATGTGCATGTGCATGTGCATGTGCATGCGCATGTGCATGCCATGCATGTGCATTGAATATGCTTGCTGATTGCAAGACTATAGAAATCTATGGTTGAAGATGTTGAAGTTTGGTCTTGCTAACTAGGACAAGAACTACCCTCTTGCTATTGGAGACTCAAACATACCTTATAATCTTCAATTTGGTGCAATGAAACACCCTATGTGCTTTGGAAGGTGATTTAAAGAAATATGATCCAAAAGAGTTAACTTGCACATAAGCAATTGAAAGAAGAACTTACTATTTTGGTTGAAACATGCAACTTCTAAAGCTTAGTGCTATCAGATTGATTACAACTGGCTAAATTCCTCTTAGACGATGGTGCCCAATAGAGTAAGCTAGCTATTAAGCACAAGAATCAGATTTGTAATCAAGATATGATCTAATTATAAGTTTAGCATTGATAGCTGATGCACCCGTCTTTTTAGGAGTGTGAAAAGAATCACCTTGAGATTGTAAAACATTTTTTTCTCACAATCTATGCATCGAAATGATAAAAAAAATTGTACACATAAAGTGACACTAATCATATTTCAATGCTGCCTTATTCATTAGCATTGGACCTCCGAGGAGTGAGAGCTAGTCTTTGCAAGTGAAGGGACTTTGGAGAAGATGTAGAGAAATAAAGAAGAAGCAAGATGAAGATGGAAAGTAGTTGTACATTCATTAAACATGTTGTAAAATTGGTTTAGCGTCTTCATATAGAATTAAAGAGGATTCCTCGATTCCTTTATAGCTAGTTTGAGTTCAAACTAACTCGCAAGATAGTTTGATGTGATCGTGATTAGTTTTCCTAAAGTCTATGAAAAGAAGGAATCAAGTTCAAAAAGTGTTTTAGGTAATTGATTTAATACCAACGCCATAACTCTTGCGTTTTTTATCTCCATATTTATCGTTTAACAAGAATAAATATTGAGAATCCATAAATACATATGAAATCCTACCATGAAGAAAATAAATCATATGATATACCATCACTATGGTTCTCTTCATAAATGATTTTTGGTCAAGAATAAATCTTTCTGAAGCATGGTGTAACCTTGTTGTTATAATAGCTCCCGCTCAAGCTATATCATGCTTGAGTCTTCAATATTTGATGATTAGAATCCCTCTAATTTCTTTGAATCCGGAAATTCTAACTCCATGAAGAGCTTTAGTCATTATCTCTACCACTTGCTTGTGTGTTGGTACAAATGAAACATCAAAGCTTCTCCCTAATGAAATGATAATTAACCTCTTGGTTTAATTGGAATTAATGCCCATGTGTCCATTTCCTTTAGAGCTTCTATTTCTTCCTTCATCACCTTCTTGCAATTAGGGTTACCTTTAGATTCTTCATAAGTTGATGGTTCCTCCCAAATTGAGTCTTTTGCCACCTAGATAGTGTGTTTGGTAAAAAAAGGTACAATCATAGCTCTATCGTTTTAGTTATCTTTCATCCCTTGTTGATCTCCTAGGAGTGAATTTGGAGCATTCTCCACATTCCTGTATCTTGGATTTTCCTCTTGATTTCTAAAGCTTGAAGTTTCTCTCATCTTGATCATCATTTGATTCAGTTCTAAATTCCTACACGTGTGCATCATGCTTGCTACATAATCAATGAAAAACGAAATTAAGATCATAGGGCAAGCTTACCTACTCTTCATCAAATACAAATTTTTTTCTTGTCGTTTATTACTTTGTGGTTGGGTTATAGAAACTATAGCCCATTTGAGCTGAATTATAGCCAATGGACATAGCCTTGGTTTTGTTTTCATCCGATTTCCCTCTAACTTTTGTAGTTACATGTACATATGCTAAACAACCATAAACTTTTCAATGACCTAGACTTGGTTTTCTACCGTTCCAAGCTTCATAATTCATACCTTGAAGAGATTTGGATGCAAGGTCATTGACAAGATACACTACCATAGATATGGATTTTGCCCAAAGATATTGTGGTAACTTCTCTTCAAGCATAGTCCTTCTGATCCAACTAGGGTTTTGTTCCTTCTTTTCACAATACCATTTAGTGGAGGGGAGTATGTGGTAGTGACTTCCCTTTTGATGCCTTTATCTTGCAAGTATGCATCAAACTATTTGGAGAATTATTCTCCCCCTCCATCAAATTTGAGTTTGTTTAAATGTTTACAAGTATTATTTTCCAATTGTGTTGGATACTTGTTGAAGCACGCAAACACTTTATTCTTATTCTAGATAAAATACAGAATTTTTTATCTATTGTGATCATCAACAAAAGATACATAATACCTTGAGCCTCCTAATGAAGATTCTGGACTTGGACCCCACACATTAGTTTATACTAGATCCAAGAGATTATTGCGGATGTAGCCTTTGTCGTTGAAAGGTTGTCTTTGTGCTTTCCCCATTTGAAAAGCATCATACCTATAGATCATGTGTTGTTTGAGATGTTTGGAAGCCCTAGAATAGTTTGATCTCTGCATATATCCTTCAAAGTCCTTTCATTCACATAAGCAAGTCTCTTATGCCACACTTCTAGCTCACCAAGGGTTTGAGACCCAAAGTTAAATAGAGCTTAATTCCTAGTTTCTCCTACTTGAAAAGTGAAGAGCCTAGCATGCTTCTCACCACTTGCTATCTTCTTGAAGCCTTGACATGGATCTTCCAAATAAGCTCCATGTTGGGTGAACCTAAATTTTAAGTCTTTTTCAACTATTTGACTTACACTTATTAGGTTCTTAATGATAGTGGGTACATAGAGAACCTTACTTAGAATGTTTATTTTTCCATTGGGGGCTTGGCCATTTCCAAACCTTTCCACATTATGTTTGGCATCATCTTCCAGTTGTACGCCATGTTTATGATTTGGTTTCTCCGAGTCTAATAGAAGAGCAACATTTCTTGCAACATGGTTTAAAAAACCTATGTAGAACAGATGCTCATCCCCTTTATCTTATTTATGAATCGAATTCATTAAGAGCAAAAAATCTTCATGTGATTGATCCTCTGAGTAGTTGTAATCCCTTCTATTGTGGTTTCTATTATTGATGTTGTAGTTTTGTCCACCTCTACCTCTTGTGTTTCCAAATCTACTTCTACCTTCTCCTTTTAGTGTTCTTCCATTAAACCAGAAATTTTGAGTGGTGTGGTTGGTCTTTTTATAGATGGCACAAGATGGAACGTATTGTACTTTTGACTCATCCTCTTTTTCTCCTTTCCTCTTTCATGTCGACTTGCTTTTGTTTGCATAGGTTGCATGAGAGATTTTTTCATCATCATCCTACTTCTTCTTTCCTTTGTTCTTATTATCTTTCTTTTTTCCATAAAGGGCACTTTAGTTAACTTGATAAGAATTATATTTCTTTATGTTGTTGTTGTCCTCTTGATTGAAGATTTGTTCAAGAAATATGTTGAAGTCAAGTCTCTACACATCCATGTTAAGATCATAAGAAGTTGTAAATGATTGCCATTCCTTATGAGTCCTAATACCAATTAGGATATGCCTCATGATAGCCTCTACGTCACTATGGTTTTCTTCATAAATCATTTGTGGTCAAGAGTAAATCTTTCTCAGACATGGTGTGAGGTCGTTGTTTTAACATGCATGTGCATATGCATGTGTGTGTATGTGTATGTGTATGTGTATGTGCATGTGTATATGCATGTGTGTATATGTGCATGTGCATGCGTGTCAATGTGCACGTACATGTAGTTGTATATGCATGTGTATCTATATGTGTATAATTATGTGTGCGTGTGTGCGAATGTGCATGTGCATGTGCATGGGTATGTCTACATGTATAATTATGTGTGTATGTGTGTATATGTGTGTGTGTTCATGTGTATGTGTATGCGTATAAGTATGTATATAAGTATGTGTGTATGTGTGTATACATGTTTATGTGTATGCAAATATGCATCCATGTGCGAATATATTCATTTATGAAAACAAATCAATTTAAATGGTATAAATCAATTTAAATGGTATAGAAACAATGAGAATTGTACTTACAAGAATTAGCCATACATTATGCTTGGAAAACTTCTTCAATAACATGCGAGAGAGAGAGAAACTTATAGAGAGAGAGTGGGAGAGAAAGAGAGAAAATGAGAGGGAGAGAGAGAGTGAGAGAGAAAGAGAGAAAATGAGAGGGAGAGAGAGAGTGAGAGAGAGAGAGGTCCTAAGCGTAGTGTAGATATGAACGTTGGTTCATTTTTCTATCACATCCATGTACAATGATGATCGAAGGGTGATGCATTCTTTTTGTTATGATAAAAAATAAGTATCAAATACATAAGTGATGCTACATTTTCGTATATACGATGTTCACTTTGCACTGATTATTTGTGTCACATAAGTGTTGCCTACAGTGACACATAAGTGACATGCATCAAAAGTGTCGCTTATGGGATATTTTTGCATATGTGGTACTTCTCTTTTGTGGCATATGCAATGGCATCGCATAAGCCATGCCTTTCAAATGTCTCTTTCACCCCTGTAAGGAACATCAGTAAATGCCTCATGCAAATAATGGTGTGTGCAGGATGATGTATATGAGAAAAACGTGCAGTTAGTACACCCAGCAGAGCTATCCGTATGGGCGTCGGTATGAGCATCGATAATACCGATGATTATACCGATGCTCATATTGACGTCCATACCGATGCCCATACCAGCACCCATACCGGCACCCATACCGGCGTTATGTTTCCGATGCGCATACTGACCATAACACGGATGTCGCGGAAAAATTCTGCTCATTCATTTTCCTCGGTAGCAACCTCCGTATACCCTCGATATGTTGTATTGTCTTCGCTCCAAAACTCCCTATAAATACATGGCAGATAAGTCGCACTTTTTAGTGCATGGATCAACTGAGCATATCAGAGTGTGGACTCAAGGCACACATTAGTATTTGTAAGTCCTTTGTATTATACAATCATTATACTTTAAAATCTATGATCATTCAAGGCCATATCTTCATGTCATTGTGAGTCTACTGTTCACTACTATATCTTTCACATTTTTCAGTCAGATTGCAGAGATGGTTTCTCCAAGTGTAGTGCATATTTTTTTATGATTTAAGTTGCTAAAGTTTTTTCACTAAGTCTATGATAAGCGCACAAATTGTCATTGGTATTGGAGTTTTCAATCTTCAGTTATGTTCATTTGAAGTCAACCCTATTTGTTCATTTTCACTCCTCTATTAGGTACCCTACTTTTTCACTCATCTTGTCAGAGCTGTTTCTCAATGCGTACTTGAACAAATTCGGTGATTTAATGCTTGTTGGACTCAGCATAGGGTCTAGTATAAGCATATAAAAGCTCATAATCATTCGTTTCTTAAATGTTGAGTTATTTGCATTTTACTACTCACTGGTCTGAGTAAAATCCGGATGATGCTCTTACTTATTAAACTTTAATCACATTGTGTGGTTTATCATGCTTGGATCTGCCTCACCGACAACCGCATCTCTATGTATAGCAACAAGAGTTGACCTGAGGCTCCTCTGAAATTAATTCCAGCTCATTTGTTTTGATCTATCTTTTTGAGATTGATCTTTCAAGGTACATAGGGTGTCTAACACATCCATTGGCAAGTTAAAAGGGCCCACCACATACTCCTGGAGTTCATTTGGCTGGTGTAGATCAAGGATTTTGCAGCACCACTTCATCTTCAAACACATATCTATCAATCTCTTCACACGAACTCCCATGTGTCCATTTCCTTTACTGCTCCTACTTCTTCCTTCATCACTTTCTCACAATTAGGGTTACCTTGAGCTTTTTCATAGGCTTGTGATTCCTCTCAACTTGAGCCTTTTGCCAAATAGATAGTGTGTTTAGTTACAAAAGAAGAATCATAGCCATATCTTTTAGGTTGTCTTTTATCCCTTGTTGATCTCTTAGGATTGAATTTGGAGAATTCTCCACATTCCTGTACCTTGGTTTTTCCTCTTGATTTTGAGAGGTTGTAGTCTCTCTCATCATGATCATCGTTTGATCGACTTCTAGAGTCCTACACCTGTGTATCATGCTTGCTAGACCATGGATGAAGATCTAAATCAAGATCATATGGTTAATTTACCTTCTCATGAACTCTATCATCGCCCTTTCATATAGTTTCCCTATAATTTTTTAAGTTACATGTACATATGCTAAACAAACAAAAATTTTGCAATGACTTAGACTTGGTTTTCTATCATTCCGAGCTTCATAATTCATACCTTGAAGACATTTGGATGCAATTCTATGGATTTTTCCCAAAGATAGTATGGTAACTTCTTCTCTTTAGGCATAGCCCTTACTGATCCAAGTGGAATACCATTTAGTTGAGGCGAGTACTTGGTAGTGACTTCCTTGTTGATGCTTTTATCGTGCAAGGACTCATAAAACTATTTGGAGATGTATTCTCCCCCTTTATGAAAGTCCAGTTTCTTTAATGATATACATCTATGATCATCCACATGTGCTAGATACTTCTAGAAGCATTCGAATACTTCATTTCTATTCTTGATAAAATACAAAATTTTCCATCTACTTTGATCATCAACAAAAGATACATAATACCTTAAGCATGCGAATGAGGGCTCTTGACTTGTTCCACATAGATTATGTTGATATATTTAGGTAGTGATGTGTGTGAACACTCTAGGACCGCCGGGGCACTTTTTTCCCTCTTTAGGAGGTTTTTTTCCCCCGGCTTGTATATACGCCTATTGCCCTAATGGGCTACTAATCTTTGTACATTCTCTAGTAATACATTCAGTCTTGTGTGTTGTGCTCCAAGCTTCTTCCTCTTCCTTGTGCTGTTCGCGTGCTTCCGTAGACGTCTAACTCCAACAATTGGTATCAGAGCAGGTCGTTGATTCTTCCAGGGCGCCGTCGACACTCCTCCGTTTGCAGTCTCAGATTCGCACAAAATTTGGTGAGCATACTCAGGTTCGCTCGTTTCGGCCTCCGAATGCACTATCGCAGTGCTTGTGCAGGCTATTTCGTCCTTTTGTGCCAAAGGTATATACCAGTTTCTGTTCGCCAGTTTAAGCGTCTCGAAGTCTGCTACAGGTCTAGCAGAACTCGTCTGGGCAGTTCTGTTCAACTTTTTGAGATACAGTCAATTTTCTGCATCAAGGTATTTTAGTCACCGGCCATGGCTGAAAGCAGTGATGTATTCCGTATGTTGGCTGTTGAGGATAAGTTGGATGGTACCAACTACCCATTATGGGCTTATATGATGCGACATGTACTGGTTGCAAAAGGATTGTGGAACATTGTGTAGGGTGTTGAAAGACGTCCTGTTACACCTGTAACGACAGGTATTGCAAATACAGGTGTTGGAGCTAATGAAGATGGTGTCGAAGATGATATTCCGCAGATTCCTAATGTGCTGCTGTTTCTGTTGCACCTACTGCAGAGCAGATTCGTTGGGATGGCAGAGATGCCAAGGCACATGCATTGATAGCTTTGTCTGTCAAACGTGCCATTTTTTCTAACATTCGCTCTTGCAGAACAGCAAAGGATGCTTGGGATACACTTACTACTTTGTACCAGGCTAGGAATGAGGCTCGTGTTGCTTACCTCCGAAAACAGTTGGAGAGTGAGCACATGAATGAAGGTGATTCGATGGACAATTTTCTTACAAAGATCAAAGACCTGAAGGAACAATTGATTTCTGCTGATGAGGTTATACCAGATAGCTCACTTGTGCAGACCGTTCTGAATGGCCTTCCTGATTCATATCAGAGTTTTGCCTCTACTCTTCGATTGATGATGAAAGGCAATCCGAATGCCTTGTCATTTGAGGAATTAGTCTCTGTTCTGTTGCAGGAAGATCAGTCCAGGCAGAACAGGTCCATTATGCGTGTTGCAGATCAAGCTTTCCTGGCTAGTCAGAAGGGCAAAGGAAAATGGAGCTCTTCTACTAGTAAGCAGAAATCTGCAAATGCTGCACAATCGAAGAACCAGGATAAAGATGAGAAGAAATCAGAAAAGCAGAAATTGTTCTGCAAGTACTGTAAAGGAAATGATCATATTATAAAGAACTGTCCAAAACTGGCTGCTAAAGAGGCAAAGAAGAAAGAGGCTGGAATGGTTGTTGCAGAGGCCTCTACACCAAAAACAGAGTCTGCAAATCTTGTGTAGGAAGAAGAATGGGCATTTACTACTTTTTGCAGTTTTGACCCATCTTCTCATGATCAGTGCATGTCTGCAGTAGACTCAGATGTTTGGTACTTTGACAGTGGGGCAACCAAACATATTACCTCGCAGCGCAGTTTCTTCTCTTTACTCGAGGCTGCCCCTACAGGGAATACTGTCACATGCGCCAATAACTCCTCTTATCCTGTTATGGGAGTTGGTAAGATCATTCTGACTACTGCTGATGGTAGTTCTTTCACTTTGTCAGATGCTTTATTTGTGCCAGGGATCAAAAAGAACCTGTTATCAGTTTCTGCATTAGCCAAGATTGGCTTGGTTGTGAAATTCATTGATGACAGGTGTACAGTCCATGATCTCTCAAATGGCGATGTGATTATTGCTTCTGGCATTTTATGTCGTGGGCTGTATAAGCTCATAGACTATGAAAAATCTGTGAATGATTCGGCATGTGCAGTTCATGATTCTCAGGCTATGTCAGATGCAAAGCTTTGGCATGCACGCTTTGGTCATCTGAATTTTGCTAGTTTGTTACGCCTGCAGAAATCTGAAATGGTGTCCTCTTTGCCCAAACTTGAGGCACCTGGAAAACATGTTTGTGAAGGCTGTATTTTGGGCAAAATGCAGCGTTCTTCCTTTCCAAAAGATGGTTTAGTTCGGGCTATGCAGAAATTGCAGCTTGTACATAGTGATGTCTGTGGTCCTATGCAGACACCCTCTTTTGGAAATTACCTTTACTTCGTGACTTTCATTGATGATTTTTCCAGGCATGCATGGGTATATCCACTCAAAGCAAAGTCCGATGTTACAAAAGAAGAATCATAGCCATATCTTTTAGGTTGTCTTTTATCCCTTGTTGATCTCTTAGGATTGAATTTGGAGAATTCTCCACATTCCTGTACCTTGGTTTTTCCTCTTGATTTTGAGAGGTTGTAGTCTCTCTCATCATGATCATCGTTTGATCGACTTCTAGAGTCCTACACCTGTGTATCATGCTTGCTAGACCATGGATGAAGATCTAAATCAAGATCATATGGTAAATTTACCTTCTCATGAACTCTATCATCGCCCTTTCATATAGTTTCCCTATAATTTTTTAAGTTACATGTACATATGCTAAACAAACAAAAATTTCAATGACTTAGACTTGGTTTTCTATCATTCCGAGCTTCATAATTCATACCTTGAAGACATTTGGATGCAATTCTATGGATTTTTCCCAAAGATAGTATGGTAACTTCTTCTCTTTAGGCATAGCCCTTACTGATCCAAGTGGAATACCATTTAGTTGAGGCGAGTACTTGGTAGTGACTTCCTTGTTGATGCTTTTATCGTGCAAGGACTCATAAAACTATTTGGAGATGTATTCTCCCCCTTTATGAAAGTCCAGTTTCTTTAATGATATACATCTATGATCATCCACATGTGCTAGATACTTCTAGAAGCATTCGAATACTTCATTTCTATTCTTGATAAAATACAAAATTTTCCATCTACTTTGATCATCAACAAAAGATACATAATACCTTAAGCATGCGAATGAGGGCTCTTGACTTGTTCCACATAGATTATGTGGATATATTTAGGTAGTGATGTGTGTGAACACTCTAGGACCGCCGGGGCACTTTTTTCCCTCTTTAGGAGGTTTTTTTCCCCCGGCTTGTATATACGCCTATTGGCCTAATGGGTTACTAATCTTTGTACATTCTCTAGTAATACATTCAGTCTTGTGTGTTGTGCTCCAAGCTTCTTCCTCTTCCTTGTGCTGTTCGCGTGCTTCCGTAGACGTCTAACTCCAACAATTGGTATCAGAGCAGGTCGTTGATTCTTCCAGGGCGCCGTCGACACTCCTCCGTTTGCAGTCTCAGATTCGCACAAAATTTGGTGAGCATACTCAGGTTCGCTCGTTTCGGCCTCCGAATGCACTATCGCAGTGCTTGTGCAGGCTATTTCGTCCTTTTGTGCCAAAGGTATATACCAGTTTCTGTTCGCCAGTTTAAGCGTCTCGAAGTCTGCTACAGGTCTAGCAGAACTCGTCTGGGCAGTTCTGTTCAACTTTTTGAGATACAGTCAATTTTCTGCATCAAGGTATTTTAGTCACCGGCCATGGCTGAAAGCAGTGATGTATTCCGTATGTTGGCTGTTGAGGATAAGTTGGATGGTACCAACTACCCATTATGGGCTTATATGATGCGACATGTACTGGTTGCAAAAGGATTGTGGAACATTGTGTAGGGTGTTGAAAGACGTCCTGTTACACCTGTAACGACAGGTACTGCAAATACAGGTGTTGGAACTGATGAAGATGGTGTCGAAGATGATATTCCGCAGATTCCTGTTCGTGCTGCTGTTTCTGTTGCACCTACTGCAGAGCAGATTCGTTGGGATGGCAGAGATGCCCAGGCACATGCATTGATAGCTTTGTCTGTCAAACGTGCCATTTTTTCTCACATTCGCTCTTGCAGAACAGCAAAGGATGCTTGGGATACACTTACTACTTTGTACCAGGCTAGGAATGAGGCTCGTGTTGCTTACCTCCGAAAACAGTTGGAGAGTGAGCACATGAATGAAGGTGATTCGATGGACAGTTTTCTTACAAAGATCAAAGACCTGAAGGAACAATTGATTTCTGTTGATGAGGTTATACCAGATAGCTCACTTGTGCAGACCGTTCTGAATGGCCTTCCTGATTCATATCAGAGTTTTGCCTCTACTCTTCGATTGATGATGAAAGGCAATCCGAATGCCTTGTCATTTGAGGAATTAGTCTCTGTTCTGTTGCAGGAAGATCAGTCCAGGCAGAACAGGTCCATTATGCGTGTTGCAGATCAAGCTTTCCTGGCTAGTCAGAAGGGCAAAGGAAAATGGAGCTCTTCTACTAGTAAGCAGAAATCTGCAAATGCTGCACAATCGAAGAACCAGGATAAAGATGAGAAGAAATCAGAAAAGCAGAAATTGTTCTGCAAGTACTGTAAAGGAAATGATCATATTATAAAGAACTGTCCAAAACTGGCTGCTAAAGAGGCAAAGAAGAAAGAGGCTGGAATGGTTGTTGCAGAGGCCTCTACACCAAAAACAGAGTCTGCAAATCTTGTGCAGGAAGAAGAATGGGCATTTACTACTGTTTGCAGTTTTGACCCATCTTCTCATGATCAGTGCATGTCTGCAGTAGACTCAGATGTTTGGTACTTTGACAGTGGGGCAACCAAACATATTACCTCGCAGCGCAGTTTCTTCTCTTCACTCGAGCCTGCCCCTACAGGGAATACTGTCACATGCGCCAATAACTCCTCTTATCCTGTTATGGGAGTTGGTAAGATCATTCTGACTACTGCTGATGGTAGTTCTTTCACTTTGTCAGATGCTTTATTTGTGCCAGGGATCAAAAAGAACCTGTTATCAGTTTCTGCATTAGCCAAGATTGGCTTGGTTGTGAAATTCATTGATGACAGGTGTACAGTCCATGATCTCTCAAATGGCGATGTGATTATTGCTTCTGGCATTTTATGTCGTGGGCTGTATAAGCTCATAGACTATGAAAAATCTGTGAATGATTCGGCATGTGCAGTTCATGATTCTCAGGCTATGTCAGATGCAAAGCTTTGGCATGCACGCTTTGGTCATCTGAATTTTGCTAGTTTGTTACGCCTGCAGAAATCTGAAATGGTGTCCTCTTTGCCCAAACTTGAGGCACCTGGAAAACATGTTTGTGAAGGCTGTATTTTGGGCAAAATTCAGCGTTCTTCCTTTCCAAAAGATGGTTCAGTTCGGGCTATGCAGAAATTGCAGCTTGTACATAGTGATGTCTGTGGTCCTATGCAGACACCCTCTTTTGGAAATTACCTTTACTTCGTGACTTTCATTGATGATTTTTCCAGGCATGCATGGGTATATCCACTCAAAGCAAAGTCCGAAGTGTTCATGTGCTTCAAATAGTTTTTGGTTTTGGCTGAAAATCTGTCAGCATGTAAAATGGGCACCCTCCGTTCTGATCGAGGGGGGGAATATATATCTTCAGATTTTAATGCATTTCTGGCTGAACGTGGGATAAAACACCAATGTACAGTGCCGTATACACCTCAACAGAATGGAGTTGCTGAACGAAAGAACAGGTCACTCATGGAGATGGCGAGGTGCATGGTCAAAAGTCAGGCTTCACCACATAGTTTCTGGCTTGAGGCTGTCATGTGTGCAGCATATGTACTGAACAGGTGTCCCACGAAAGCGTTGCAGTCTATCACTCCATATGAGGCTTGGCATGACCGCAAGCCATCTGTTGCTCATCTGCGTGTTTTTGGTTGTTTGGCATATGCATTAGTGCCTGAACAACATCGCAGAAAATTGGATGATAAGGCAGTAAAATGTATTTTTGTTGGGTACAGTTCTGGAAGTAAAGGCTATCGTCTGTATCATCCACAGACTAAACGCATTCTGGTTAGCCGTGATGTTGTCTTTGTGGAAGATGCTATTCAGCCATTGCTTTCATGTACTAAGGAGACATCTGTTAGCTCCAAAGACATGTTTGATACTTTGATGCCTCTTTTTACAGGTGGACAGGCTAGCGCTGGTCCTAATGAGGCAACTTCTCAGCCTTTGTAGGTTTCATATGATGATGCAGATCATGCCATTTCTATTGCAGATTTACATGATGCACTTGTTGATGAGAGAGCTGATATTGAACAGGCAAAAACTATGCCAAAATGGCTAGTGCAGACTTTGCGTGACAGCAAATTAGATGCACCTTTGTCATATCGTACTCGTTCAGGCTCTCATAGTACCTCCTTTGCATCAGATTGCTATGCTATGGCTGCATCTAGTCTCTGTGAGGAGAATGAGCCTGTTTCTTTTGATGAAGCACATAATTCAGAAAATTGGATGGCTGCTATGCAATCTGAATATGATGCTATAATGAAGAATGGTACATGGTCTTTATGTGACTTGCCTCCTGGCAAGAAGGCCATTGGCACTAAGTGGGTATACAAGCTGAAGCGTAAACCTGATGGTACAGTTGACAGGTATAAGGCTAGGCTTGTTGCAAAGGGTTATGCGCAGGAAAGAGGCATTGATTTTGATGAGACCTTTGCACCTACATGCCGTATGACTACTGTTCGGAGCATTTGTGCACTTGCAGCCCATCATGGTTAGAATGTACATCAGTTGGACATTAAAACAGCATTTCTGAATGGTGACTTGCATGAAGAAGTGTATGTTTTTCAACCCCGTGGCTTTGTGCAGAAAGGGCATGAAAACCAGGTGTGCAGGTTAAAGAAGGCGTTATATGGTTTAAAGCAAGCACCACGTGCTTGGTATGAGAAAATACATGCCTATCTGATTGCACATGGTTTTGAGAACAGTCCAACTGAAAGCACCTTATATGTTAAGCGTGCTAATGATGTGCTTTTGATCATTGTTGTCTATGTAGACGACATGCTGCTCACTAGTCCTCTTGAGAAGCAATAGAGCATATTGCTGATTTCAAGGCTGATTTGCATGCCTCATTTGAGATGTCTGATTTGGGGCATTTGCATCACTATTTGGGCATTCAGTTTATGCAAGTTGATGGTGGAGTGGCTTTGTGTCAAACGAAATATATTGACACATTATTGCAGCGTTTTGGCCTTGAAGACTGTAAGCCTATTGCCACTCCTATGGAGACAGGTTTACGATTGAGTCTTCATGATGCTGGAGATGCATTTGATGCTGTTCTCTATCAGCAGGCTGTTGGATGCTTGATTTACTTATGCATTACTCGGCCAGATATTCAGTTTGCTGTCTCACAGATGAGCAGGTTTATGCATTGCCCAGGAGTCACGCATTGGAAAGCGGTTAAGCGCATCTTTCGCTACTTGAGTGGTACTCGGCTACTTGGGTTGTTTTATCCCAAGGGGGGATCACTACCGCCAGATTTGCATGCTTTTTCTGACTCAGATTGGGCTGGATGCTATGACACTCGTGTGTCCACCAGTGGTTTTTGCTTCATGCTTGGTAGCTCATGTATATCTTGGTTGAGCAAGAAGCAGCCTACTGTGGCCACTTCCAGTTGTGAGGCTGAGTATAGGGCAGCTTTCACAGCGACTGTTGAGTGTGTGTGGCTCAGACGCCTTATGGCTGATTTGGGTGTTGGCCAGTCTTCTGCCACCACCATCTTCACTGACAGTCAGAGCGCATTGGCAGTTGCGAGGAACCCTGTGTTCCATGCTCGCACTAAGCACATTGAGGTGCATTATCACTATGTCAAGGAGAGGTTCTCTGCTGGGGAGATCAGCTTGGCATATGTGCCCACGCAGGAGAACATTGCAGACCTTTTCACGAAGGCTCTGCCTAGGGAGAAGTTTGAAGCTTTCCGCAAAGCTTTGGGCTTACTTCCTTTTGTGGAGTGATTTCCACATAGCTCGGCACTTCCTTATACATGAGTGCCAGCTCCTTGTTCACCGCATCACTCCCAGGGGGGATTTGTTGATATATTTAGGTAGTGATTTGTGTGAACACTCTAGGACCGCCGGGGCACTTTTTTCCCTCTTTAGGAGGTTTTTTTCCCCCGGCTTGTATATACGCCTATTGCCCTAATGGGCTACTAATCTTTGTACATTCTCTAGTAATACATTCAGTCTTGTGTGTTGTGCTCCAAGCTTCTTCCTCTTCCTTGTGCTGTTCGCATGCTTCCGCAGACGTCTAACTCCAACAGATTAGCGTATACTAGATCCAAGAGGTTATTGTGGATGTAGCCTTTGTTGTTGAAAAGGTTGTCTTTCTACTTTCCTAATTTGACAAGCATCATACCTATTGATCATGTGTTGCTTTGAGATTCAATTAGCCTAGAACACTTTGATCCATGCATATATCTTTCAAAGTCTTTTCATTCACATCACCAAGTCTCTTATGCCACACTTCTAGCTCACTTAGGATTTGAGACCCAAAGTTAAATAGATCTATATTCATGGTTTCTCCTACATCAAAAGTGAAGAGTCTACCATGCTTCTCACCATTGGATTTCTTCTTGAAGCCGTGACATGCATCTTCCACATGAGATCCATGTTGTAATTCTATTTCACCTATTTGACCAACAATTATTTGTCTTTTAGTGATAGTGCGTACATAGAGAACCTTACTCAGAATGTTTGTTTTGCCATTGGGAGCTTTGAAATTGTAAGGCTCAAGGGATTTTGAGTGGCTAGAGTTTTGGGTTTTGGGTGGCTAGGGTTTTGGGTGGCTAGGATTTTGATTTAATCAATGCTCCAAGATCTCTAAAAACAAGTTTACAGCCAGCCGACATTCAACAGACCAGTTTGTGCACGAAGAATTTCTTTTGGACCTATCAAGCTATTTCCAATGTCATGCAACTCTTGGAAGTTTGGGGCCAACCATTTGAGGCAGCAAAGTAGTAGATTAGGAAAAAATGTGTCTCCGAATTCTGGAAGTGATCCCACCTTTGGATTCCGAAAGCAACCATGAAGAAACACACATGATTTTTAGAAGTAAGTGCCGACGAGGCCAGACAAGAGTGCCACCCAAATCAATTTTTTGCACACCCATGAGAATCTAGACATTAAAGAAGCATTGGAGAGAGGGACATTAACTAGATCCAACATTATCACCGCAAGCGTATGGTCATCATATATATGGCTATTCTGGGGTGCAAATCTAAGATCTTGGTATCCCTCATGCGTGCAAATGGGAGATCGAGAATCAAAGCTATTTTTGTACAATTTTTTGAAGCCATGCATCACTAGTATATTAGGGGTTTTCGCAAGAGGTCGGGGGTAGCATACATAGACACACTCGATCAGAAAGTTCCACAAGGGTCAATGGGGTAGAAACAATAAAATATAGTCTAATAATCTAGATATGGAAATCCATAGGGATGGGCCTGATAAGCATAGAACCTCAGGCAAGAGAAGCAAAGGAAAGATGAACACAACATTTCTAGGTGGAAAAGATCTCTCTGGGGCCTTACCGATACATAGGCAGAAAACTCAAACAGCTTGGAGGACGAGCGGAAGACTTACTGTTACAACCACTAGGGTTTAAAAGCAAATAGGATTTCTAATGCTCACACATGGGCTCACATATCTCTATATTTAGGAGGTTTCTCATCACACACTTATTTAAGTCATCCAAGCATTGAACAAATACATAAATTTAATTTTTCTTCTTCTTTTTGTAGGTACTCAATCACAAATTTATGAGCTACATTCATCAAATCAAAATCAATATAGAGAGATGTAATAAAAAAGAGTTTAAATTTGAAAGCTTCTAATACACCATCCATCGACGAGGGATCTCATCCCGACAATGCATAGCTATAAATTCTTCATTAAAGCATAAAACGTAGATTAAGCACATCAAAGATTAAAAGCGATTGATGTTTTTAGCGATGCTTTTTGTTTTAATGGCTAAATTAAGCGGGAATAATCCTATGAAACAGGAAGGCAGTCATAAAAGCTCTCTCGGCAGGAATGGTTGGAAGTGGAGGAAGGCAATCCAACAATAAACAATGAAGAAAAGATTGTGGGGAGGCTACCAACATTCGCAACAGACTTTGATCCCAAAGATGTACCTGGAGAGAAGGGGTGAAATTTTCCAACCAAACTAGCAAGTTCAACTACTCAAAGGTTATTCAGAAATGTTGCAAACCTCGAATAAGGCTCCTATGCACATCTACAACCTTTGTTGTGGGCCAATACCCCACCGCTGTAGTAGGAAATCATTTTCCATAAAAGTAAAAACTAATTGAAATTGTTACAATTGGCTGAGGTTATTTTCCATCTTCACAAGGGCCCTATACTGTTGCTTATAAGACCACCACCATTCAACAATGGCTTTCATGAATATCTAAAATGCCATATATTGCTGCTCGAATGTGCTTAAAAATATTTGATATGAAGCTCATCATTTTCAATGTCTTCATGAAAATCAAAGGACCGCATATTTATGCGCTAGGCATAGTACAGAACATAAGCAAAAATCAGTTCATGAAAATATGCTATGCTTGGCATTGTCAAATAAAGTACGTCCCCTCATGATACAAAGAGACGTTTAAAGACATATTTGCAATAAGTGTTTGTGATTACCATTATGAAATTTTCAGTTCCGAAACGAACAAATCTCTTTCATCTGTTTGCTTCAAAAGCAACTTGACTACTCCAAGAATTACAAAAACTATCAATGTTGTATTCCATGAGTGCTTGAACAAAAGAAATTAGAAGAAAATCTTGCTCGTGGTCTATGTATTGTAGAACATTCTTTGGCCATTGACATTCAACAAAATTACATTGATCATTTCCAACAACAAAGGTTTGTCAAAGAAGATAGATGCAAGAGGGAGGGGGTGTGTGAAGTCAAGGCAAAGCCAGAAGAATGACTCACAATGAAAGAGCAAAGTGATCACTTTAGAAGAATCCTATAGCCCAAATATGATAAAAATATTCATTCCTTTACGGAAAAAAAAAATTCTATCAATACCTCGTCTTATAAAATCCCACTTTTGTAAATATATGCCCCATTTTGTACAATCGGAAGCGTCCTTGAGCTTGGAAATCCCAAGTAGAATCTAGGTTTCATATTTTATGGATGTCGTTTGAGACCTCAAATGCTGAGCGTCAGGACCTGATTTTTAACTTAGAGACCGGACACCACCTGCATTGCAATGTCATGCATCCATCTTTGGTCATGTGCATGTAAACGAGGGAATGGATGTAGTCTTAAAAGATGTAATTAATCACATCCAAGGAGGGGCACAAGGTGAAACATCAACGAAATATTTTAATGAGAGGAAACGATAAGAAAGAACAATGCATTGAAGGGGCCCACGCAACTGCTCCAATGTCCATGACTACGGAGAAGGGTTCTACCATCTCAAAAGTGGATGTATTTACCCTTACTATGACAACACAACCTCTAAGTTTCATGATCATCATACTCCTCTATTTGCTAGTCCATCGGGGCATGCACCTACTATACGAAAAAATGTCGGGTTGAATTTTTCTTTAGATCTTACCTTAGATAAAGATCTTAAACATCCTTACCTCTAAGATGAATATAAGGATAGGGACAAGGATGCTATGCTTACATTCCTAGAAAAGTGGCAATACATCCACCAACTAAAGAACACATGCGAGCATGTTAGAACAGTGAAGCTTAGTTTGTTGCTAGGCCAAAAGTCCCTCTAAGACACGCCGAACTCCATCAACTAGGGTTGAAGTTTCTAACTTGTTCAATAAAAGAATTTCTGCTAAGAATCATGGGGGAAAATTGTACCATGAGACATTTTTGAAATTAAGGAATTTGGATGATTTTCATAGGCTTTCAGATTTTTTCTCATGGAATAAACGTGTGAATTGAAAATGAAATAGAGCGCTACACACGTAAATCACTCAAGGAAAGGATTAAGGTTGCATAGATTTGCAATGATAAGTCAGATCTAGACACACAATAGCTTAGCACCATTCTAGAAAAGGGTTTATATAGTTGGGTGCATCAATTGCATCCATCATCCTAGCCACGACATTGCACACTAGGTGCTTTAGGCAAAGTGAGCTGACCCACTTTTGTGTTTAAGTGGAAACAGAGATGGTTGTGGAAACAAAAACTCAAAAATAAAGGTCATGTGTACATATGCATTCCTATCTATGTGACACATCCTAAAATTGGGTGGCATTGATACAATGGAAATTGTTAGTGAAGAATATTTGCTACCTCTACTTTCACTCGTATCCCTAAAAGTTTTCAAACACAATGGCAATGACAAAAAAGTACAATCTTTGAGGTGCCTGATTAATGACTAATTCAAAGAATGATAATTCTTCTACTTTCGATCAATGATAAAATTTAAACATTAAATGAATAGCTCTCTCAAAGTGACTCCATAGATCAAGTCCAAGCAATGGAATGATCCTCCCAAAGGAAGCGCCTATCACCAGCTTAAGAGAAGCATTCATGCCTCCTGAAATGCACAAACAAAACTTTGATGACTCAGGATCTCATTCAAGTCTTCAAATCTTTCCAGACAATTCCAGGCAACACATCAATAACTGCTATCTTCTCAAAGATCTTGTAAAGAAGCATTAAAGAAAATGATATGAATACATTTATATACAAAAGAAAAGTCGCTTATGTCTTATTTTTCTTTTCTCTATTGTTTTCTTACATTGTATAATTATTTATAGTTATATTATATACTCACATTCACACATATGAATCTACACACATACCCTCACATACGTAAACATAAACATATGCATAAATGCACACACATACCACATACACATACATAAAGGCACACACATAACACCTCCATATTCATAACACATCCACATACATAAATGCATCCACATACATAAATGCACGCAATAACACATCCGCATTCATAAACACATCTGCATTTATAAACACATCCATATACGGAAATGGATCCACATACATAAATGCATCCACATAAATAAATGCAGACCACATACCCACAAACATATGCACCTACTTTCACACAAATACAGATACATAAATGAAAACATATAACCACCAGCATATGAATATAGCTTTTTACGCAACAAAACATACTTTCACACACATACACATACATACCGTTACACTCACATACATAACTGCACATAAACACACGCACATTCTTTCACACACGCACATTCTTTCACACATTCACATACATATTCTTACACTCACACACATTAAAAACATACATCCACATAAATATATATACATTCACTCACATATATAGGTTCACACATAGGTTCATATATACTTACACATAAAAAATACATAGAACACATACACACACACACACACTCATCACATACACAGCTACACACATAAATAAAAACATGAACCCAAAAAACTGTCCATATCCACATACATACACAAAGAGACTTACATATACTCTCACACATATACATAAAGAAACTCACATAGAAACTTGGGTGTCACATAGAGACTCACATGTATACACACATACATACACAAATACATATATATCACATAGAGTACTTAACTTACACATAGAAATCAAAATTAATCACAAATACACATGCATAAACATAGAAGAAACATATAAATATGAACATACATAAGGGGAACACGTCAAAACATTATGAACAAGTACGTAACTAACTGATTCTTCTCGAATTATTCTTTTTAGTATGTACAAAAGAGTCTAGAATCATCAAAAGCTCATTTCAAAATTCAATTGGGAGCGTATGATAAAAAAGAAAGTTTGATGATTCCATGTCTTCATCCCACAAAAGGAATTCTTTACCTCCACTAAACTTGCACGTCTTCCTCGATGGGCCAGCCTACAAATCCAGTAGAAGTGCATCAAATTCCTTTTAAAATTATTTTTATCATTTTTTGAATTGTTCTTGAAAAATGATTTTTTTAATACAAATGTAGGTTGTTAGCAAGAAAATAGAAAGTTTTAAATTATTTAAGTTATCATAGAAAACATTTTCGTCAACATACACCTATACAAAATAAGTCAAAAGAAACTTATAAAAATCACTCAGATGTTCCAAAAATAATCATTCCTAGCTAGTCTTTTCAAAATTAGTTGCTATTTCATATAAATACTTTCATTCTTTGTTCTTACGTACCTATCTGGAAATAGGACTTACTCGCCTATTTCATGGGTTAGATCATATTACCTACACATAACTTCTTAAAGTGGAATCAAGACCACATATAAGTCATAAATAATGTTCTTGTTCTTTTTCTTTTCTTTTGTTTATCTTTGTCTTTACTTCGCACCAACTCTTATTGTACTACATCTTCATTCCTTCATTTATTATTTGCTTTTGTTTTTTCTTTTGGGATTGAGGAAAGCATAAAATTTCTAGTTAATAATATGGAATCTTCAGAACTGTTTGTTAACGGGGAAAGGCCTGACCTTCAAAGGATCTATAGCTTTTTGCTAGCAGGAACTAGGATTTTACTATCCAAGTGTTTTAGATAGATACTCCACATAGCCTATCTTTATATAGTAATTCTTTTCTCCTACAAAGAGCTTCGAGTGGGACTATCCTATCTAGGTCTTTACGATGGCTAAAAGGAATCCGGTTCTACTCTCTCTAGTGTACAAATTCCTACTTTTGTTTGTTATCATATATGTTCATAATCTTAAATTTTCTTTTAAATTCTATAACTTTCATACAATGAAACGAATGATATGCATAAAAAATAGAACAATAAAAAAAGTAATTAGATAAGAGTAAAGCACATTCACCTGCTCATTAACTTTTGTCATCTTTGGTGTCCTCGTCTACATGGAGCTCTCGATCAACTTCATATTGAGAATTTATTATTCTCTTGAACATCTTTATGTGGTTTCCTGCAATCAAAGGTCTTAAAGGAGTTCCATCAAAATCTCTAAGCTCACATGTGCCATTTTCCGAAAAAGACACAACCACATAAGGCCCAAACCATCTTTTTGTTAATTTTCTTCTTCTATCAAATTGAGTATGAAAAGTACTATCATATACTAATACCTAATCATCAGTTTCTAACTCAGGCCTAATTCATTGTCTTTTATCAAAATATATCTTATTCTTTAACCATGAATCCTTTAATTTTTTAACAACATTAAATTTTTCTTTGCCTATTTCAATTGTTTAATTCTTAGAGCTAATAGTTCTTCTCTCATAAAATTGTCATTTGATGGTAGCGTCATTCACATTCCTATCTGATTTTGGATGGGGAAAATTGATTTTTCATATTTAATTATTTTTGTGGGCATTAATGTTGTAGATCTTGTATAGTTCATCCTATCCACCCATAATGAAAATGGAAGATATTTAGGCCACTCCTTCATGACTCCATTGCAAGCCTCCAAGGTCACCTTCAGAATTGAAGGATGACCTCCTTCAATCTTAACATTAGATTATGGGTTATAGGCGTTTGTGAAAGAGAATTGACTTCCATGATGATCAAAGGATTATTTTTCCTCCCTAGAATGCAACTCACCCCAATTCGGAACTACTTCTTTGACATATACAAATTGTAAAATCACTTCTTCAAGATTAACTCTACATTCATTATAAGTATTTTAGGAATGGAGGGCTTCACCTTGCACAGGCATTTTCAAGTCTTCTCTTGCCAATACAAT
Organism: Ceratopteris richardii; assembly: GCA_020310875.1. Lineage (NCBI taxonomy): Eukaryota > Viridiplantae > Streptophyta > Polypodiopsida > Polypodiales > Pteridaceae > Ceratopteris > Ceratopteris richardii. The sequence goes on along the minus strand of CM035422.1, from coordinate 178,522,446 downwards.
ATACCTCGTCTTATCTATGGTTACAATCTCAACTACCCACTTGTAATGAATACAAAAAACGAAAGTCAGATGTAATGAGTCTTGATGCTTGACTAAAGAATGAGCTTGAAAGCTGGCACATCTCCTGAAAGATTCTCAAACATTCATGTAAATTCCTATCCACAAATAGGCTTCCCTAATCTTTTCATACATTCATCAAACCCCTAATAAATTGCCCATAAGTGCTCATGCATCTCTCTCATAAATTTCCTCTTGAGATTTTTTTTGTCTAAGACATGCGGTAGATACTTAAGGTTTCCTTTACCATGTCCCAAAATAAATCTATCCTTTAGGAAGAATTTATAAGAATTTAATATGATGATCTTAAATTTATTTTTGAGCCAGTCAAAGTTATTAGATAACTTCCAATCTCTTTCCATTCACCATTATATTCATTCTCTCAAAATTGCTTGTAAGCATATACTTTTGGATCATATATCATGTTCTTTATCTCTCTTCCTATCACCTCATCGTTTGAATCATCATCAAAATTTTCTAGTGAGAGAATATTAGAAATAGTTCTTAATTTCTCATCCATATGCATGAAAGCTGAGTTTATAAATTTCACATAACAAATCCGCTGGAGCATTGCATTATTGAGAGATGAGAATTTTGCAATCATTCTAATTAATGAAAAATATTTAGTAACCAAAATTACATTTTCTCTAATAAAATACTCTTTATCATTTTTCAATCTTGTCATAAGTCCCCAAAACTTTCTTTTAATCTTTGGGTATCTCATCTAAGTGTCATGTAGAATTTTCACACCAAACCAAGCTACATATCTCAAGCCCTCATCATCATCTTGACCTATGACCCAACCGATAATGAATAGGATTGGTATGAATAGTCAAAATAATAGATTTATTTCCAAAATAGTCCACGCATTTTAGAATAGGGGCTTTGATTAATAACTTCTTCAGTTTTCATATCACTCTTAATTGTTTCTCCATCCATAGAAACTTTCTCTTCTTTCTCTAAAGTCATATAATAGGCACACAATGTGAGAAGATTCTATTTATTTAGCACAAGAACTTTGAGGAGCCCTCTCTTATGATAAAGAAAAGAAAAATAGATTGGATGAATGTTATGGAAGAAGAAATTGAAGCAGTGCAGGAAAACCAAACTTGGGAGTTGGTGCCCATGGCTCCAACCTTGGTGATCATTAGATCCAGGTGAATATACAAAGTGAAGAAGAAGTCTAATGGAACCATTAATGCATATAAAGCTATACTTGTGGCTAAGGGGTATGTTTAGACCCAAGGAATAGACTATGAGGAGACCTTCTCATGTATGAAAAAGATTCCAATAAACAGAGTACTTATGAGTGTTGCACATGCCATGAGCTGGAAGATCTATCAAATGTATGTAAAGAATGCATTTTTTGAATGAATGGATGTCTGAAGAGGTATATATGGCTCAATCCCTTGAGTGTCATGGACAAAAGAAACCATCCTAAACCTCAGATTTCATGTTACTTCCTATATCTCATGGTTGGTTAAGCACTTAGAGAAAATAAATCATCCATTTGTTTCCAATTAAAAACATCATCCATTCATAAGCACCATTAAGGAACCGCCCTTGAAACCCTATATAAGGATGTCTTGGCCACCTATATACTTAGTCTTGCCAATGCTAGTCTTGGGAGCTCAAGGATTCATGATCTCCATGTAAGCCCTTTCCAAGTTCGATTTTGAGTTCTAGTCTTGTTCTTTGTTCTATTATTGTCTAGTCTAGTACCTTGGACATCTTTCCTTGTCCTATTCTAATCTCGTACCACGAGAGCTTTGCAACTTATTTCTTGTATCTACTTCATCTCTGTTAAGGGAGTTCTTTTAATTCACATATGGTGTTCCAAACCTATGGTCGTGGGTTGTGGGATCTCTTGTAGTCCATCTAGTCCACTTATCCACACCTATTAGTCATGGGTTGTGGCATTAGTTACATATTCTTGTATTATTTTCCCTGCATGGGTGATCTTGTAATCAAAAGGATATTTTTAAAACATTGTGGAGCCTAGTAAGAGGGCACAATCTAGTGCTCCCATGACATTTTGGCAAGACTATCTAGATCAAGACCATGTCAAAGGATGCACTCCATATCCATACTCAGAATATCAAATTTAATTTGAATGATATATATTAAAGAACTCCTATTTTTTGATAGGAGGTTACAATAAGGGGATCGCTTAGTTGTAGAATTTGCGTGAGACTTGTAAAGTTTTTTTTATAGATCCACATATCAAGAAGAGTATCTAGTTAATCGATTTCAAAGTGGTCTTAGATATGAGATAAAGGATTGTATACCATCTACATCTCAGGTGAATACTTTAGATGAGGCTATCAATGAAGCAATTGAGTAGGAGAATCAATTGTTCAAAGAAAGACAATTCCAAGAGCTAGAAGTGATGGATTATCATGACACTATTCCTCAAGAATCCGAATCAAGAATCTTTGAAGCTGAATAAGTCATTACAAATTATATAGAGTATACATATAATTACCATAGCAAGAAGTTAAAGGACAAGGAGGAGTTAATGTTCAATCAAGAAGGTGTGATTACTTAAGGATCTCCATCAAAAATCTTGGAAACACCAAAATGTACCACCACAATCACAAAGGATCTATCGCATGAAGGACCCAAGGAAGCTCAAGAGAGACCCACTCCTTCACCACCAATCAGGATTCAAGATCATGAAGAACTCAAAGTTGAGCGTGTATTAGATTCAAGAATCTCCTTAGGAAGATTACAATACCTTATTCATTTGAAAGGGTAAGATGTTCATGATCCTACTTCAGAAATTTCACAGAACCTTTACAGAGCACCAATCAAGGTTTGAGAGTTCCATAAGAAAAATCCAATAAAAGTGAGAAGAGAGAAAAGGACCGATCCTTGTGGAACTCATTGCTTGAGATGGAGGTGATGTGATGGACAAAGGAACGTGTGACTTCCTATATCTCATGGTTTGTTAAGAATTTAGAGAAATTAATGCTTCCATTGCATTTGGAACGTGCCAAAACCCTAAAATTGATTGTCCAATTGTCTCATTCCAACACTCAAAGGTCTTGTTTCCAATTAAAGATATCATCCTTAACATCATCAATTTTTTATCACCATTGAGCAACCAACCTTCAAAATCTATACAAGGAGGGGTTATCCACACATATACTTAGTATGTTCAATGCGAGTCTTGGGAGCTCAAGGAATGGTGATCTCAAAATAAGTACTTTCCTAGTTCCAAGTTGAGTTCTAGTCTTATTCAGTATTCTAGCCTTCGCTGGTCTAGTATTGTGGACATCCTACCTTGCCATATTGTAATCTCGTAATATGAGATCTTGCAAAGTTATTTCTTATATCTAGTTCATCTCCCTCAAAGGAGTTCTTGTAATTTAGATATCATGTTTCAAATTTACACACGTGGGTTGTGGAATCTCTTGTATTCCATCTAGTCTAGTTTTCCACACCTATCAGTCCCTAGTTGTGGGACTTCATGTATAAGTTACATATTCTTTTATTATTTTCCTTACATGGGTAAACTTTTAATAAAAAAGATATATTTCTGAAACCTTGTAGAGTTCAGTGAGAGGGCACAAGTCTAGTGCTCCTTGGAATAGATTTTGAAGATTCATACTTTCTTGAACATGTATGCAAGTTGTGGAAAGCTCTATATGGTCTTAAGAAAGCTTAGAGAGCACGGAATCATAGGCTTCTGACCTAATGTATTTTTGTTGTGTTTAGATATTGTCATTCATGAATTTGAACGCAATGACTAATTACTAGTGTAGAATCCCAAGGTCATTAACATGAAATGTATGGTTAATTCAAGGATTACTCGACGATATGCTTACATAGTACTTTGAATGGGTAGTTTTTGGATCTATCATAGATGCAATACATGTGCATGTAAACAAAAACTAAGATGATTTTTGGAGAGAATTACATAACATCTTTTACCTTGAATGTTGCAGCCAACACAATTGGGATGGTTTCTAAGGTGGATTCATTCTCCTAAATCTTGAGTGTCCCTTACTCACTTAATTAATGATTTTATGTGGCAATTTTCCTAGTTTCCCTAGGCTAATTGAGCTTTATTGAATTCATATCTTGGGATTAATTATCTTAAGGTACTAAGTTATAAAAATAGGGTAGAGGTAGAGACAAAGATCAAAGATTTACATAAGAGATATGGGCTGATAAATAAATTGTAAACTATTAGAAAAGAGATAGAGGAAGTTACTCAGGTTATGAATGAATCTCTAACCATGAGTGACTCATTTGACCATGATAAAGATGAGATTGAGAGTTGCAAAGTGAATTGAAATTTCCTTCACCCTATTCTACTTGATGATGGTGCAAGGGACTCATAGAGTCAATTAAAAATAACTTATGGGCAAGAGGAACACGAGAAGTAAAAGTCAAGAGAGGGGATGAGTGTGAATCATGTTAAGCTTTGGCACTGGTGGATTCTTGGACAAAGATAAATGTAATCCCAAAGGGATTGCATGATAGATTTTGATGGCTAATTAGTAAAGAACATGGTTGCAAAATGAGAACTATAGACAATGAATCACATAATCTATTAAGAGGATCTATGAATGTTCTTGTGATAATCTTGCAGTTTCCAAAGAACTTCACTTTTAAAGCTACATGTTCTTATGAGGCTATGCTTGGGAAACCATTTATAGTCAAAATGAGAAAGGAAAATGAAGGTATTGGATGGCGGATCCACTTAAACAAGAATTTTATCAATCTGTGGTTGGTAGTCTTTACAAGTAAGGATGATATGTCCATACCATGAAATAAATAAGAGAAACCTAATAATGAGCCCTAATATCTATTATAATTGTATGCGCAATGATTGGGCATTGTTGAGAGAATATCGGGCTTACTCTGACCAAAAGTTCTATCAAGATCCACTATTTTGAGTGAGACAAGAGTGGAATATGGTTTTATGTCTCGCAAGATCATGTACATAGTTTTGATCATCTTCCTATCAACCCATCAAATTTAGATGATGATATCTCAAAAAGAAAATATTTCAAAAAAATTAATAAGAAAAACTTATGTAGAACATTATTTCACTTGAGCAACGAATTGATCATGTGACGGACCTCACAAGTAGGTCTACTATAATGGAAGAGCTCGAGAGAGCTCTCCCATAAGACAAGAGATTTGAGATTGTGATGCTCAATTCCATTGATGAATATGAATTAATGGCTAGGTTTTTTTTTAATGAGCATGAAATGAAAGTAGATATAAAATATAAGATTGTGGATAAGAAAGTAAAGTCTTTAGCTCAATCGCTACTAATAGTAAAATATGAAATGATAAAGCAGATAAATGTATGATAAAATACTTTTCTTACAATGAAAGAGAGAAAAATTCATTGAAGTTTTCAAAAGACAATGGAAGTCACCAATGTGAAGAGTGATTTCTAACGCATAGACATTAGGGGAAAAAATGAACCCTGCATGGGCCTCTTAGATTAAGGAGTGATTAGAGATGGACCAATGAGAAGAGGGTGGTGGACACAGTCTAGTCCCTTAATCACATAGGTTAGGCATAGGCTTCCCTTGTTTTCTTGTAGTCAAAGAGGAAAAAACCACTTAGAACTCGTGGTTTTGGCCATTTGAATGGTTTTGAAAAGCTTTCAAATAAACTAGAGCCCTTGGATTGATTAAAAGATCCAAAGGCTGAGGTTCAATTGCAAAAGTCAAGGCAATATTTCATTTGAACCCTTGGATTCCTTTGAGACGCATGGCTAAGATTTGATGGGCTGCCAAAAGGCGCCTTTTATTGTGAGCCATGAGATTTTTGAGTGAATCGAAAGGCCAGAATGAGCCTTCTATTCAAAATTGCACCTTCAATTGCTATGCATCGGATCTCAAGTTGATCTTATGATTGAGATCTCAATCTGCCTTCAGATCCAAGATGCAAAGGCACCTTTGCTCCTCCACCATCTCATTTTCTCTAGATCTAACGGTGCGCGTCTCTTCCCAGATATGGATCAGCCCCAAACACGGAATGCCATGGGATTTCGCCTTGATCCAACGGTCCACATTTGTGCAGAGAGTTTGCAATTGGCCCTGCTTGAATACTTCCAAAAAACCCATGAATTTCTCACATTATCTCTCTAGATATCCGTGCGTCTTAATCTCAACCATTGAATCATATCATCCACTGGCTCACAAATTGTACATTTTGATCATTCAAATACAAAAAATATCAAATACTTTTTGATTTGTGAATACCACTAGCGGTTTTGTCTGGCCCCTCAATCCACAAGATTAATCATTTTAATCCCTAAAAATTAGGAATCCTTACAAGGCCCATGCAGGGCTCATTTTTTCCCCTAATGAGATGAGAGGGTCTTGGAAAGCACTTTCTCTACACCAATATACATAACTCTAGTGAGCCTCAAATGATCCCCTAAGCTTTGAAGATATGGATTTAGATCACCATACTACTTTGGAATATCATTCTTAAAACTCTATGTCGAGACTGATAACTTGTGTATAAAAATCAACTTGTGAAAACCTTCTAGTTATGCAAAAAGGCACTTAGTATTTTACCTAATTTTTAAAGCGTGGTGAGATTGATATAATAGATTTTTCACACTTTTAGATTAATTTGGAATGATCTATAACAAAGTTTTTCATGAATTTAGGAGGACCATGCTAAAAGCAATGTGGACACTAGGTGACTGACTTTTCATAAAGGTGAAGGTACACAAACATAGTCACATAGGTTATGATGTTCTTATAGTTCATGGAAGTTATGGTTTTGTTATTCCTATTTTTTTTATGATAATGTTATCTAGGTTCTTGTTCTATAAACAAATGCTTGCATGGGCTTCCATAAGCTTGCACAAGATTAGGAGGGCCTTTACTTTTTTTAATCCTTCTAGTTACTAATGCGTATAGTGATGGATCTACTGGCACATAGAGATGGATCTATCGACACATATATTGATGTTTTTTTTAAATATAAGTTAACTTTTTTAGGACGCTTATTTTCCAATGCTTGAAATGAACACATGCATCAACCTATATACCAATGCACAAGTGTATTTTCCTTTTATTTTATTTCATATAGTGACACACTTACAATAGAAGAAGGAGTGGTTGGAAATGTGATGCACATCCTTTCTAGGAGTTTGTTTAGTTTTAGGCAATTCTTTTACCACTTTACATATCGTCCATTATTTTTGTAAAAAGTTCATTCAAAAGTTGATCATTCCTTTTAGTGATACAAATTGGCATCCATTACTTTTGTGAAAATTTTTTTAAACAACCCTTTTTTTAGAGTCCATTCCTTTAGTGCTTTAATTATCCTCCATTATTTTTCTGTGAAAATTCATTGGTATAGACACATTTACAAAAATCTATATAAACATCTTAGGAATGCATTTTTTGTAGAGTTATTGATACTCAATCATTCTGATTATACAATCATTTTTTTGTACTACGAATTTCACTTATTCTTATCTAGTTTTCTTCATCTACTCTGCTTCATCACCTCTATCGTGTGTTCTATTCTTCTGCTTCCCATCATATTTTATTATGTGCTACTTCTTCGAGTTTCAATTCTCAATATTGGTATTAGAGTCGATTGATGCATCAGAGTTGCTACACATGAGTTATATGCATATGATTTAGCATGAAAGAGGGCATTCTCCATAAGTGTGTTCTTTTATGATGTCCAATCCAAATAGTCAAATAGAAAAGTTGAGCAAAACCAATTATCAAGTCTAGCTCTATTGCATGTGTGCATAGCTTATGGGTAGGAATATGCATGGATTAATTAGTGGGATAGATCCTGAATTGGACTTGCTAGATCAAAATCCAACAATGCAACAAATCCGATGAGTATCAAAGGTGCAATGAGCAAGACAAAAAGGCAATATTTATAATATCACAAAATATTGAGTCAAGTATGATAGGACATAAAGAGGACTTGAAAACAAATAAGGAGATTTGGGAAGCGTTATATAGACTATTCTCAATGACAACAAAGTCACAACATATTCAACTCAAGAAAGGGTTAAATAATTTGTGGAAAGATGTATAATAGTCAATAAATGATTATATTTTAAAAATTAAGCAGATTTTTGATGCACTTGGTTCAATTTCATGCATAGTTGAGGATGATGATTTAGTTGCATTTGTTTTGAATGTTTTAAAAGAGGATGAAACATGGAAAGCTTTTACAACTTTTTTATTTCTAGAAGAGGAATTGCTTGATTTTGATGATTTGGTTTCACTTGTAATAACAAAGGAATTCAATATAAATGTTCGATAGTCTATGTAGAGAGGAAGTGTAGGTCATGCACTTTATGCAAGAAATCAACGTGGTCATAGAGGTGGTAGAAGAGGAACTTTCAGAGGTCGTGGAGGTTGAAATCAGATAAACAACAATTATGATCCAAGTAGCTCATATATGAATATGCGTGCTAGGGGGAGATATTCCTATCGTGGAAGAGGATGTACTGCATATCAAGGTAATTCACGTATTACATGTTATAATTGTGGCAAATTGGTAATTTTTTTAATGAACAAAATTATGAAAATGTGCTAATGATGAATGTGAATACAGATGCAACTCAAAGCAATGATATATGGTATGCTGATAGTGTATATATTAATTTCATGAGCAATAATCTTGATTGGTTTGCTAATTTTCATGCAGCTATTGATGGTAAGGTTGACACAGGTGACAATTCAATGCACAAAATAGTGCAAGTTGGAGATGTATGTTTTCAGGATAGAAAAGGAAATAAAGCTTTGAAAGATGTTCCTCATTTAGATTCTATATGTAAAAATCTTATTTTAGTAGGTCAAATCGTGGAGTGTGGCTATCAAGTACAATTCAACAAATCTGGGTGTTTTGTTGAAAATCCAAAACAAAATTATAAAGTCTTAGCAAAAGGTCAATGATAAGGAAGACTCTTTACGGTGGACGTAATTCCTAATTTTGTTTCCTATTGTTCGATTTTCAATAATAAGATTTATCAAATTGAGTTATGGCATAAGGGAATAGGAGATATGAACATACATAAGTTGAAGTACATGGATCAAAGAAAGATTCTTGTTGGTTTACTTGATATTTCAAAGAAAAATTTGGTACATTTGTGTGATGGTTGTCAATTTGGTAAGCTAGCAAGGCATCCTTTTTCTAGTACAAAATTGTAAAGCAGCGACTTATTAGAGTTAGTCCATACTGATGTTTGGGGTTCTACGAAGGAGCCATCACTTGCAAATAGTAAGTATTATGTTACTTTTGTGGATGATTCTAGCTGAATGACTTTTGTGTATTTTATTAAGCATAAGAGTGATGTGTTTGATTGCTTTGTCAAATTCAAAGCAATCGTAGAAAAACAAATTGGAAACGTATTTAAAAGGTTCTTATTGATGGTGGAAGTGAATAGTTTTCAAGAATTTTGAATGATTTTCTTTGACATGAAGGTATAAAAGGAGAGTTACTTGCAGATATACTCCTCAGTAGTATGGAGTTCGTGAAAGAAGGAATATGATTAATGTAGAAATAGTTAGAGCAATGCTAAATGAAAAACATATGCCATTGCAATTTTGGGCTGAAGTGATAAATACAGTAGTATATTTGATGAATCATATGCCAACATCTAAACCACATAATATAACTCCTTTTGATGTTTGTTATAATAGAAAATGTGTTATTGATCACTTGCATGTGTTTGGTTGTGTTTGCTTTGCTATGGTTCCAGATGAATTGAGAACTAAATTAGAGCGAAAAGAAGAGAAATCTATTTTCATGGGTTATGCAAATAATCAAAAAGGATAAAAGTGCTATAATCCAACAAGTAAGGAAATGATTGTTAGCCATGATGAACAATTTGATGAGGTTCTATCTTGTTATACAGATCTTATTTTGCAGGTTCAAGAAGAAATGCAAGCAGAAATTGAGGATGGTTCAAATGATACCACAAGATTAAGCTCATAAGATGAGAATGGTCATGATGAAGAAAGACTATCACCTACATCAAAAGAGAAAAGGAAAGGTAAAGAAAAGCTTACTGAGTTAAATGATGAGGCAAAAATAGGTGAAAGTTCTAAATAAGATAACATGATTATGAACTTAGGATAGGTTCAACAGAAGGAGATCCCATAGAAAGCTATATTGAGTCTTATTGTGTGTCACATTCATCTTTTATGTCAAAAGTTACTGAAGAATAGGAATATACATATTTCAAATTGAAAACTCAAATGTAAATTGGTCCAATGTGATGGAAGAGCAGATAGATGTGATTCTATGAGAGCAAGACAATGGTAGATTATACCATGAGATAATAAGATGAAGGTAATTTGAAATAAGTGGGTATTTTGTATCTAAAGAAATAATAATGGTTCTATTTCCACGTACAAGGAAAGATTAGTTGCAAAAGGTTTTGCACAAACATATGGAATTTATTATCAAGAGAGATTTAGCCTAGTTCCAAGAATGTCAAGTATAGAAGGTATTTTAAGTGTTGTAGCAATTAGATGTTGTATATTTCAATTTGATGTTAAAAATGCAATTTTGAGTGTCCAATTACAAGAGAAGGTTTATATGGAGAACCCAGAAGGATTTAAAGATGAAAAGTATCCAAATTTTGTTTGCAAGCTTAAAGAAGCATTATATGGTTTGAAAGAGGCACCTAGAGATTGGATTCATTGATTGGTAAGCTATTCGGAAGCTCAAGGATACAAACCAAGTGTTGGAGATCCTTCTTTATATGTGAAGTTTATAAGAAATCAATGTGTGTATATTTGCATTTATGTTGATGATCTCATCATTAAAGGAAGTGCAATTGATGAGATTGATGAAATTAAGAAGAAAATTGATATGGAATTTAAGATTTTATATCTTTAGATTTTATGTTATGCATTGGGGATTGAAGTTATTTATAATAAGCATCGTATATGGTTGACTCAAAAGAAGTACGTATGTGATTTACTTCAAAAGATTGGTTTGTCAGAATGTAAAGTAGTATCAAATCCCTTGGAGCCTAATGTGAAATTTAGTATGCATGATGGTGTTGATTTTGAAAATGTAGACATGTATAGATCATTTATTGGATCATTGTTGTATGCTATAAATACATGACCAGATATTGGTTATTCCATTGGAGTACTTTCATAGTTCATGCACAAGCCTATAGATAGGAATTGTGCTAAGAATGAGTGTTGCTATTTGAAAGGAACTTTGAATGATGGTTTATTATACTCACATGATAGTAATCTTGATATTAAATCTTTTAGTGACATAGATCGGGCATGAAATAAAGATGATCGACCTAGCACGAGTGCCTACATAATAACGGTTGTAAAGCAACTTGTATCTTAGAGCTTTTGTCTATAGAAGCAGAGTATCGTGCAATTGTAAAATTGACATGCAAACTAATGTGGTTCAAAAATTCATTGGGACATTTACATCTTCCTTATATAACTCCACAAATTTATGGTGATAATATGAGTAGTATACATTTGGTAGCCAATCCAGATTTACATGCATGTACCAAGCATATCAAATTTTATTACCATTATGTTGATGAGAAGCTAGTATCCAAAGAGATCAACATTTCTTTTATATCTTCAAAAGATGAGCTTGTAGATATAATGAAAAAATCTACTGATGGAACAAAGCTACAAAGATTCAAATAGTTGGTTCAATTGCTTAAGAAGTCAAGCAAAGCTTAAAGGGGGGAATATTGCACATCCTTTTTAGGAGTTTTCTTAGTTTAAGGCCATTCTTTTACCACTTTACATATCATCCATTATTTTTGTAGAAAGCTCATTCAAAGTTGAGCAATCCTTTCAGAGCTTTAAAGTAGCATCCATTGCTTTTGTGAAAAAATTGTTTAACAATTTTTTTGTTATAGCCCATTATTTTAGTGCTTTAATTATCCACCACTATTTTTGTCAAAGGATTCATTAGTAGAGACTCATTTCCAAAACTCTATATAAAGATCTTAGGAATGCATTTTTTGTACAGTTATTATACTGAATCATTGTGATTATACAATCATTTTGTCTACATAGAATGTCACTTCTTCTTATCAAGTTTATTTTTTTTCGCTTCCCTTCATATTTTATTATGTGCTACTTCTTAGAGTTTCAATTTTCAATACGATACACCTGTAGGAGCATATATCGATGCCCATGATTTTTCCACGTTGTCACTGCAATACGTATTTAAACATAGGAACGCATAACAACCCTCAAAATACATATTGGAAAATACCGATTCTATTGTAGTATTTATTTGAACGTTTATATGCAGTACAAAAGAAACATTAATAAGCCTAACGTAAGAAATCTTATACATACGAGAAGTTTGAGTGATCTTATTTCTTGAAATTATTGACGTCTTCTAGGATCAATAAAGAAATCTGAGGAAAAGAGCACAAGTAACTTAGTTTGTGTCTCCGTTCATTCTAACCATACGTAAAATATAAGGAGTGGAAAAATATTTGAGTGTGTCATATCGTGTGTGTGTGTGAAAGAGAGAGAGAGAGAGAGAGAGAGAGTGTTTGGTTCTCCATAGTTAAGTGTTTCGCAATGAAAAATAGTTAGTGAGAGAGAGAGAGAGACTTAAATGCGGTTGCGTGTACGAAATAATGTACAGATATATGGAAAATGTAAGAAAATAAACACAATAATGTAAGGAAAGGAAGGAGAATGCTCGAATCTAAAGAATATAATGTCTGTTTGACGTTCTTCGCTATGTTTTCCATGAAAGTCGGAGCTTTCATATTTTTAGATGTAATGAGAAAAAATAATCCCATTACTCTCAAACGAATTGATTATCAGAAGACAATTATCTAAGAAATAGAACATGTTAACATCATCTAACTAGCCTGTAGACAAAGTTCAAGTTGTCAAGTTGAAATTGTTACCTTAAGTCAGTTTTGAGCCTTCATATGTGTAGTTAGACATGTTAAAAATTCAGGTAGAATAATTTTTTTATATATTGAAGATTACTGGGAACAATTACGAAATTAAAAAAAGAAAAGAGACATGAAAAAATTAGGCTCCATGAAATAGCCTCCAGGATTCCATAACAATTGGTCGACTTGTACGTTAATTCAACTCTTACGATCATGTTCTGTTACAAAATAGAATTATAAAAAATGATAAGATTGAGCTCACATTCAAGCTCAGCTAGAAGTCTCAACTACCTATCTATGGTGCCACAAAACTCATTTTAAATGATTTTATGCTATATCATCCCGGAATACTGTTGAAAAATTCTTTATATTCGAATAAATGGGACGAAAAATTAACTTCAAAGTACAATGAAATCTCAGTGCACGTTGGGTCGATTGATTGAGTGCCTTGCCTACTGATGCGATGGGAAAGGCTCAACCCTCCCCACTCATAGGACATGTTAATGCCTTCGGGCGGTTAACTGAGTTGTAGCAGTTATATGGAGTCAACATATGGAGGAGGTGTGAACCACCTCTTAACTCCATTTAGATGGGCTCACACATGAGTGCCATGTGGCACCCATGTGTAGACCATAGGTGACTCAACTAATAATTGAATGAGAAAGAGAGACTTAATGGAGTATGTATGTGGCTAGGTGGCAAGTCTATGTTGGAACTCTGTGAGCTAACTCCTAAGAATCAGCCGGCGCTTCACCTTCTTGGGAACTTTGCAGGTATCCTCCTAAAAGTGAAGAACTTCATTGAGAGTAGAACCCAATATTGGTAATTAGAGCCAGTGGCGTGCAACGGCGCTGAAGTATGGACGACCGCGTGAAGGACAGCACCACGTTCACACTAAGCGAGCGCTCGTGAGAGCAACAGTAGCAATCTCTACACACTCTCTCTGTCCATCCTTCGTCTTGGATGAGAGAATGAGTCTTCTTACCCTTTCTATATACCCATGCGCTTCGAGCAGCAACCTCTTATGTGGGATAAGCTTTCTCTTTGTCGTAAATTTCTGAAGCCCATTGACAAGACCACTTGAGAAGAGAGGAGTAAAATAAAGTTTAATTTCGAATTTTTTTGCAAATGTTGGGGAATAAAATATATTCTTTGGATCAAGATTTTGGCTTAGTGATGATATACGTATGTAATACGGGTTGTGGATATGGGGTATGGCTTTTGCATTTGATTCAAAAAAGCTTCAGCTCCTCAGTTTTAAGTTTCTCAAAGTCACCCTTCCTTGAAGATTAGCTTTTTCACTTCCTACATGTGACATACCTGGCTTCTCCGCACTATAGCTTCCTCATACGATACCCGATTTCAAAAATTTTGATCACAAAGCTACACTCCTAAGCTTCGATTAAAAACCATTGATCTTGGATTTGGATGAGATTTGGCCAACCAAAATCTATCCGTTGCGCTTCAGCAGGAACTAGGCGGCCACTCTTGGGCCTAGTTTTTCATCATCCGGTGGCCAAATTCAATTTTTTCACTTAGGATAGGTTCAACTTTTTGAAGTACAGGTGTTGGGCTACATTTCTTGGATTGGCGAGGACTGTCAAGTCCTAGAAGTGGCTCAGTTTTACTCAGTTTGCCCAGTTGGGGCTATTGCTATGTGGTTTTGGTATTGTTTTGGATGGTTTTTGGTGTTTAGAACCTCCTCGGACCAACAGGACATTTCCAATTTTTGTTTGGGCCTGGCAAGGATTCAAAGTCAGCGACCTAAAGCTTCAAGGATCACTTGGATTTTGCTTCCACAGATTTATTTTGTAACAGGGAAGTGCTCTTGTGATATATTTCTCTTCTTCTTGCATATTTAAGCTTTACTTCCATTCATTTTCATATACTCTAGTTAGCAAACTGGGGAAGGGAAGAAAAACATGGAATCTAAAGGCAAACAAGTAGTTGAATATATTTCTCCATCTAAAGAGAAACTAGAGGATCTTGCTTCTAGAATGGAAGAAGTAGAATTAAGGCAAGAAGTAGAAGAAAACGTAGAAGAGAAAGAGCCTCAGCAGGAAGAGTATACATATGAGGAACTTTTAGATGAATTTGTTGCTCATGACCAATTCATAGATTTGAAAGAGCAAACCCTTAAATTAGAGAGAGATCTTGGTAGCATCACATCTATATACAATAGCTTAAGTCTCAAATGATCTCGTTTGAGACTAGTGTCACCTCTTTCCTAGCTAGGAAGGAAAGAGAAACTCCTCCTATTCCTCTTGAGATCACTAGGAAAGACACTTCTCTTCCTAGTAAACACAAAGGAGAGAGCTCTAGGGAAGCTCCCCTCCTGAAAGACTTGAAGCCACCTACCTTTACGGGGGATGACCGAGACAGGAATAAGGATGCAATCTACACCTTTTTTACAAAAGTGGCATGATTTGCATCAATTGAAGGGCACCCCACAAGCGTATCGTGTGCTAGAGGCGAGTCTCTCCCTCAGCCCGTGTGCTTACAAGTGGTGGATGAGTCTTAAGGAGGCGAACTCTATCCCTACTGACTGGACTTAGTTTGAGACTCTGTTCCTAAAAGAGTTTCTTCCTAAGAATGAGGAGGAGAGGAATTGGCATGAGTGGGATAGGAGTACACAGAGAGGTAGGCCTCTTACGGTCTACCTATCCCACTATAGAGATATCATTTTGAAACTTAAGGGCTTAGATGATTTCCAAAAGACCAGAGGGTTTGTTAGGGGCTTTAATAAAGCCATAAAGAGGGAAGTCAGGAGGAATGCGCCTAAGACGTTTGAGGAGGCGATCAAGTATGCACAGATCTATGAGGACCATAACCGTCCTCAGTATACTCCTATGGAGACGGATCAGCCCCTCAAGCCTCTTAGTACAACTAAATTCAAGAAGAAGTTGCCTTTTGGGAAAAATAAAGTTTTTATTAAAAAACAAAGATCACAAGGGCCTAGGTTATCCACAGATCAGTTTGAGAGGGCCAAAAGAGAGAACCTGTGCTTTAGGTGCTATCTTGTTATACAGATCTTATTTTGTAGGTTCAAGAAGAAATGCAAGAAGAAATTGAGGATGGTTCAAATGATACCACAAGATTAAGCTCATAAGATGAGAATGGTCATGATGAAGAAAGACTATCACCTACATCAAAAGAGAAAAGGAAAGGTAAAGAAAAGCTTATTGAGTTAAATGATGAGGCAAAAATAGGTGAAAGTTCTAAATAAGATAACATGATTATGAACTTAGGATAGGTTCAACAGAAGGAAATCCCATAGAAAGCTATATTGAGTCTTATTGTGTGTCACATTCATCTTTTATGTCAAAAGTTACTGAAGAATAGGAATATACATATTTCAAATTGAAAACTCAAATGTAAATTGGTCCAATGTGATGGAAGAGCAGATAGATGTGATTCTATGAGAACAAGACAATGGTAGATTATACCATGAGATAATAAGATGAAGGTAATTTGAAATAAGTGGGTATTTTGTATCTAAAGAAATAGTAATGGTTCTATTTCCACGTACAAGGAAAGATTAGTTGCAAAAGGTTTTGCACAAACATATGGAATTTATTATGAAGAGACATTTAGCCTAGTTCCAAGAATGTCAAGTATAGAAGGTATTTTAAGTGTTGTAGCAATTAGATGTTGTATATTTCAATTTGATGTTAAAAATGCAATTTTGAGTGTCCAATTACAAGAGAAGGTTTATATGGAGAACCCATAAGGATTTAAAGATGAAAAGTATCCAAATTTTGTTTGCAAGCTTAAAGAAGCATTATATGGTTGGAAAGAGGCACCTAGAGATTGGATTCATTGATTGGTAAGCTATTCGGAAGCTCAAGGATACAAACCAAGTGTTGGAGATCCTTCTTTATATGTGAAGTTTATAAGAAATCAATGTGTGTATATTTGCATTTATGTTGATGATCTGATCATTAAAGGAAGTGCAGTTGATGAGATTGATGAAATTAAGAAGAAAATTGATATGGAATTTAAGATTTTATATCTTTAGATTTTATGTTATGCATTGGGGATTGAAGTTATTTATAATAAGCGTCGTATAGGGTTGACTCAAAAGAAGTATGTATGTGATTTACTTCAAAAGATTGGTTTGTCAGAATGTAAAGTAGTATCAAATCCCTTGGAGCCTAATGTGAAATTTAGTATGCATGATGGTGTTGATTTTGAAAATGTAGACATGTATAGATCATTTATTGGATCATTGTTGTATGCTATAAATACATGACCAGATATTGGTTATTCCATTGGAGTACTTTCATAGTTCATGCACAAGCCTATAGATAGGAATTGTGCTAAGCATGAGTGTTGCTATTCGAAAGGAACTTTGAATGATGGTTTATTATACTCACATGATAGTAATCTTGATATTAAATCTTTTAGTGACATAGATCGGGCATGAAATAAAGATGATCGACCTAGCACGAGTGCCTACATAATAACGGTTGTAAAGCAACTTGTATCTTAGAGCTTTTGTCTATAGAAGCAGAGTATCGTGCAATTGTAAAATTGACATGCAAACTAATGTGGTTCAAAAATTCATTGGGACATTTACATCTTCCTTATATAACTCCACAAATTTATGGTGATAATATGAGTAGTATACATTTGGTAGCCAATCCATTTTTACATGCATGTACCAAGCATATCAAATTTTATTACCATTATGTTGATGAGAAGCTAGTATCCAAAGAGATCAACATTTCTTTTATATCTTCAAAAGATGAGCTTGTAGATATAATGAACAAATCTACTGATGGAACAAAGCTACAAATATTCAAATAGTTGGTTCAATTGCTTAAGAAGTCAAGCAAAGCTTAAAGGGGGGAATATTGCACATCCTTTTTAGGAGTTTTCTTAGTTTAAGGCCATTCTTTTACCACTTTACATATCATCCATTATTTTTGTAGAAAGCTCATTCAAAGTTGAGCAATCCTTTCAGAGCTTTAAAGTAGCATCCATTGCTTTTGTGAAAAAATTGTTTAACAATTTTTTTTGTTATAGCCCATTATTTTAGTGCTTTAATTATCCACCACTATTTTTGTCAAAGGATTCATTAGTAGAGACTCATTTCCAAAACTCTATATAAAGATCTTAGGAATGCATTTTTTGTACAGTTATTATACTGAATCATTGTGATTATACAATCATTTTGTCTACATAGAATGTCACTTCTTCTTATCAAGTTTATTTTTTTTCGCTTCCCTTCATATTTTATTATGTGCTACTTCTTAGAGTTTCAATTTTCAATACGATACACCTTTAGGAGCATATATCGATGCCCATGTATCTTGTTATACAGATCTTATTTTGTAGGTTCAAGAAGAAATGCAAGAAGAAATTGAGGATGGTTCAAATGATACCACAAGATTAAGCTCATAAGATGAGAATGGTCATGATGAAGAAAGACTATCACCTACATCAAAAGAGAAAAGGAAAGGTAAAGAAAAGCTTACTGAGTTAAATGATGAGGCAAAAATAGGTGAAAGTTCTAAATAAGATCAAGATTTTGCAAATGTTGGGGAATAAAATATATTCTTTGGATCAAGATTTTGGCTTAGTGATGATATACGCATGTAATACGGGTTGTGGATATGGGGTATGGCTTTTGCATTTGATTCAAAAAACCTTCAGTTCCTCAGTTTTAAGTTTCTCAAAGTCACCCTTCCTTGAAGATTAGCTTTTTCACTTCCTACATGTGACATACCTGGCTTCTCCGCACTATAGCTTCCTCATACGATACCCGATTTCAAAAATTTTGATCACAAAGCTACACTCCTAAGCTTCGATTAAAAACCATTGATGTTGGATTTGGATGAGATTTGGCCAACCAAAATCTATCCGTTGCGCTTCAGCAGGAACTAAGCGGCCACTCCTGGGCCTAGTTTTTCATCATCCGGTGGCCAAATTCAATTTTTTCACTTAGGATAGGTTCAAATTTTTGAAGTACAGGTGTTGCGCTACATTTCTTGGATTGGCGAGGACTGTCAAGTCCTAGAAGTGGCTCAATTTTACTCAGTTTGCCCAATTGGGGCTATTGCTACGTGGTTTTGGTATTGTTTTGGATGGTTTTTGGTGTTTAGAACCTCCTCGGACCAACAAGACATTTCCAATTTTTGTTTGGGCCTGGCAAGGATTCAAAGTCAGTGACCTAAAGCTTCAAGGATCACTTGGTTTTTGCTTCCACATATTTATTTTGTAACAGGGAAGTGCTCTTGTGATATATTTCTCTTCTTCTTGCATATTTAAGCTTTACTTCCATTCATTTTCATATACTCTAGTTAGCAAACTGGGGAAGGGAAGAAAAACATGGAATCTAAAGGCAAACAAGTAGTTGAATATATTTCTCCATCTAAAGAGAAACTAGAGGATCTTGATTCTAGAATGGAAGAAGTAGAATTAAGGCAAGAAGTAAAAGAAAATGTAGAAGAGAAAGAGCCTCAGCAGGAAGAGTATACATATGAGGAACTTTCAGATGAATTTGTCGCTCATGACCAATTCATAGATTTGAAAGAGCAAACCCTTAAATTAGAGAGAGATCTTGGTAGCATCACATCTCTATACAATAGCTTAAGTCTCAAATGATCTCATTTGAGACTAGTGTCAAAAGACTAGTGTCACCTCTTTCCTAGCTAGGAAGGAAAGAGAAACTCCTCCTATTCCTCTTGAGATCACTAGGAAAGACATTTCTCTTCCTAGTAAACACAAAGGAGAGAGCTATAGGGAAGCTCCCCTCCTGAAAGACTTGAAGCCACCTACCTTTATGGGGGATGACCGAGACAGGAATAAGGATGCAATCTACACCTTTTTACAAAAGTGGCATGATTTGCATCAATTGAAGGGCACCCCACAAGATTATCGTGTGCTAGAGGCGAGTCTCTCCCTCGGCCCGTGTGCTTACAAGTGGTGGATGAGTCTTAAGGAGGCGAACTCTATCCCTACTGACTAGACTTAGTTTGAGACTCTGTTCCTAAAAGAGTTTCTTCCTAAGAATGAGGAGGAGAGGAATTGGCATGAGTGGGATAGGAGTACACAGAGAGCTAGGCCTCTTAGAGTCTACCTATCCCACTATAGAGATATCATTTTGAACTTAAGGGCTTAGATGATTTCCAAAAGACCAGAGGGTTTGTTAGGGGCTTAGATAAAGCCATAAAGAGGGAAGTCAGGAGGAATGCGCCTAAGACGTTTGAGGAGGCGATCAAGTATGCACAGATCTATGAGGACCATAACCGTCCTCAGTATACTCCTATGGAGACGGATCAGCCCCTCAAGCCTCTTAGTACAACTTAATTCAAGAAGAAGTTGCCTTTTGGGAAAAATAAAGTTTTTATTAAAAAACAAAGATCACAAGGGCCTAGGTTATCCACAGATCAGTTTGAGAGGGCCAAAAGAGAGAACCTGTGCTTTAGGTGGCCGTCTCCTAGCCATTCACAGTGGAACTGTCCACTCAAGAAGGGGGAAGAAAAGAAGAAGGGACCAAAGTCTAGTACGGCCCTTGAAAAGGGCAAAAAGGCATTCCACTTAGTGCAGACCCTTCCTATTCATGGTAGCTCTAGCTGCAAGGAGAGACACACTTAAATGTAGCTATCAAAACAACACACTTGAATTTGAAAAGAATGGAAGTAAAGTTTGTATTCAGGGAGAGAGAGATGTACCTAGTGCACCTCTCATTTGATCGCTAGAGTTGTCTAGTCTTTGTTATTCTCACCATGTAGAGGACATGTTTTTATTGTATAGTCATGATATGGAGCATTGTACAGACAGCTCATCAGATGTATATTTTCATGCTAGGAATGTAAATATGGACAGGACTTTCTACTATTGTTTTTTGCAAGAGTGTGTGGTTAAAAGTTTTAAAGATCTTATGTTTGAGTATAGAGATGTTTTTCCCACTAACTTACCTAGAGGGCTACCGCTTGAGAGAGGGGACATTGACAATGTTACTAACACTAACCCTATTTGCAGGCCACCTTATAGGCTTAGTGTTTCTCAACATGAGGAGGTTGAGAGGTAGTTGCAGGATTATTTAGACAAGGGCTTCATTAAACCTAGTAACTCACCTTCGGCATCACCAATGCTCCTAGTTAAAAAGAAAGATGGCTCTATGAGATTATGTATAGACTATAGAGCATTTAATAAGGTAACTATCAAAAATAGGTTTCCAATGCCTAGATAGAAAGATCTATTTGATTAGTTATATCAAGCTAGGTACTTTACCAAGCTTGAACTTAGATCAGGATATCATCAGATTAGGATTAGGGAAAAAGATGTCCCTAAGACTGCATTTAGGACTAGATATGGGCACTATGAGTTTTTGGTGATGCCTTTTGGTCTCATCAATGCTCCTGCCACTTTCATGAAACTCATGAATAGTGTGTTACAGCCTTATCTAGGACATTTTGTCGTAGACTTTTTGGATGACATTCTGATCTATAGTGCATCAGAAGAGGAGCACTTGGAACACTTGAGGAAGGTATTTCAAGTGCTAAGGGAAAATTCACTCGTTGCTAAGGAATCAAAGTGTAAACTTTCCAAGACAGAGGTTAGATACCTTGGGCCTATAGTCTCCAAGGATGGAATCCAGATGGATCCTGAAAAAGTAAGAGCTATTATGGAATGGCCACATCCAAGGAACGTGGAAGAGTTGTAGATCTTCCTAGGTTTATCAGGTTTCTATCGAAGATTCATTAAGAACTATGCCAAGATTGTTGTCCCGATGACGAAACAGCTTAAAGGGAAAGGGAAAGCTTTTCATTGGGGAGACGAGCAGAAGCAAAGTATGGAGAAATTGAAAGTAGCAATTGCTACAGCTCCACTTTTACATATAGCAGATCCCAACAAACCATTTGTGGTTGAGACTGACGCGAGAATTTTGCCATAGGAGCGGTTCTAGTTCAGGATGGTCGACCAGTAGCTTTTGAGAATAAGAAACTAGAACTGGCTCAAAAGAATTACTCCGTCTATGAGAAGGAGTTGTATGCAATTGTCCATGCTTTGAAGAAGTGGCGTCATTATTTATATGGTGCCAAAGTTACGATAGTGTTTGATCAAGAGAGCATTAAGTGGCTCTCTAATCAAACACACCTTAAAGGTCGTAAGGCCGGATGGGCAGATACCCTTCAGGAGTTTGATTATGAGCTTAGGTATAGGAAGGGAAAGTTTAATGTAGTGGGTGATTCACTTAGCCGCATGCCTATGCTCAATGGACTAAGTTTTACTCAGATCATTAGTGAGCTACTTGAGTCCCTTAGAGGGAAATGTACGCTTGATCCTGCATATTCCAAGATTTGGGAAGCCATAGAGAATGGGGATCGTGATATATGGGTTTCCAATGAGGATGGAGTATCGACAGGTACTCAAGTGGAAGAATTGCAATGTCCATGATGGATATCTGTTATATAAAGGTAAGATGTGTGTCCCTAGAGATCTTGAGATGAGACGGCATATTTTGTATAGTATCATGACACACATAGTGCCGGACACCCAGGAGTTAACAAGACTTATGATCTTGTTAAGAGGCACTTTTATTGGCATGGACTTCATAAGGACATCCTAGAGTATGTGCTTAAGTGCAATAAATGCTAGGTCAACAAAGCTGAGAGATTGAGGATTGGAGGACTACTTCACCCATGGATATTCCTAATGGGAAGTGCCAGAGTATCTCCATGGACTTTATAGTCGGATACCTAAGACACAGAGAGGGCATGACTCGGTCTGGGTAATTGTGGATAGGTTAACCAAAATGGCTAGGTTTATTCTAACACGTACTACAATGAAGACACCAGAGTTTGCTAGACTCTTTGTTGAGAACCTATACTGGTTATATGGTCCTCCTTTAGACATAGTTTTCGATCAGGATAGGAAGTTTACTAGCCACTTTTTGAGAGTGGTTCAAAAGGTTGGATACGAGACTTAGCATGAGTACGGCCGAGCATCCACAGTCGGATGGGAAAATAGAGATGGTTAACCAAATCCTAGAGGATATGCTTCGAGCATATGTGAATGAAAGGCAAACTAATTGGGAAGAGTACTTACATATAGTAGAGAATAGTGCCAAGCACTCTTCCACTAGGCATAGTCCATTTATGCTTATGTATGGGTTTCAGCCAAGAGCTCGTTATGTAGTAGGTTTGCAGAATGAGAAAGTTCAAGCTGCAAAGGACTTCTTGGAAGAGATGAACGATATGCTTAGACTTGCTAAGGACAACATTAGGAAAGCTCAAGATAGAGCTAGAGCATATGCTGACCCTCAAAGGAGAGATATCAACTTTGAGGTAGGAGAGCAGGTCTATCTTAGAGTTCCATCTAGGTCTGAAACCATGAAGACGGGACCCTGTCCAAAACTATATCCTAGGTATTGTGGACCTTTCCAAATACTTAAGAGAATAGGAAAGATGGCTTACCAGCTCCAACTTCCAAAGAATAGTCAAATCCATCCAGTTTTTCATGTTACCCGACTTAAGAAAAGGCTGGGTGAATCTTACAACCTCATTTCAGATAATGAGGTAGTAAAGCCTATTTCTACTCAATCTATTCCACATGAGCATAAGAGCATACTACGCACTCGAGAGAAACAAACAAGAAGTCACTTATATAAAGAGTGTTTAGTAAAGTGGAAAAATAGTTCAAAAGATAGTGCCACATGGGAGCGGGTTAGCACCCTTTAGAGACTGTTTCCTAGTTTTAGACTACCTTCCCAAGAGTCTTCTTAAGGGGAAGGATATGGGGAAACAACAGGGAGACATGACCATGTATTTTTATACATGGGGATTTAGTGGGAGTACTATTTCATTGATTATCTCTTTCTTTTAGACCTTCCAGTACCATTTTTGAGGACGAAAATGGAGTCAAGGGGAAGGAAATGTTATAGGGAGTCAACATATGTAGGAGGTGTGAACCACATCTTAACTCCATTTAGATGGGCTCACACATGAGTGCCATGCACCCATGTGTAGACCATAGGTAACTCAACTAATAATTGAATGAGTGAGAGACTTAATGGAGTATGTACGTGGTTGGGCGGAAAGTCTATGATGGAACTCCGTGAGCTAACGCCCAAGAATCAGTCGGTGCTTCACCTTCTTGGGAACTGTGCAGGTATCCTCCTAAAAGTGAAGGACTTCATTGAGAGTAGAACCCAATAGTAGCCTTCGAGCAAGTAAACTAGTTGTGAAGCCTTTTGGCTATTTTAATCTCTTGTCTACCCTTGACATGTAGGATAGGGGGGGGTCCATAGATACTATGCCCATTCATATTGTGTAGTTGTTAAAGTTAAAGCCCAACGGAGTAGACTTTTTCTCAACCTCCATTTAAAAAGAAGGTACAATGGAAATGGGCATGGCACCCATGGGAGCCGTGATTCTGAGAATGTAAGGGTTAGACATTTAGCAACTATGCGGATACAAAGCTCTATGGGAGGTCCCTAATTCCATACATGATAGATAGTTTTAAATGTGCTAGCTCGAAGATCAAATGATCCCAGTGGTGATCAGGGGTGTTCGACTGCACCCCACAAAGGTGAAACCCTCGTAGCCTTAAGAGGTGAAGGGACCAACCACATGAACCAATGTGCAAGAACAATAAAATGGATTTCAGGTTTTGCATTTACACACCATTGAAGAAAAGGCTTAAACACTATCTCGTGAGACATATACAGAAACATATACACACAAATACATAAATACATACAGACACATATTATATGTGTGTGTATGTATGTATAAAGTAAGCCTCTAGTCGATTTAAAGTAATTTATGGATATGTATTTGCTAAGAATTAATTTTAAATGCTCCATATAATTTGTGAAAAATTATCTCTTCAGAGGACTCCTATGATCAGTCTCGTATTAGAAACTTGACTTTTCCTTGAATATTCAATAGCGTTTTCTATCGGCCTCTTATATTATTTAGAACCTGCTGTTTGTTCATTTTGTACGCTGCATATTACATGGGGTCCTAAATTTGACGAAAAAAAAAATCAAATTTTCTTTTCGTGTGTCATATTGTCAAGTGCATAATAAAATTTCCAAACGTGGATCCGGAAAAATGACATTTGTATTATTATTATTATTATTATTATTATTATTATTATTATTATTATTATTATTATTGTCTTACTATTATTATTGTCTTATTATTATTATTATTGTTATTATTATTATTATTAGTCGTACTAGTATTACTACTACTTCTACTCTTGTTAGTATTATTTTAGCATGAAGGCAGTGGTGGTTGGTTTTGTTTGGTTCGTAAGA